>CM026199.1:19920559-20035559 GCA_014839995.1 Xenentodon cancila
GAATAGATTAAATTAGACATCCTTCTTTTATTGCTGTGAATATATATATTTTTTACTCTGTAGGGAATAGGCATATATTTAATATATATTTATATTTCTTGAAATCTGAAATGTTTTTGCTGAGAGAGTTGCACAGATATGTGGTACATCTCTGCACCCCCCTCCTCTTTGTTTGGTTGCTGAATGAAATGTTACGCAATTCAAACGCAAGTGATGCAATCAGTGAATTCTGCAACAGCACAAAGGGTCTGTACGCTGCAGTGTGGTTTTGTTGCCATGGTTTTAGATTGTTGACGCCACAATCTAGGAGGCTGAGTGCACTGATGGAGAGCTTGTGTATGTGTGTGTGTTGATGCCCATGTAGGGAGTGGAAGGAGGGGTTGATTCATATAAAAAGTAAGATGTGCAGCAGTTTCTTTATGTGGCGTCAGGATGTAAAGGTGATGAACTTCAGAAGGTGAAACTGGATGCACATACCAGAGCATAAGGCAGAAACGTTTACAAACACTGGGCTAAAAAGACTGAGGATCTCAAAGAATCCCATTGATTTTCCTATTATGTCAGAGCTTCAATAACTATAAAGTACCATTACTGTGTGGGCCACTTTGCATAGTCTTGTAAAAAGGGTGGCACACGTGCCCATATCCAGACTAAATGCTTTCCTCCCTGTGGTCTGTTGGGCTGGAGTAAAGGGGGATTGTGAGTAAGAGCACTGTGTATTGGATTAAGATGCTTGTAAGACAGAATCAAGATATATGATCCTATGTCTTCACGAACACTAATAGGAACATAGACCCAGAGAAGAACAGACCACGTCTTTATGTTTAACCCTGGCATCTGCAGGATCTGTACCTATTCTGGATGGAACGTTATCTCACTTAATGTACTGAATTAATATTCGGCTTTCTGTTAAAACAAAAAATCTTGTCCAGCATAATGGATATAATCACACTGAACAAAGCTTTTTCATTTGGACTCTTTTGTTATTTTGCCCCTTTTGTCTAAATGTGTGCGTGTGTGCACCTTCATCTTGTACTTTTCTGTGTCTGTCTGGCTAACTGAAGATTGTCTGGCTGTTCAAGGTAACAGTTGTTATTGGGGTTTTCTCTGCTGGCATGTCAACAAAGGATAACCTCCCAAATGCTCCCTGGTGTGCCCTCCAGCCAATGAGATTTGAGGTACCAGCAGCGCTCAGCCAATAGACAGCGAGGAGGGGCGTGACTCTGATCCATGAGGAGAAAAACAGCAGTTAAGCACAAAGCTTTGAATCTGGAACTGGAACACGGAGCACAGTCATAACAAAGCCTCTTCCTTTATGACTGAACAGCACTTTACGCCGTTAATTCAGACACGCTCATGGGTTTTGCATCGCTTGTGCGAGGTGTAGGAGCTGCATTTTCATGTGTGATGAGGAATGGGCATCACATGGGCATATGTTCACATGAAATGCGCATGTGTTCTGTGACTAATTTCTTTTCTCTCTGTGTGCCTGTGGGTCATACATGTATAGGCCCCATGCATTTGCCATCTCTTGGTCTTCTGTTTCAGTCCACCTGTTTTCATCAGGCCTACACATATACGTAAAGAAGCATGTGTCAGTGCCAGCTGTGAAGGAGCATTGTGCAGCCTTTTTTATATGACTGACAGGTGTAGCCTCAAACTGTCAGAACATGTGTTTTAAGTCTTAATTATGACTTTAGTTGCAAGTGTTGTTTGTAAATGTGAATTTTTTTTCTCAAACTTTTACCTGTTAAAATAAAGGTTTAAATAATAAAAAAATAAGGGTAGTTAATGGTGTATTCAGATATCACTACCTCAGACAGGTTTGCATCTCAGTGGCATGTTCAGGGCGCTATCATTATCTGTACGCATCTGTCCATACTTGCTGTCGTGTGCTCGGATCAACAATTGCTGTGTTGTTTCATCACATTCCTACATGGTGACTCAAAGTGGTGTCTGTGCTCCCGTCAACCTCCCCCCATTCATTCTGTAATCTGCCTGACCCTGGGGCTCATACAGTGTGGCAGCAAGTCTGTGCGTGACCACCAAACTGTCAAACCCAGCATGTTTCAGTTTAAAGAGAGAGATCACAGCTAAATAAAGGCGACAAAGTCTTAACTATCTTTAGAAAAATCATCTGAGTAATGACGGCCATCAGTTGCACCCGTCATTTCCTCTGAAGCTGCATTATCTGACCACATTGGAACCAAGTAACTGATAGATTTGGATTTTTGTTCACATTGCAGTAAACTCTTACATGCCGGAAATAGTTGTGGACAAGCTTCTACTTGTAATCAGACAAGACCAAACGCTTCTAGAGAAGTTCTGTAAGAGCTGAAAGACAGACATGTGGGTTAAAATGGTTACAAGATGCAACCGACAGTTCTAGTCACAAGAGGAGACCATTCTCAGTTGAAGATGACAACGTTGCAGTGTCAGTCAGACTTGAAATGTACAGTAAAGTAATGGCAAGCTAAAAATTATTTACTGCTTTTATAATGGGGAACCTAGTTGAAGAAAATATAGACCTGAGACGAACAGTTATAAAAGGTTCCTTTATGTTTGTTTTGTTAACTGAAATGAGAGAGAGGGAGAGGGAGAGAGAGGGAGAGGGAGAGAGAGAGAGAGAGAGAGATGAAACAACGGTCTTTGTTTTTGTTAAAACGTGGAAGTCAGAATGCATCCATTCGTTATATTTAGTTGGTATTTAATATCCTGGGGTGTTGTTTATGGAAATACGTTTAGAGTTATATCCTGACCAGATTCGCAAACCACCTCAACATGGTCTTTGACTAAATACCGGTAGTAGTTTTTAGACAAAGCCAAATGTTTGGTGCATGAGTGTTTTCATTGCTATGAAAGATAAAGTTGATAATGAAATGAGATGAGATGATATGAGTGTACATTTGGGAAGGGGTGAGTGATAATTAATTAAAATGTATTATTTGTATAACATATTTTTCATGACTTTGCATGAGCTTTAACTGCAGGCTTGGACATATGGTATGTGTTACGAACTGAAAGGGTCCTTCATCAACATAAAAGCCCCTTACATCAAGTTTAAATTTGCATTCACAGGTTGTTACCATGACAAAGTAGGGTTGTAGAAAACAAAAACAAATGAATAAAATAGATTTAGAATTAAAATGACTAAATGCATTTGATAGATGAGGCCTGTAAAATGTTTACTGGTGATTCTCTCAGGTTAAACTGGTGATAAGGTCTCGATCAGGATTAGTTTTGCTAAGGCACACATTGACATTTGAGACAATTTTTATTTTGCATTTTATATGCCATATACAGAACCTGAGATTCCTGAACTGAATATTCTCAACCAGCAGCATCGACGCGGTTGGTTGTCTTCCCGGTCTGTCGTGGTTTCTTGTGGTCTTTATAGCTGCCCTTCGTTCTGTCACATGATGCAGTTTGTCTTTCCTTGTGTCATTGCTGGGACACACTTGCACATCTGTGTTTTATGAACCCTTAAGCCTTGACTGTAAATTCCCATGCCCTTGCATCTCCCCAGTGATATCATTACATTGTGGGAGCAAGGTCGACGCTTTCCGGGATCGGTATATGACAAGCCTGCCTCCTCTTTTCAGTTGCAGCATATGCATACCCCCACCCTAAGGCAGGAAATCCAGAACAGATCTCAATCCCCAAACTCTCCAGCATACTTCTGAGGAGGCATCTATTTCTCACACATTAACCTTTTTATATAAACAATTCACATTATTGGCAATTGCATGTCTGTGTCTGCCAGTCGTACATATCCTGCAGATGGACAATGATCTGAGAACTTGGTTTAAAAAATGTTTTGTAATCCTGGTTTCTTCATACTTTGTCAGTTTTTTTTTCTTTGACACCAGTTTCATACTCATGTTTGTCCAACTCACAGAAGACAACCTAAAAACAGATTTTGTAGCTATGTGAGATGTTGTAGGTGCAAGTGAGGGTGGGTTCTTCTCAACAGCTTTTGTTTTCATGAGCGTGTATCTACAAAGGGGCTTTTTTGGAAATGATGTCCTCAAATGCCCTCAAATCTTAAGTCTCTTTGCCCCCCCCCCCCGAACCATCAATTAAAAGCTCATCTATCTCTGCGCTTTAATTAGGGCCCCCTATATTTATAGTGCATTGGCCGCTTCATTAACAGAGAGGCTAGGAGATGTATCGCTGAATCTGTCCAGCTTGTAACACGCAGCTCAGGAGGAGAGTACATTTGTGTGACACAGTGAGAGAAAGAATGGGGTGTGGGGGTTGCTTCGGGGTATTGATGACGTCATTTCCCCTGAGAAGTGGACCTCCCATCTGTGAGCTGATCTAGCCAAGGAAGAGAGGGAAGAAAGGAGGAGAGGAACTATATGGGCCAGTCACGAGAATTTAAGAGTAGAAGTTGATATGATGAAGTAGGATTGATCAATTGTTTTTTTTCCTCCTTTGTCTTGACATGAACATATATTCTAAAATATAAGATGACGCCTGCTACGATTGTGGCATGTCCACTGTCAGACTGTGTCAACATCTGATAGATAATTATTAGGAAAACCTGATTCATGGAAAATACATTGAATGAAGATGGAGTGGGTATGGTCTTCCATGTGTTCACAACCAGTTACAGTTACAGCCTGTGCATATCTATAGAGGATCTGTTTTGTTTGTGTCTTTATCTTTTTAACCCTTTCAGATAGATGGTGGAAGTTGATAAATTAGCACTATGGTAGTGTATGTGAATTCGTATGTAATGCACACACATAGATAATGGATTCAGGCATGGTTCGTGATCTGTTAGCCCCTCTAGTGTGATTGAAAAATAATCCTCTGAAGCATGTTGAGTGAAATAAATAAGGCCTGTTGTGACTGGATTGCGCCGTGACGTAAATAACAGGGTTGCTGGGCATCATTATCACACATCCACCACAGTCCATCAGAGCACTCACTCGTGTGACAAATTTGGGAAAAGGGATAAGAGGAATCTTGAATGTCCACGAAAACAAGAAACGGCCAGCTGGTTGTGTTGAGGACAATTCCTCGTCTGCGGGAAGAGCTGGTGACCTGCGGGCCGGGCGCTGCTGGAGTGGGGTCAGTCAGTCAACACTGCTGACTCTCGCAGGAGACTCCACCGGTTATCATCAGAGGAAACCACCGCGGGGAGATTCTGTTTCAGTTTCTCTTGATTTAGAAGCGGCACAGCAGAGGGCAAGGGAGCTGAGCATAGTTTTGATATGGGGCAATACTGAGTAGGTAAGTAACGGCTCTAGTGAGCAAGGAGCCTGATGGCAGGAGCTTCTGTGGACATTTAGGAAGAAGCCTACAGGTTCTGATAAATACCATTGTAGCACAAATGGTTATGAATGTTGGCTGGCGTTATTTGAATGGTTGGTCTGAATGTTCATTTTCTCTTGCCTTCCGTGTTGCTCAATGGCTAAAAAAGGAGTTTTGTGTCTGAAAACATTATTAGACGTGAACTGTGGTAGTGAAGAAGACCGCCAGCAACACAGACTCTGAATTTCTCTCTTAAAGGCGGCAGTAGGAAGAAGGGCTAAGAACCATATCATTATTTAGAATTTGACTCAATTTTCTTCTTTATAATTTGTCCACCTTTTACTTGATACCAGTACAAATGTGTCTGCTTATTTATTTCTTCTGCTTATGTCTCCAGGATTCTCCAAAATGTGTGTTCTTGTCAATTTTAGGTTCTACTCTCTATCCCTTTCCATTGCTTTTTTTTTTTTTTCATCTTTTTGTGAATAGACACATACATTCATGTAAAACCTGGGCTTTTTCAATCCTGGGCTTCATTGCAATTGTGTTTCTCTGCTTCCTTTTAGGGTTTTAGAAGCATTACATTGAGATTACACTAAAAGCTGCACACAGGAACCTTTTTCAGTTTCAGACCTGAGCATCCTTTGTTGATGTGTAACAGTAAAACTACACAGTTTTAGTAAATGCAGGGACCGTAGGCCACAGGAGATGGATGACGCTTCCTGAACATAAAAAGCAATCCTTCAAATAAAGTAGGAACTGGTGTTTTAACAAATGGAAATAAAGTAATCTGTTTTGTTTTTAAGAACATCTTTATCTATGTTCGCTTCGGCACAATTCTGTGAGAAAGTACGACTTTGCTGACTCTTGAGTGTGCTTCTTCCTTTCATTGTCTCTGTTTATTTAATCAGCTCTGCTGCCTTGATAAAGTGCAGCAGTTAGAGACTTTTTCCATACATCAGTGAACTAATTTTCGAACATTACTCACACACCAGTGGAAATCCAACCCTTGTGTCCAAAAAAAAAAAAAAAGAGGGAAAAGTTATCCAGAACTAAAATGTACTGGTTGACACTTCAGCAAGAGAAAATAAATGTTTGTTTTGTCAACAGCTGCGCTCTCATGTGATTTTTAGTGGCACAAAGATACCAGCATACAGGCAGGAATGCTTACGGTGATGTGGGTCACACCGTTGCTTCTGTATCAGTCTAACTCAAAACATAAATAAAGACTGCCACCGGTTATTACTGCAAGCAACACTGATATTCAATCCTTTTTATTGTGTGTGTGTATATAGTCCCTAAAGGCATACTGATGACCTTTTTTTGTATGCCTTTGATTGTTTCTAGGATTGTTCCTTGAATTGTTCCTTGGATTGTTTCTGAAAGTAAATTGAATGAGACCTTGGTCTGGTCTGGTATCATTTTGCCCTGCTTCTTGGTGCTGTGTCACTAAATCAAGAGTCAGTTATAGCAGATCCGTGTGGTGACTTGGAAGGAAAAAAAACGGAGAAATTAGCCTGTATTGGAAAACCCAGTTTGGGCGTGCACTGGCTCACAAAGCGAACTGCTGGACAGAGTGACGCAATCACTTGGCACACTGTGGGCACTCTACCCCTCCGAGATAAGTTATTCTATCAGCGCTAATGAAACCTGCCACCACCATGTACAGTTTCACAAGTGGAAACCTGTTTATTGATTTACTTCCTCTTAAACTTAACTGCCAATTTGTTGTTTTTTTTTTTGCATCATGAGAGAAATGGCACGCATGTGAGGATGATATTAGTAATATTTTTTAAAAAGTGTGTATATTTATCTTTACATGGATTTACCTTTCTGTGCTACTTTTTTAAGTTTCCCTGACGATGTTTTTGCATACATTCTCTGTTAGCTTACACCAAAGTGACATTTTGCAAAGGATGAGTCAAACGCAGGTCATGAGGACTGCAGGGAGGGGGTGAAGTACGGTCTTGACTTGAAAAAGCTGTGTTCAGTTTATTTAACTCATCCCTTTTCTGAGACCCTGCTCTGACCCAGTTATTCTCTTCAGTTTTTACCTACTGTGACCTAATTTTATCCCTTAATGCTTGTGCATGTGGAGTCATCTAAATGCAGTGCCCTTTCTCTTGGACATACGGTATGGAGATAGTGTGTGCGTGTGTGCGCGTGCACGTTAGCCTGTTGTCTGCAGTGAGGGTTTGTCTCCAACATCAATAAACAGACTGCTTTAATTGGATTCCTGGAACTGCACTGTTTTTCCAAAAACTCTCTAATGTTATCATATGAGAAGTGATGAAAATGGATTCTCTATTAGCACAGACAGCGAGTGTTGTTTGTTTGTAACCCCCGCAGATGACAAGGCAACCGTAGGTGGAAAGAACACACAAATGCTTGTCTTCTTCTGAAAGTCACTTGAACATGTTGCCTGGGCTATCTGTATAACTTGATCTTAATTTGATTGATTGTTCATATGTTCTGCCTCTTTAGCTTTAAAGTGAAACGAAAAGAGACATAAAATAAAACATGCAAGCCCACCCTATAATGAGACTGCTTAAATCCAGCGTAGGTCCCTTTTGAACACCCTATGTTACTTCCCCTTTCGCCTGGGGCACAGAGGAAGTAGGGGGAGATGTGTTAAATAAACGGACACTGTGACAACAGCGCCAGTATGTGAGCTCCTCACCCCTGCCCCTCTGCATGAGCGGAAAACGCCCAGGGATGTACACATCACCTCTAGGCTTACATGCATATCCTAGTTACAAACTGTTTTGCACAGCAACCTCGTCTGACATTATGGTTTGTGATTTGGTCCAACATGAGTACAAGGACACTAGACACCTCTTTTGGGAACAGATTTATTCTTTTTTTTTTTTTTTTTTTTTTTTTTTTTTTTTTTTTACAAAAAAAGAA
This sequence comes from Xenentodon cancila, assembly GCA_014839995.1. Taxonomy (NCBI): domain Eukaryota; kingdom Metazoa; phylum Chordata; class Actinopteri; order Beloniformes; family Belonidae; genus Xenentodon; species Xenentodon cancila. The sequence continues at coordinate 19,928,729 of CM026199.1, forward strand.
ATATAAGTTCTCAAGATAGAATTTACATTAAGTTGTCATGCCTTCTAATATTTTTGATGAGCACACAGGCTTTTTGAGTGGCTACTAATTTGGTGATTGGTAGTGATTACCATCAACCTTAAACACATTATAACAAGACACGATAATTTGTTTGTGTTTGGGGTTTGTTTTTTCTTTTTATGTTTATCATAATGTACTTTTGAAAGGTATTACATGGATGTTTTTTTTTTTTTTTTTTTTCTGCAGTTATTCTAGTACAAAGTTTAGTTCAAGGCTTTTTTTTTTGTTATGTAACTGACATGTTTTAGGTGCTGTGATGCAAAAACATCGACCTCTAGTGGTGTCTGTAACTCATTACAACGGTTTTTAGGATTGTGTTTTGAATCTGCAGACCCCCACCACCACCACACTTCCAGCACGTGCAGTGCAATGCATCTTCGGTACGACTGACTGCGATTGGTCAACTCAAAATCCTGAACATCACACTCTTGTTGCGACACAGACACTCTGTCCTTATCCTTCACAGACTTTAAACAGTCTGGACAACTGCAGCTGCATTGCCTTGAAATCACACGCTTGGGCTTCGTGATTATTTATAAGTCTGAGTCATTCTAATGACTGTGGGAAAAGAAATATGCATCACCTTTTCAGCAAATTTTGATTCATCAGTTTTACCTAATGGCTAATATTCGAGCACTAAACTGTTTTTCTAAACCAATTTTATGCCTGTCTGTAGTCTTCTACTTCCAAGATTAAGACACCATGAAATTTCACAAAAAATGGCTTTGTGGAGAATCTGTTTGATGATGAACTGCCTGAGGTGTCTGTTGAAAGTGTGAGGGACAGAGTACATGAGGGAGGGAGCAGAGAGAGAGGGTGTGTGTGTGTGTGTGCGCGTGTGTGAGCGTAGCTATAAAACAGACTGAACTCCAGTTCGGTGGCAGACGGCTGTGCAGGACAAGGCATCTCTCCTACGCAAGGCTCTGCACCTTACTGACAAACAGGACTGCAAGCTTTAACAGCCTTTTCTGGAAATCTGATTTTTAAATCAAAATAGCTGCGATGACGACAATGTTCAGATACCCAGTCTTTCCTCATCTGCAGGGTGAGTTTATCAAGGAGCTTTATTTATTTAAGTAGATAAACGTATTGCTCCACAATTTTGCAGCCTGTTAACACGTGTTTTTTTTTTTTTATGGACCAAAACATTTTCAGGCAGGTAATAGATTGTTTTATGTGACTGGTTGTCATGGTTTATCTCTTTGCCATTTGAGGTTTGTGTGGCAAAGTATGTAGGCATCTGTTAAGATCTAGTTAAGAAAGTTTAAAATTTAAAAAATAAGTTGTATATTTGTGTGGTTAACATACTCTGTGATTGATACGGGTATGTGCCAGATTTGTGTAGTATCGTCGTTGTTGCAGTGAATAAGTTAAAAGAAAAGAAAATTAAGGTTTTTCCACACATTTTTTGTGTATGTAATTGTTTAATGACAATTTTTAAAAGAAGAATTTTTATATTTATATTTTTATATTGCCCTCTGAACAAAAATAGATTAGCAACATCCGGGATATTTGCATAATAATAATTTATACTGAAAGATATTTTTTGCTTCTGTTCCGATTCGTTTCTGCTGTTTTGCATATGTTTCGTGTCCTTTCCGATGGGAGGATGAAATGTTCCGCTTTACCTGATGTGGAACACTTATGTAATTTAAGTGAGGAGTCCCTTCATCTCAGCAGTCGGGTTGAAAACTCGCACCAGTCAGATGCTTATCAGGCTTAAAAATTATTTAACTTCATCATTGGAATAAATATGCATTTGCTTTGACATCACTGTCTGACATAAATGATGCATCACAGATTTATATACATATAATTCAGGATGTCTGTCTTTAGGTGATACTGATATATCACTTTGTTTTGTTTTTATCCTCATCAAACAAAATGCGATATTTAATGAGACATGAAAAGGCTGAAGTTGAGATCAAACTCTTTTGTGTCGGCTTTTGTCTCGTTCTAAAAGTTTCTTTGTTTTGATTTTTTTTTTTTTTTTTTAAATGTGCAAAGGTTATCAAAATCATTGTTTAACGACATTGCACAGCACTTGATGTTAACCAGCCTCTCTCTGCATCCAGACCCAAGTCTCAGAAGTAGTTAAGTAAAAGTCTTACTGGTTTTCTCTGTTTAATCAGATCCGTGTGATCCTGGTCTGTCACTGTCACCAGGGAGGAGTGTCATGGCGGAACCAGACTACCTGGAGGGAGACTGTGATGAGCTGATCAAACCCAAGAAGCTGATCAACCCAGTCAAGACCTCCCGTAACCACCAGGACCTGCACCGAGAGCTGCTCATGAACCAGAAGAGGTCAGGAGTCCCTCTTAATGATTGCTCCTAATTTCTTTATTTATTTTTTCTGTTTCATTTAGAGGAGATTACTCATATTTTTCAATTAATTATAATTAAGCATTGTATATTGCACCAATTAGAACTAATCTTCAAATGCAGAAAAAAAAACAGATTAATTAAACCAGGTTAATGTTTTAATTCCTAGCCTACTAGATGAATAATAATTGAGCTGTAAAATAAATGTACTGTACTGACAGCAGAGAGAAGGGATTATTAGTTTATCGGACAGTAAAACTTATGTACTTTCTAACAGTTTCTGTATCATAATTGCATATAGCAGTGACATAATGCTCTCTCCTATTTAAAGCAGGTTAGATTGAGGAAGGCGGTACAGCCAGTGTCCAGATGCCAGCTAATTTAGTTTGAACTTCCTTGATAGAGGTTGGATGAATCCAGTTAACGTGGTTGATGCTGTCTCAGTGGTCTCGGACTCTGCTGACGGTCCTGCAGTGTGTCACTGTGGCTGTCCCTTTAACCCCCAGCAGCAACATTATGTAAAGCTCATGATATAACACTTTCATTGGATCTGCATTGGAGCATTAGTCTGTCAAAAATGGGTTATGTAAAGCTCTTATAGAGTGTGTGATATATATATATATATATATATATATATATATATATATATATATATATATATATATATATATACACACACACACACCATCACACCATGCAATGTGGCTTGTGATCGTCCCTTCCACACTAAATGTTCTGTATTTTATCTTACCACCATACATTTGTAGTAGCTTTGATCCTGAACTATAAATAGCTACGTAAACACTCCTGCTGTTGACATCTGTTCCTCACAGGGATGCTCCCTCTTTAAACAGGTTAGAGAGGGAGATGCATTTCTAATGATGAAATTGGAACATTAAAGAAGAATGAAGAAAAAAGTCATATATAAAACAAAACAAAATGGGTTTTCACTTTCTGTTTGGTGCAGAATATTATTTTACGTCTAGACAGATTGAAGTATCATCCCTTGTGGGCTTTGGCGAAGAAATGTTTTGATTGGGTTTTTCAGTTTGCACTTGTATAAAGAAATCTCGCCTGCATAGTGGATTAGCTGTTGTGATGATGGTGAGGACGGGAGGGGTGCAGTGGGTGGATGGATGCATGGATGGATGGCTGTATAAAGAGGGGGAAAAAAAACATGTTATGTAATCAAGATTACAAAACAGTCTCGAAGCTGAGGGCCTTTTTTTCTGCCTTTGCTACCACAGCAGCAGTGATGCGTGGTATATACAGGCACACAGAGAGAGGAATTTGAGAAATTCAACCACCAAGGGATGTAGGTACAGATGTGTGTGTGGTGTGTGTGTGTGTGGGTGTGCTTGTGCTGGAGTGGTGAGGCCGTGGATGGCATGGTCAGTGATTTATATAAACACTGCCCACTATGAAATCAAGAGTGGCACAAGTATCTTTACAGTCTTCCTTGATGCTTCCAGTTCCCTCGACCTCCCTCCTTTTTCTGCGAGAGGTGCCGAATAAACAACCTAACCCACTCACTCCTCTTAACCCGTGGCCTGCTTCAACATTTTAAGTGCCTTTATAAGACCCTCACTGACATGAAAACAGGCCGTTTAACTGCAGCAGTGACTACACAAGGTAACACCTACTTGTAAATGAACTCCCACTGAATCTTGGAGCGCTCTGAGCTCCGTTATGTAATCTTTAGGATTTAATAATGCATTTAATTAAGACACTGCTGGTGCGGCGCTGTAGGCAGACAGGAACATTGTGTTTTTCAGTGAAGACGGAGTCCTTCATTAGAAAAGAAACTGACCACAAGTAGCTCCTATATTTTAGATTCTGCTTTAATTTTTGCCTTTTATACCAAACTCCAACCCAGTCTCATCTTTCACCATTTTGTCTCATAATGTGGATTTGGAGAAGAAAAAAACAAGAACTTTTCTTCCAGGCAGTGACACATTTTAATGAGGCATTTGCTTCCCAGTAACAAGAAAACTTCACCACTGCAGTGCAGATTTGTAAAAGTAGAATAATTGAATTGGCTCAAAATCAAGCCTGTACAATGCACGAATCTCCCAGTGAGTAAGACTGTAGTTTGATGATCCTGTATTGCTGGAGGTTGTTCATTAAGCTTTATTCTAGTAACGCTCTGTGTCACTGGGTGTTTCTGCGTCTGTGCAGGGGACTGGCTCCTCAGAACAAGCCCGAACTCCAGAAGGTTTTAGAGAAGAGAAAGAGGGAACAGATTATCAAAGCTCAGAAGGAGGAGCAGGAGGCCCACAAGAAGAGGAGCGACCTGGAGATAGAGCTCATGAAAAGACAGCAGAAACTTGAGCAGGTAATACAGGTGACTAGAAATATGGTGTCTCTTGATGCAAAGTTTTGAAATCAACAGAAATTGCCATGAGTGCTTTGAGGTGTGTAGTCTGTGAACAGCTGACCTGACGGTGGGCAGGAATCTCTGGAGACAACAGGGACAGAAAATCACTGTCCGCAGCCAAATATCTGGCCTGCAAATAATTCTCCTTGACCCTTTAAAGTAATACACCGAAAATATTCAGGTTTCTTATTTGAAGTGTTTATTATATGTTGAAATTTAAAAAAAAACACTCCCAGTTTTGTCTATAACTCATAATTGGATAATCAGCATCCAGCATGTTGTTTCATTTTCAGTAAATTTGAAAAATCTCACAAAAATACAGACAGACACAAATACTGCAACAAGCTGGCAATAGTCTGATGATGTTTTAGAACCAATATTGAGAGAAACCAATAAATCGGCCGACTCTAATATAAACTAATGTTTGTCTTTTCTGTGCAGCTTGAACTGGAGCAGCAGAAGATTGAAGAGGAACAGGAAAACACCCCGGAGTTTGTGAAGATGAAGAGCAACCTGCGCAGGACCAAGCAGGAGACGGACGGGGAGGAGAGGACCACCTAAAAACCCGCAGGGGTGTCCGGGTCTGCCTGACTCGGGTGTCAGGAGTATGTCCACAAGAGAGTGTATTTTGTCTGTGGTACACAATAGTGACATGTTTAAGGTGAACCTGCTGGCTTTCCCAACCCAGGTTCCTTCCTGCGGTAAAGACAGAGACTTTAGAGACTAAAGACCCCTCCCCCTCTCCCCCGTCTGCCTGCAATGGAGCGCCAGCTCTCGCACTCATGCCGCAGCGCACGGCACCCCCACGGTTGGGAACTGACACAGACATGTCACATGTTACACACTTTCGTTCGACGAGGGCAAACGAGCTTCCAATGAGCTCTTACGGAGAAACAACCAAACACAAGTTTTCACTCATTTCACTTCACTGAGCTGTTCCTTCTATTCACTTTTATCAATGTTGTCTTTGTTGTTTTGTTCTCACCTTCAGAATCCAAAAATGAAAACGTGGACACTGGATGGACTCTTGAAGCTGTGTAATATAAAAGCCAAACAAATGTGCTTTTGTTATTTATGTTTGTAGCTTTTAGCCCAGCTGTAGGGGAGGACACTTTTAGTCATTCTGTATCTTACTTTATTTTACAACATAGTATATGAAGCCAGAACAGGACAAAGGGAGTGTGTGGTTATGTTTAAAAAGAAAAAAAAACAACAACAAAAAAAACCCTCAAGTTTTCTTTATCATTTTTAAAATTCTTAACATGCCATTTCCTCAGCTAATGTAACTTTGAGCAATAGTTGAATTCCCAGGCATGAGAGTGGTTTTTCTTTTATATATTCTGTTGATTTGTTTTAAATAAATTGCTATTCAATTTTGTATGGACAAAATGTGTTAATAAATAATTTACTTTTTGTTTTTGGCTGGTGATTAAGAAAAAAACTAATCCTGACCTGAGTGAGAGTTTTTGTTTGCTCTTTTAAACTAAACATTGGATGCCAACGACAATGTCAAATTACACATGTAGACATGCAGACCAACTGTATTTATGGGAATATCAGTCCGACTCCGGAAACTACTCGGATGAGCCTCTTGGAGCTTTATCATTTAAGTATATATTTTTTCGATACTTGCAATAAAGGCACAATTTTGATTATATAAGTCAATTATTTATTAAGTGGGTGTTAACTACCAAACAACTTAAATAATGGAGAATTTTCCAAAATTTAATGAAAAACATTTAGCAGGTACTGAGGAGCTGATTTCTTCTTTTTTTTTTTTTTTAATGTAAAAGCGTAATTCTGTTGGAGTTTGTGGATTTGTCATCCAGTTTATAGCGATTTCTTCCCAAAATAAGATGAGATCCAAAGTAATACCAATACAAAATATCTATGAAGATGAGGTCAGCTTGCCTACCCTGGAGCTGAGGTGGTTTCAACTCTTAATGCATAAGATGTCACATGTCTAGATCGTGTGTTTTACGTTAAACAGCAGAATCTTGTTAAGTGGAAGTGCAGATCTGGAATATTGCAGAAAAAGCATGCCGTGTACAGCATGTAAAACATAAAATCCAGCACAGTAATTTAACTCATTAGTGGCTGAAGATTACTTACCTTCTGGCAAATAAGCTGTTTTTGAAGGTGTCGATGGTTAATGACTTCAAAATAGAATGCATATCATATAATTGGATATCATGTAAAAAGGTGCATATTTTCATCAATACATTGTGCTATTTTTTAATGGAAAATTTGATAACTTGCAGTGAGCATTGAACTATTATAATGAAAGAAAATAATTTTATTAAAAATGAGCCTGATGGTTGAAAAAAAAACTAAAAGCAATTTTTAAATAAGAGCAGCAGATAAATAGATTCGGTCTAATTTTTTTTCATCTGTGGTATCCTGAAAATTATCTTCTATGCAGCAGTGAATATTAGCCATGAAATGACGTTCTTTGTGAAAAAATGTAGTTATTGATTTTACATTTTGCAGTCACCAGGGAGGGTCATAACCGACCACGACCAACAGAGGGCAGAAGACCCCACTACCGCTCCTAATATCACCGAAGAAGAAGGCGCCCTTCTCATCAGTACGCGCCGAACATGGCTGCCTGTGCGCTGCTCCGCTCCCTGTCTCCCAACTTTTCCGCAGTTTTGTCTTCACTCGCTCGCTCGACAGCGCTTTCTCCTTTCCAGCTGGCGCCGAAGCCCTATTTTACGAGAACACTCGCCTCCTCCAGCCGGTCAGCAGCAGGTGTGTCATTCTCGCCAAACGACTACGCCATCTCCTCTGTGTTCCGAGACTGTTTATTTGTCTGTTATCTTTTTCAGCACTTAAATTCACGGACAAGCACGAATGGATCCGAGTGGAGGACGGCGGCGTCGGTACCGTCGGTATCAGCAACTTTGCACAAGTGAGTGTTCTGGTGTCGCGCTCGCGAGCGAGGACGTTTTCTCGACTTCCTCTGACTTTCTTCTCCGACACCCGCAGGAGGCTCTGGGAGATGTAGTTTATTGCGGACTACCGGAGGTGGGAACGCAGCTGGCGCAGCAAGGTATGACGTCATGGGCATCTTAGTTAAGCTGCATCAAGTTAAAAGAAAATTAAAAAAAAAAAAAAAGAAAAAACACAACTGAAGGCATTGCTGAAATGATTTAAATCAGGCCAGGGTCTGTGGTTCTACTTCTATGAAAACGTTTGTTTCTAACACTTGTCACCACAGATGAGTTTGGAGCTCTGGAAAGTGTCAAAGCAGCCAGTGAGCTTTATTCCCCTCTGACCGGAGAAGTTGTGGAGGTCAATTCACTGCTGGCTGACAACCCTGGTTTGGTCAACAAGTCCTGCTACACAGACGGTAAGAGCATGCAGATGTGGTGCTCTGTGAAGAAGGGAATTGCCACGATGGCCAAACGTGACTGATGCAGATGTGACAGTCTGTTGGGGATTAAATTGTACAGTCTACACATCTAATCGGATCTTAGTTATAGTTTTTATAGTTATAGTAATAGTTTTGTGCTTGTATGAGGTAATGCTCTTTATTTGAAGTTGTCTGTGTGCATATATAATGAAAAACCGAGCCCATACAGCAATAAAACAGGTCTGCTGCTGATTTTTATCGTCGTGCCTCTGTTGTGGGATATGAAGCTAAATAGTTTGACAGTAGAGGGCAGTACTGTACTAAAATGACGACGCCGTCGGGGATTTATGGTTCTGTGTAACTGTACTTGCATATGTCATACACGCACAGATACGGACTTTGCACTATGCATAGCTTATTGTAACTTGGCTGAAGCATGTTTTTCCATTGACTTTTATAGTTTAACTTGATTTCTTTTTAGGTTGGCTGATGAAGATGTCTATTGCCAACCCAGCAGAGCTGGACACCCTGATGGATGAAGCGGCATACGAGAGATACATCCGCTCCATCGAGGACTAACCCAGCATCTCTTGTCAAGCGCTGTGCTCCCTTTTCCTTTTTCAGACACCGCTGGCGGGGAGATGCTCTAGATGTGCCTGGTGGTTACAACACAATGCTTAGCATCCAGCAGTGGAGCTCGACAGTTCCAGATTGCTGGCCTGCTGGCGCTGTAGAGCTGTGAACTTTAGAAAACCTTTACCTTCTGTCAGTGATGTTGCCGGACCTTTTGGTCTGCATTGCGTAAACATCCAGTGTTGAGTTCTTGAAACCTCACGTTACCAAACAGGGGAGATGAAAACGTGCAGTCTGTGAAATAGTATCCAGGTATTTCAGTCAGAAGTCAAAAACATGACATAATGTTCTAAAACACTTAGACTTAAAGCACTTTGGATATATGGTATTATTAATTATGTTGATCTGGACTGCATGTATGACAGTGAAACTGTGGACATGGAACCTTTTATAATAGAAATAAACATTTCCTGACACATTTCTTTTTTTTAACTTTTCTTTATTTCCCAATCCACACGCATATATACATATATACATACCCGGCTTTGGGTCTACTCCAGAACAAATGCCCCTGGCTGATCATCAGCTTTAGGCTGCATAAACGGGTCTTCGGTGATCTAGTTACAAGCCGACAGCAGGAGCAAGCAGAGTCTCAACTGCACGTGGGCTCGTGAAGTACTGAGATCCACTGAGGTTCGGACAACAAGTCTGTGTTCTGTTGGACTTTGTGCAGTTCAAATCTACTGGACTTGACCTAACTAGTGTTAATATCTGCAGACGTGTGAGAAAAATAATCAACATTTGCACATTCTCTTAGCTTGAATATGTGGTCATTAAAACTAAAATTAAACATTAACTAAAAACAGAATATTTATTGCTGATTTTAGTGACTGAGTTGCACAGACGTTTGGTCAAATGAAGTTGTTTTTAAATGTGGCTTCGATAAAAGAAACCAACTGAAGTTGGACTCAAACATCAGTACGGTGTTAATATCTGAATCCATAATGGTATCAAGTAGGTGACTAATCCAGGATTTTATTTTATTTATTTTTTGTTTCAAACACTGGACTGTGTAGTGAAAGCAACATTTTAGTTCACACAAAGTGAACGATGTCTTTACTGCAGATGTACGTGGAGACACGTGCCCACTCGTGATTGGACCATTAACACTTAAGTTAAAGAATAGATTTTTGATAGACTTCACTTTTTAACTGTATTTTTTTCTAAATGTTTTTGAGTCGTGCTGTTTTGTTTTTTTCCAACGCAACCTTCAATGTCAGATCTTCACTGGTCTCTTGTATTAGAAGCATTTTTTGTATTTTCCTTTTGAGGCGATCAACAGTCTTATTTGTATCCTGACTTCAGTGAACTCACCACCCCACCAGGTACAATAGAGAACCTGTCTTTGGCTGTTGGCGTCCGTCTGGCCCTTCCCTGCGGTGAAAGAGATGGAGGAAGCCCTTCCATTCGGCGATAATCCCTTTCCAGCCTCTCTTGTCTCTGGGTTCCCTCGTACATCACGCTGGCAGTAAAGTCTTTCTCATTAAGGAAGGCAATGGTCTCATCCCTCTTGCGGCTCACATATCCTTTCAGGACAGCATTGTAGGGGTTTGATGCTGCATCTGCATCTGGATCTTCGAGCTGGTGTTTGAATTCCATGCGGGTGATGACCGGGAGCAGGAACTGTTTCCCTTCTTTAACCACAGCTCCATCTCTTGGCGATAACCCCAGAGCCTCAGAGACCAGGCACGGCGGCAAAGGCACCAAGTCACAGCCCGAGCGCTTGTCCACATACTGTCCAAACTCCTTACGCACCAAAGCTACATCCTGCAGAGACCGACTTCTCCGCTCCTCTAGGTCAGTAACGATTCGCTCGGGATACGTCTGGCCAAACACCACACCTAAACAGACGTATAGGCTTTTTAGTGCTAGAATTAGAAAAAGAAGATGACTGAATCCAAAACCTTTATAACAGATTCCTCACCACCACGTCGCAGCATGGATGCAGGACATTTCCAAGGTTTATGAATGAGCTCGTCGGGCAGATCTGCAAGTTCAGGACACCATTTTCTAACATAGCTGCCACATGGGTCACAAGTCAGAGCTGCATCAACGGGGTGCATGACAAAGTTCCAGTGATCCAGGCCACACATGCCCCCATTCTGCCACATCATGGCATCTATGGCGACATCTGCATCCACCAGGGTGTCCTAAACATAGGTGAAGGTTTAACGCAGCGAAGTAGTTTTACATCATCTTACGTGTAGTTAGAAGAATGCATTCGTGTTTTTTGTATGAATCTTACCTGGAACCAGCGATAGCCTTCTTGCCAAGGCAGATGGAGGTATGCAATGAGAAAAGATGCAACCACATGTCTCATGTAGTTGTTCATCCATCCCGTCATCCACAGCTGCCTCATGGCTGCATCGACCAGAGGGTAGCCCGTTTTTCCTCGCTGCCATGCCTTGAGGTGGCCGCGGTCAGTACTCCACCTCAGAGCCTGTAAATGCCAGTGGATGATAATGTTTTGTTAGAAAACGCCACACTTCAAAGGGTGTTATGAATGTAATTATAGATAAATGGAGGTAGGTGTTGCCGATTACAACCTTATACGGAGGTCTGAGGGATTCCCAGGGGAGGTCGGGAAACAGAGTTAATTGCCAGTAAGCCAAATCTCTCCACGCCAGCTTGCGCTGGAACTTCGGGGGTCGACAGCGTGCTCCTTGGGCATCCCACAATAGCCAGCGTGGACTGAGCTGACCAAAATGAAGGTAGGGAGACAGGCAGCTGGTGTTGGGAGCGTCTGCCCTACCCGACTCTTTTTCATACCTATACACACCTGGAAAACATGGTTACTGCTTTTTTCCGCTAATCCTTTCAATATTGCAGCCAGTACAGTTCACAAAGTGCATGCAAGGTGTCTCACCATCATGGAGGAAGTCATTCAGCCGGGCATGTGCTCCTCCTTCACTGAAATCCCAAGATCTCCGGATGTTTGCTGCCCAGTCGATCTAAATACAAAAATGAAATGCAAGAAAATGTTTAGTCCTGTGTTGAGGTTAAATTTGCTTTTGCTTCACTGGTGTGTTCTCTCACCACCGTGCCATCCTTTCTGCGGGGCATCCGTGCAAGACCAAGTGTGTCCAAAGGGAGACCTCGGGGCCAGTTGGCAGGGCAGGGGAGGGAGAGTGGCGCCTCCAGGGGAACTCCTATTGCAGATCCTGGGTTTTGTTTGCAGCAGCTCATGAAGTGGGACACTGAGCCGATTCCTACAGCACAGACAAATAAGCAGAAGTTGATCAAAATAGCTAAAAAAAAAAACAACTTCAGATTGCAAAATATAGTTAAGCAACTTCATTTTTTTTGTTATGACAGACCTCGAAGTCCAACGCCATCTGTGCTGACAGAATCGGGGCTTCTGAGACAGTAGGAGTGGAACATCTTGCATTCAACAACTTCTTCTCTCTGGAGAGCTGACACCACCGCATCATCCCTCTCCTTCAGCCACGGTTCATACAAGGCATTGGCCAACACTGTTCTTGCCCCAGTCTCCTTTACCAACTGTTTTAGGACATGGAGAGAGCCTCCGACCTCACTCCCACCTCCACTGGCTTTCAAGAAGATAAGATGGCTGCCAATGTCCTCCAGGGATTTACAAAGACAAGATAAAGCCTGATGAAGCCAAAATTTACCTGTCAGGAAAGGAAAGGATGGAATAAACACCATTGGGGAGACTTGCAAATTACTGACATTTAACTGCATGAGGTTTTTATTTTTCACAATGGTTCTTCAATGTCTCCTTAGATAACTTACAAGCTCCCCCCATAGCCACAGTAGCCCCTGGTCCCTCCTCCTCTTCTGGACTCCAGATGAAGACAGGGATCACAGGTGCACCCAACCGAAGCGATCCGGTGAGAGCAGGGTTGTCACACAGCCTCAAATCCCTCCTGAACCACAGCAAAACTGGTGGCAGCGCTGATGGAGAACGAGGAAAGCCTACGAGATGCTGTGCAGCTCCTTTCCGCCGCTGACGCCTGCTTCTAGAGCATTTTGGTTTCTCTAACTGGTTCAAATCTCCCTTTTCCACATTTTGGTCACTTTTTTTCACTGTATCTTGCGTCATGTTTGAAGCAGATGATCTGGAGAGACAAAGCGTTGGATCTATCCCAGACGTCTGGCTCTCATTTCGGTCCATGCTTTTCTGAGGCTCAGTCTTTCGGGTTGCCTGCTGGGGGCTATGCGTGTTGCAGGGTCCAGTTTTAGTTGGGGGGATATTTTTTCCTCCGCCACATACGTCTACTACCTGGGTGGAGCTCATTCCCGGAGATCTAAATGCAAAGTTCAACTGAACAGAGCTACTTTGATTGACTTCTGACTCTTGGTTTGGCGGTGACAGCTGGTGATCTTTCATTTCCATTAGAGACAAAGCCAAAGCAAGTTCCAGTTCATCTTCTTCTGTCTAGAACGTAATGACAACATCCCATTATTATAACCCCAAATGGCCACAATGAAGTAGGTTTTTTTGGCAGAAACTAAAACAACACGAGGAATACCCTAGCACACCCTTACAGCAGATAATTTGACTACTAGAAAACTAGAAAAACTAGGTGGAAATATGGACACCAGGAAAAGAAACACAGCCATATTTAATACAGTTGTGCATCTCTGTGATACGTCTGCAAAAAAAAAAAAACAACATTTAAGACGTTTAAGCCATCCATACTTCACAGGGGTCTGCCAGGGCCTGTGTTGATCATTTTTTGCTTTGAATTCATGCATGTTTCCTTTTTTTAAAGTTGTATTTTATTAATAAAAGGCCATGTTTGGGTTCAGTTTTGATCTTCTTATTTATTTTCTTTAAGCTTATGTAGTTGTGCTCAGTACCCGACTGCCACCAGTGTGTGCGTGTTGGACGGCTGCCCTGATTGGCTGTTTGGATAGTTGCGTTATCGCGTAATGCGCGTAAGTTTCACTTAAGTAGGCAATTTATTTTATCCCTACCAACTTTTTTATCTAACCATCTTAACAAGAGTAGTTACAATTAAAAAAAAAAAATAAAAAAAAAAAAACAAACACTGGTGTCCGTGAGAGTGTCAAATAGGACCAAAACAAACTATTTAACAGCTTAAATAACGTGTTTTTCTTTAATGGTTTTGACACACTTTCAATTACCAATCAAGTGTCAGTAAATTGGCTTTTAACCACCGTTTAAGAGGTTTGAAGATGTTACATCCTACCGTGTGACTGACCTTGGAGAAGTATTCCTGGTAGATGGAGCTGAGGAGGGAGTGCAGGCGGATGTTGGCCGTGGAGAGAGGCTTGATGAGTGACGGGAACTGTGAACGGGTCTCTTGGTGGCCCAGAACGGACACGCACATGGCAAAGAAACCCTCCGGATCCTCTCGACCCACCAGCACTTCTCTCAACATCTGTCTCACCAGAGCCTGGTCTCGAGCCGCTGAAGGAGGCATGTTCAAGTGGAGGGTGAGCAGTTAAAACTACTAACTTGAAGGTAAAAGTTCTCCTTTCACAGCCTACACGTCGTCTTAAACACACGTACACCACCGGTTATCAAACAACAGCTGATTTGGAGTTACAAAAGCCATGTGTCAGTGTTTTGTAACGATTGTAATAACCAAACGTCGCCAGTAGGGGGAGCACGAATCTAACAAATGTAAGTCGCTGTTTCTTCGTCATGTGAGTGGTAGGTGAGTCCCTTACTTGAAAAAAAAATATATATATATATAGAGAGAGAGAGAGAGAGGGAGAGAGAGTTAAGCACTTAAGAAATTATTTAAGAATATTAATTCCTTGCATATATTTAAGGCTTCCTCCGTGTTTAAAGCACTATAAGCACTCCATCATATTATATCTGTCAGCGAAATTTTCCATAATTGGAACTCGACAAGACAGAAACTAATTAAAATGAGATCCTTGGGTAAATTTGAACTGGTATAAAGGTGGTTGGGAGGACATCGTCTCTAGTTTTTGCATAGGTGTCATCTTCACAAGTTTGCATTGCTTTGTCAAGTGTACCATGTGACGCGAGACTAAAAGAGTTAGGAGTACATCCTGCAGTAATCCTTTTTTCATCATAGTCTGTGTTCATTCTGTTGAAGGGTTGGTAATTAAGTAATTCATTTTTTTTCCTGTAATGAGACCAAAAAATAAGATTTTGAATGTACACAGCAAGGGACAGTGATTCATGACACGTGTGGACCAAACTGTAACAAACAAAAAAGAGAAAAGTTATTAAACATGGTCCAAAATGGGGCCGAAGACTTAAAACACAAGGGTCTCCAGTCTCAGACTTTCTGACTCATACATGCAAAGACGTCAGGTCATATGGAGGGAAGATGTGATGAGAGCTGCGGTATGCGAAGAGAGCAACACAGAACGAGAGGAGGAGAGCGAAAGAGATTGAGAGAGAGGGAGAATCAATAGTGTTTAGACAGAGAAGTGGAGTCTAAGTGTGTGATCAATAGAGAGCAGAGAGGAGAGATTAGCTGCTTTTCTCTCTCAAACTAACACTGACAAATTGGTGAATTGGTGTATCGGCCTTTGGGCTAAACGGATTGACCCGCTGTTTCCATGTTCTACCGTGTACTGTCAATAAAGATCTGTGTTCATTGTGACTCTCAATGAAGAGAGTGAATGAAGCACCAGAGGAGAGGAAAAAGGTAATGGGTGGAAGGGAAATGGTGAAATGCAGCCCAGATACTCACAAAATGTCTTCACCTTTGTCTCATTAACACACATGTGCATCCTTGTGCACACTGTTATAAAACCATAATAACATCTCCAGGAAAATTAATGGAAAGACAGATTAAAAACTAAGTGAGGAGAAACGGGGCACTGGTGTAGCTATTTGCAACTCATAAATCATTCTGACACACCCACGCGCATGTAGACACACGCATAGACACACACATACGTACTGTAATTAACCACAGGCTATTTACTCTCTCCTGCTGTAAATTAGACATGCAGACACAGTTATTACATTAGGGGAATCTGCCATGCAGAATGCTAACACGGGGAGGAGGGGACATGTATACACACAACAACCAGCTCATATAAACATAAACACACACACACACACACACACACTCACACTCACACACAGATGTACACGAGTAAGAGGGTATGGAAGAATCATAGACTGACGGGAGTGAAAATGAAGCTGCAGCACAGAGAATAGGGCCCCCAGCTCTTTGTTCCCTGCTGCATTTCATTATCTGAAACGCCAGCCGACACACACGAGACACACACAGACACACGCAAAGCCCCTCCCCCTTCCCTAAAGCAGTCTGCTTCCACTCTATGCATACTGCACAAACACACACACACACACACACACACACACACACACACACACACACACACACAAAAGGAAAATAGAGATACTGCGTCAGTGCCCTTCACTGGCATCTGGACTTGGTCATGACAAGCGTGTCTGCATGGTCATCTTTGAACCAGTCAGTCCAGAATCTGCTCCAAGTTGTTTCCTTCAATTGATGATCATAGGAAGAATTATCCAGTAAATCCCACTTTTAAGTAAAACAGTAGGATATGAGGAATTGATTAAAGCAACTATTGATGCTCTTGTCTGGGCTAGCTCGTCCCCGTTTGATCCACTTGAACTTTTTATTTATTTCTGGCAGCCCCTGAGCCACTGTGTGTGTCCTCTTGTTGCCCCTGCCTCCCTCACCACTCTCTGTCCCTCTGTTTTCCCACGGTGATCAATAGCTCATTACAATCATTGACTGCGGCTCATCAGCACCTGTTAGGGTTTGTGGAGGCAGAAAAGGTACATGTACATGTGCGAGTGTGTGTTTTGTGTTTATAACATATTGATAAATAGAAGGATAAACAGAGGCCGTTTTAACATCTGAACGGTTATTTTCTAATACGCATCCACTGCTGCGGGTGTCTAGTTTGTCGCTGCTTTATGATCCATGGTGTTGGAGAGCATCTTATTATGCAACTCACGTGTGTACCATGGTTTGTTGCTATGGTGATTGCCAAGGGAGCCAGAGTATTATAGGTGTTTATCCTAGACAGCAGAAGGCTACCCTCTGTCTATCACAACATGCTTCATTTTACCACACAGTTTTGACCACACGTAAAGCCCAACCAAGTGACAGAGAGACAAAGGGAAAACTCACTGTACAACACAGTCTAGTGCAGATGTGAGTTAGAAGATAAATGATTCAGTATTTATATTTCTGGAAGACAGACTTTGTTCAAACACTCGGCTGTTGGTTTAATGCAACACTGCAGGGTTTGTTTTTGGATGGGACAGACTCTGAGCTGATGGAGGTAAACAGACAAGAAGAGAGAGGTTCAAATGTTCTAGTAGAAACTGGTAGCCGTCGGTGAAAGGCATAAAGAGATGCGTTAAAAAGAAAAGTAAGAATTCAGTGGATTATTACAGAGGATGTTGTCTAAAAAAAGCAGGATAATTGGAAACGAGAGCCTGATGTTTTAAAGGAAAGGGCGATATAAAATAGGATGAATACAATAGTGCGAGAACAAGTCTTTTGGTCCATGCATAAATTACACACATCATTTACATATTCATTATGTTTTGTGTTCTAATGAGAGTATTTGCTTAATAGCTTCTCCACAACTGGCAGCTTTTGTTTGACACAAGAGAATTTAAAATGGGGAAAAAAAGAAAACAAAAGAATCACGGGTCATCCTGGTAAAGTGGGTGAGGTCAATGGTACACCATCAATTTTACTGATAATTACATCAGTTGTATTGCTGTATAGTGCATGTGTGAACAAACATAACCTGCTCAAGGCTCTTCGAAATCTGAATTGAAGCACACGTGGAGGGGGCTGGTAAAAGTTAATTTAAACAACACGGCTTTCTCTAAACTCAGGGTTCTCTACGTTCTTCTTCTCGTCTCAGTGGAATAAGTAGCTGCTGCTGTAATTACCTACAGTGTCGAGCCATGAGATAATTTCTTTTGCGGGACAAATAGTCTTCCAAATGACAATAAAGACCGGTCATTTTTGACGTGCCTTTAAGATGTTGAAAGTTCTGTAAGCTTCGCTGAAGTAATGTTCGGTGAATTAACGGCTATACATACAAACGGATGGAATAAATTATTTAGAAAGAGAATAAATGAAACTGTGAGAAGAGAGAGCAATGGAAATGTAGGGACAGGGGGAAGGGCAAGAGAGGGATGAGCTACAAATGGGAGTGATGGCGGTGGCAGGTTGGCACGGTGCCATCCAGTCAGGACTTGAGCAGGGGCGGGCATGGGCGAAGGGGCGAGGAGAATAAGAAAGAAAGACGAAGGGAAACAGACCTCCATACCGCTATCATGGTGCCACCTTGGCACAGGCATAATGGGGCGTCGTGAACACGAGATTGGACAGAGAAGATATTTAAAACATTCGATTATAGTACAGAGTTAAGATGCCTGCCCGCAGAGGATGACTCAGGTGTAGATCGATGAAGACGGCATAGAATGTTTTAGATGGGGAAATGGATAATGGTGTAGATTTGCCGTATGGGAGCATCGGTCATATGAAGAGCAATGGCATCGGACAATACTATATTCTTTTCCTGTCCTGGCGTTCCGGTATCTTTCTGCCAGCTGCAGCATGCCAGTTAACGGGCAGCGTGCCAGTTCGTATGCGTGGCATGCCCCAAGCAATCAAAGCAGATGGCAGAGAACTGTTGTAGTCAAAGACAAGAGGACCCACCTCTAAGGAGATGCTTCTAATCGACATTTATTTGCCCGGAGAAAGCCACGAAGAAGTGCCAAGACAACGTTTGCCAGCGGTTGGGATGGCATCCCTGGGAGCAAGGGCACAGGTAGAAAGATGGCATACTGCCAAGGCAACATAACGCAGTCATTTGTAAATTGAAGCATCCATACGATGAGCAGGACATTGCGGATGGATTGAATGTTTGTGGTGAACTCGTCCTCTCCAGGGAGAGGCTAGAAACGGAGATGGCATCATGCCAAACACAGGACATGGGACATTCGCGGGCGCAAACTATGGCTGTTCAAAATTGTAGTAAGAAGCGGCACAAAAAAGTTGCAAAAGGTTAAACGTAGTTTAAAGAATGCAGCCCTTGTAGTTGTAAGAAGCAAAAACAATCTTCTTGATGCCAACTTTGCTCTGTGCTAACTCCTGCACGGAAAGGAAGCTGATGCCCAGTACGACGACCTAAGAAGGGATTGTACCTTTTCATCAAGGAGAGAAGGAAAATTCAAAGGCAAGAGGGATGATGAATACGATCGATAAACGATCAAAGAAGAAGAAAGAAACAGAATTTTGTGCTTAACCAGAAACAGTGGGAGTGGGTGGACGGAGATGATGAAGAGCCTCTTTCCTGGACTTGCACACCTGGGATCTTCTTAAAGGGATATCCCCGCAGACTGTTATGTCTGTTAAAGGGAGGGATGTGTTGGCATCATCTCCAGGGCGTCAAACTGTGTTTCTCCATTGCCACTCAGGGAGGGCTCTGCAGTCGTCAGGGGCGGGCAACTGTCTGGGCATCTCATCTGCAGCTAATTAACAGCCACACACTAATTCTAACAGCCGATCATAATTAGCGATTTAATCGCTCGTCAACGATTCACCCCCCCCCCTTCCTCCACCTCCCTTCCAAATTGTGCCTCCTATTTGGACATGTGCGGATAAGCTATGGAATGCTGGATCCCCTCCCTCCCCTCTTCCTCATCTTTCTTACCTTCATCCTTGGCTCCAGACTCCAGTGGGATCTTAATTAAAGCCCGGGCTTCATTATGCAAATGGAGTACAATAAACGACAGCGGAGGTGGAGCTGGATACAGACTAAAACGGAACGATGGGTGGGGAGCTGGAAGTGCAAAAAGAGATGTGAAAGGCGACCTGAGCCTTCTGTATGATGTTACTCTGTTAGGATAATTGTATATTTTTCTTCCAAAATGAATGTCTTCAGCATGCTACAACAACATGTCGCGCGAGAGCCAACATCCCACACTCTGATGCTCCATGTCTGCTGCCACGGGGAAAACTTTGCAGAAATAACACTGGATATTCTGAATGTCATCTTTTACAAAGAAAATTCATAAGGGAATCGCGACAATGAACCCCTTAATATCACCAGTTGGCTGTTGTCGTGGATACGCAGTAAGATGGTAGAGATAGGGAGTAAGAAAAAAGGGAGACAGAAACACTGACAGTGGCAGCAGCAATGGCTAATGTCATCTCTGTTTAATCATCGCTTGGGATCATGGGGGTTCATGAAAATTCATTTGCATATCATTAAATGGAGAGGGGTTACTTGGTGTGGGCCGCAAAATGGGATTGGATGTTGGAGGGGGAAAAAAAGCAAAATGGAGGGGCTCGTTATTAAACAGCAATGTTTTATAGTCTTCCAGCCGATTCATTTAATTTGGGCATAATTAAAATGTGTCAGACTCAATCAATCATGCCAACAGGGTTGCTATCAATGTATCTGTCTGGAGAAGGACTAGTCGGTGGATATGCACTTGGACATTTTCCAATAACAGTCAATAACAGAGTTCCTCTGTCCTTTTGTGAGCTTGCTCAGTCTGTTCCTTTCATCTGGTTTTTTTTAAGGCATTTATTCAGGTATTTAATGTTACTTGTGTGTTCTGTCAAAACTTGTCAGACAGGTGGTGGTGTCACCCTTGTGTCAATATGAGAGTACCTAAGGCCGCCTTTTTTGACCTTAGTAAAAGGCTGTCTGCGGTGTGTATATGTATGCGCTTGCTTGTGTGCATTGTCTCATTTGCATAAGTGATGTAATTAGACCGCCTTGTCACATGTAGATCAGTTTGACAACATGGCAATCACTCGCACACATACAGCCCTGCACTCACTCACACACACACACACACACACACACACACACACACACACACACACACACACACACACACATATGCAAGGAGCAACACGCTTACTGCCGTGACCACACTCGTATCCTGGAGAGTCTGTTGTCTGTGAGCAGAGAGTGTAAAGATTAACATAATCCAGCTAATAAGTGTGAGTAATATTCACACAGTGACGCGTGGCACAGACACACTCCTGCTGATGCGTATTTGTATCTCATTATAGATGTAAAGTACTACGACTGCCAGTGAGGTTGTGGTCGGGGGGGGGGCAGCGTAGTAGGGGGATGGTGAAAGGCCACAAAGTCTGGACTGAACAATAAATAGCAGTAAGTTATCCTATCCAGCCCTTCAGAGAGGACTCATTATAATATAAAGACGAGGTTATCTTATTGCCATTATGATGCGGATCAGTAGAGGAAGCCTTTTGTAATGTCTGCAAAATCACAAAAGCAATAACGCTTATATTTCTGTTTTTCCATCCGAAAGTAAGGTACAGTATCAGTCCTTGCAGCAGAATGTTGGATTTATAAATAGTGTATTTGCGCTCACAGGCTAGCTCTGCCAGATGATTGATTAGGATGGTGCAACAACCATTAAAAAGTCATTTAAAAGATGGATAAGGACCACATTTCCAAATAAAAACCACTTTATACCTGATGAAGTGCTGAACAAACTCTCCTTCAAAGACATTTACTGATTACTCCTGGGGTATGAGTGAGTGTAATATGGGAAGCTATGCATCAGTTGTAAAATACTCCAAAGCAATCGTCTGAGGCACTGGGTGGCGAAGCCTGCACTTTGAAATCTGAAATTTAGATTTTTTTTATTTTTTTTTGGGGGGGGGGGGGATTAAAGGAAGGAGTAGTTTTTAGGTCGAACAGGGGTGTAATCTGTCTGTGTACAAGGAGGTACAGATAGACAAATAATGCTACAAGGAAGCCCTGCACCTGGACACAATGATTGAAATTTATCTCAGAGCGCAGCGTAGCGTCAGATGAAACCTTATCCTCAGAAGCAGAGGTGGGTCTAAATCTAAAAGTGTGACTGTATTTCAGCTCTGTCTCTTTAACTCAGGGCTCCACCACAGCAGCATGCTTTGGGAGTCATGCATAAACATGAGCTGGCCTTTCAAGCTCTCTCCTCACATAACCAATCTAAATCTAAATGAGCCCCCACTACAGATACACCAGCAGGCAATGACATTACACCCCTCCCCAGCCCCAGCCCAACCCCCTACTCTAGGGGGTTGGGCTACTCTACTCTACCCCCAGCGACACACATACACCAGCAGGCAATAATTTCACGCCATCCCTCAAAGCCCCCAACACCCCCCCCCCCCCCCCCACCCCCTATACCCCCCCACGCACACACACTTGTACCCCTTTTTGCCGCAACCCCACCAGCTGCACAGTACTCATTTGATTAAGAAGGGGGAGGACGGGGAGAAGGAGAAATGGTGGGGGATCACTTTATCGAGATGACTTTCTAAGATGGCTATCATCAAATAAGAAGCTACCTCGAGTCGTCTTCTGTGTTTTCTTTCCCTGTTGTTCTTGCCATGTATCTGTGTATTTTCTCACAATCGGATCATTAAGTGTCATGGTTACATTTTGCACTTTTCTTTGCTTGTATTTCTGTGTAATGATCATATACATTGCGTGCTGCAAAACAACCAGAAGCAGATACCAGTGGGTCGACTTGGACATGACTCTGACAGATCAACACATTCCAGCGTTCTTTTAAGATCTCTCACTCTCTCTCTCTCTCTCTCTCTCTCTCTCTCTCTGGCTAGTTCCCTCAAGAAAGTTTCACATAAGAGAAGAAAATAAATTTAAAACATTCTCTACCAACCTAGCTGTGGTCTTCGGAAATGTTGCATACGAATATCAGTGTGTCCTAAATGTGCTGTAGTGTGCAGTTTTCCTCCCGTCTCTGCTAGTCGTAAAACACATTATCATCATCAGCAGCAGCAGGAGCAGCAGTGTAATTCATCCGAGGTCGTTAATATTCATCATATCATTTAGTCACAAAGGAAACTCATCTGGCTGAATGTCACAGATGTAATTAATGAAGTGACCCCAGAGGTCACGGCTCCATTCACCAAACGCCTTCCACACTCTGCTTGTGTTACACACACACAATTGCACACCAAAAGCCTTCCAGCCAGACGCACTCCACCGCCGAATGTGTACGGTCTAGAACGTGAAACACATAAGAGGCAGACACTTTCACATAGCACAACATTCACAAAATGGCTTCTCCAAGTTACAGCAAAGGGATGAGACCAAAGCGTGCACCAAAGCAGACTTTATTCAGCTCAGTGGAGTACGGGGAGGGAAAGAAGGAGAAACACACACCAGCAAGGGAAACATAGGGTGAGGAGAGTATAGACACACTAAACCACTGGAGCAGGACATAAGGACAGGTGCACATCACAGGTATCTTTTTGGTCATCACTATGGCAACAACATATCCAGAAAAAAAAAAAAAGAATTTTTTTTTTTTTTTTTTTTTTTTTTTTTTTTAACCTACAGTAAGGATAACAGAGTCTCACCATAGAGGACTCCAATATGTACATCTTACAGTCACTAAGATCAAGAATATGAGAGAAATTAAAGTTGAAATCATCAGTATACAAAAAAAAAAAACTGCCTTTGTGGTATTTGGAATGCACATCTCTGTACAAAAGAAAGCTCATTGGTATTGTCGTAAACATTGGTTAGTTTAAAAACAAAACATGACAGAGTTAGTCAGTCCATATCCTTTGGAAAGTTGTCTGTGATGCCAGTCTAAGTTCAGCAAAGCTGTTATGGCTGAACTACGGACGTAAGACATTGCAACATAGAAAGACACTATAAGAGTGGAAAGTTTGGGGCTTAACTCCTTCAAAGAACTACGCAGTATGTCCATAAGCACTGAAAAGCTATTGTCCAAATATGGTTCCTCTGAAACTGGAAGCTTGAAAAAATATTTCTGATATTAAGAAAGCCATTCTCAGGAACATTCTTCAGAGTAAGTGTAAATAATAAAGATACCAAAAAGGAAAAAAAAATGAATTTGATGGAATAGAGCCCCTAAATATCCATTGGTTTGTAAAAGAATAACAGAGGAGCAGTTTATCAACAGCATCACAGGTATCATTACAGTTTGTAGTCATTAAAGCCTAGTGGTAAAGCGATCAGAGCATGCATCTTTCTACAATATTGTTAGAAACTACAGTACATTAGCAGCAAACTGGACATCCTTAAGGGCTGAAGTTCAACACTATGGTATAAAAGAAAAATAAACTGCAACATTTCTCAAGAGAAGTAAAACTTTTCAACCGCTATATTACAGACAGCCATGGCTCTAGTTTGGGGTTTTGGTTACAGTCTCCAGTGTGCTTATGAGAGGCAGAAAACAGTAGCTTAGATACAGGGACTCTTTTGTTCTTTAAAAACAGCAAGATGTCGTCAAGTAAACAGTAGCGCTTATTTTTGTAGGTCATATGGTTAAAGTAGTATTGTGTCTTTGGATTTTTGTCTTAAAGCATTAATTATTGTTTAGGTATTATTGTTTATATTATCATTATCACAGGAAGAATAAGAACTGGTTGTAAATAAACAGAGGAAGAAAGATAGAGGGGAAAAAAGTGAAAAGTAGACAGAAAGGGAGAAGAAGGGAAAATAAATTAAGCGTACAAAAATAACATCAATAACATCCAAGGTTTTTTTTTTTTTTCTCAACTTTGCGGAGAAGCTCCCTATATGTGTAAAGAGAACTATGTCTCAAACATCCAATGAAGTCTCGAGTCAACCATACAAAAGCTAAATACTGTACATTTACCCCTCACACTATTAAACACTTTTGTTTCAATAACATTTTTGTAACAATCCATTACTCAGAGGTGAAAAGCTCAGATCTTTGAAACACAGAGATATTTTTGTGAAACTCACATAATACTTAGTCCGAGTTTTAACCAGGCCTCTTCTGTTTTAAAAACAGATGAGTTCAGAATTCACATCGCATTTGAAGTGGAGCCACAATGAGCTGTTGACCTGAGCATAGAAAGCTTTACATTAATCACATAACATTGGTAAGCCATTGGTTTAATCAAATAGAATGGAAAGGCAGTAAGTCACCTTGCCCGAACATATCAAAGCTGTCATAATCTTTTCTTCATCATGACACTATTATATTGAAGCAAGACAGTTTAAGTCAATCCATAAGATTTATATTAAGAAACTATTACTAAACACACACATTGTAAATTTGAGTTTGGTTAAAGTTCTCATATACAGTATAATGGTTGAGTGCTATAAAAAATAGTTTACCCCTTCCAGGATAAACCGGACTTTAAGTACTGTGCTATTTGGGCTGTTATCCACTAAAGGAAATGACCTGTACATGTACAACAGAGGACTTATCACTGGCTTTTGGAGGGTAAGCTGCGTCCTGGCGTGGCATCAGTCTCTTGGTACTCGGCTTACCTGTGCCAGCTGCAAAACTCACCCTTTTACCATACACGGGTTAGCTCTGCAGTTTGTTAACAAACATGTTCAAACTAAATCCACAGACATGTAAAATTTTGGTTATGAGCTTTGGAATCTGAGTCAGTCTTAAGAAAAAGCTCTATGCAAATACCCTTGAGCAATTCAAGGATATCGCTCAGGGTTTTTTTGTGTCCTCTTCTTCTTTCACTCTTAACTGCTTTGTTTTCTTCAAGTGTTTTTCTTTCTTCTTTTGGAGCTCTCTATTTACACTAAAATCTCTGAATTTTTTTTTTTTTCCAGCCTCATACAGACTGGTACTACATGCTACACAGCTAGTCATCTAGTACTGTCTGGTGGAGGGCCTACTTTGAGTCTGTCGTGCAGACCGAGAGGTAGACTGCAGGTCTAGCTGGGCAGTGAGGTCACATACTTGAAGAATGCTCTTTGGCCTCTGTGGCATCTGGTTGGTTTGTATCAGGATGATGTTTGGTTGTTAGAGGTGTCAGACGGAATAGAGAGAGGAATTTGTTTCAACAAGATAGGACAAGCCGGGAAATAGTGTAGGAACTATATGAAGAGAGGAAAGCTGTGAAAAAGATGACTTGGTTTTGGCTCTCGCTACTAGTTGAGAGAGCTTCTCTTTGGGCCATTGCGGCGCTGCATCTTTGGGGTGCTCAGGTTACAGGTTTGGCAGCAAGTAGACAGGATATGTGTGGAGTTGAAGAGCAGTTGCAGGAGGGATTCAGGTGAGAACATATTTGAACAAAGCGGTCTGCCCTTCTAAGCTCTGTCTCTCTCTCCTGCTCCTGCTGACAGTTCGGCCTGCTCTCTCTCCGCAGAGTCAGAGCTTAGGCTCCTGGCCCTTTTCTCCTTAGCTCTGGCATTCTGAAACCACACCTGCAAAAAATTTTACAGCAATAATTACCATCTACTACCCTTGAGAGGCTTAATTTTTATGGATCAATTGGTTTTGGCAGTTACCTGCACCACACGGTGAGGCAGTCCCAACTCCTGACCCAGTGTTTCACACTCAAGGCGGTTAGGTGTGCGGTGGTTCCTGTAGAAGTCTTTGAGCTGAAGAACCTGGAAGTGACTCATCTGTGTCCTTTGGCGCTGCTGCTGATGGTGGTGTTGCTGCTGAGTTTGTGTGTCACCCCAATCTGAGCTTTGACCTCCAGATCCTTCAGGGCTAGGAGAAGCTTGGTCAGCCATACTGGAACTATCCTCACACGGGTATTCCTCATCATCTTCCTCATATTCATCATCCTCCTCTGGGAGTGTGGTCGAAGACAAAGAAGTCACAGCTGACTTAATAGTTAATTCTTTGTTGGTTATGTCATAGCCAGGGTTTGGGATGGGGTTGGAGGAGATAGATGGACCTGGTCTTTCCATGGCAGATGATGCAGCCATTCCAGGTTGCCCATTAGATCCAATACCTATTGATAGGTTGTAACCCGCTCTTTCAGCCTCCGCCCAGTGGCGTGATCTCATATGAGCGTCGAGAGCGCTCTTCACTTTGAAAAGAGCTCTGCAGAATGGGCAGCGCAGATGGTTCAAACCCAAGGTGAAACTGGATCCTGGTCCTGCTGACCGGAACTGTCCCTTTCTTTCTCTCGCTCGTGTATTCTGAAACCAGACCTGGGAAATTAAAAAAAAAAAAAGGGTTTTAAAATGTAATGTAACCACTTCAATTAATTTCATTTTTGTTTTCTTATTTTTGCAGTACCTGAACCACACGTCTTGTGAGGCCCACATCTTGTGCAATACTTTCAAGCACTCCCCTGGTTGGATTGGAGTCCAAACTGTAGCGCTGATACAACACTTCAAGTTGCTCTGGAGTGATGGTAGTCCTCTGACGTTTATCCCTTCTGTGCTCCTCTTCAACCTCTTTGTTGCCCCTTTGGCCTTCAAAACTGGTGTCCGACACATGTTTTGTACTGTGCTTTATGGGTGTCAGGGAACTGTTAAGGGTGTTACTTGAATGATCAGAGAATGTATTCTTTATTTGAATGCTGTTCAAATGTGAAATCATAGGATGTGTGGGATTTGAGTGCATCTGGGTCATAGCCCCTGAAAGCATTTGGCTGGCCATTAAAGTGTGGTTGGGATGAAGCATCATGTAAGGCATGCTTCGATCTGTGAATCCAGAATGCAGGAACTGGACCTGGGACTGAGCTGCCAGGAAGTGCCTGGTCTGATGTTCCTGCCACAGCTGGAAAGACGGCAAGGACGCTGGGCAGAGAGTACACTGGAACTGAGCCTGGGCTTGAAGCTGTGGTTGGGATTCGGATGAGAGAGGCCCCGTGGCATCGGGTAGTTGAGGGTGTTTTGTTTCAGATACTGGAGCAGAGGGGGGACTGGGTGATGTATCAGCAGCCTTTTCGAGAGCTTGATCACATGGAGGAATGTTCACATTTCCCTGGTCTGAATGAGACATAGACAAGATGGGGGGTATTGCCTTTTGCAAAGAAGAGGCTGCAAGTGTCTGAGGATTTTCAGGAGGACTTTCTGATGGCAGTTTGAGCTCAGCTTGTAGAGAAGAAGCAATTTCCTTCGGCTGGATGTCTGCGTCTGAACTTTTATCTTGAATATCCGAAGAAGCCAGGCTCATTTTAGCCTGAGCAGAGTTTTTTTTATCTTTGTGATTCCTTTTAACAGATGTTTGTTCAACTTTAGTTGTTAAATGCTCACTTTCTGAGCATTGGGAATCAAGTGCAGGTGAATCCGGATGAGTGTAATACTCGTATGTCAAGTCCATGGAGTTTTCATTCTGAGAGTCACCTTGTCCTTCATCCTCATAGGTGTTCTCCTGATTATCGTCATCATTCTTGTAAGACCCATTTTTCTGTCGAGGGTTGTGGAGCTGGTGTTTCCCCTCTAATCCATCATCTGTACTACGGTCTTGATTTTTGCGGGCTCTTTGTCTTGCATTTTGGAACCATACAACAATTACTCTGTTGGGCAGAGACAACAGAGCAGACAGCCTATCATACTCTTCCTCTCTGGGATAGGGTGTGGCCTCAAACACGTCCTGCAGGGTCTCCAGCTGTTGCTCTGTGAAACGGGTTCGGGAAGACCGTCTGCTCCTATGGGTCTCTCCTCTAAGAAGGTCTGTGGTCTGAGGTTGTGGGGAGCTGTTGGCTGACAGGCCTGGGGACAGCGAACATGGAGAAAGTGTCAGGCACTGGTTTTGTGCTACTTCCTCACTGGACTCATCCAGTGCTGTTGTGGGGGGATTATTAAAATTGTAAGGGGAATCCTTGTCACGCTGACGCTCTTTAAATAGGGTGTTACGGAACCAGTGTTTAATTACTTTGTGAGGCAGACCAGACAGATTAGACATCTTGTTTATCTCTTCATCACTGGGGAGACTGTTAATATCGAAGTGTTTTCTCAGAACAGACAGTTGCTCTTCAGAAATCTTTGTTCGGGTTCTCTTACCCTGCTGTTGATCAGATGTGTTTGGGCTGACTTGGTTTTGCTGTCCTGTTTGGATGGGGCTGGGTTGAGATGGTTGACCAAGCAAAGCAGAATTGAGCTGTGGTGGCTGATTTAACAAAACTGGGCTTAACTGGGGTTTTTGCGACAGCAAAGCTGGACTGAGCTGTGGTTGTTGGCCAAGTAGTGCTGGGTTAAGCTGAGACTGGTAGAGTTTCGCCAGCTCGGGGTTCACACTCGCATCCAACCAAGGTTGGGTCTGGAGAGCCATGGACTGCATCACAACCGGAGGGAGGAGAGGTAACTCCATGGGAAAAGGAATAGGTGGGAGTGGAAGCTTTGGTATGGTTAAAGGGGGGATAGGAAGCTGAGGCAAGGATATTGGAAGCATAGGTATTTTAGGTAAGGGAAGAAGCATAGGGGTTGTAGTTTGAGAAGTAGCTGTAGCAGATGTCCCCGGGGTGGATACCTCTTGTTTGTGAAGGTCTTGTGGATGTGGAGGGGATGGTGGAGAGAAAGCTGCAGAGGCAGATGTTGTAAGATCTTTAGCTGTAGCACTCGCTTTTCTCATAGAATCTGAAACTGACAGCAATAGCGAGGATTCAATGGTTTTGATTTGAGGTTTTACCGATTCTGGTGCAGGATCCGGTTCTGTCAGTGTGGCTTGGGGTGGATCTCCAGTTTGAGTGCAAACAGCTGAATTCTCTGCAGATTTAGGCTGGGTAAGGGGGTACATCTGGTCATACTGCAGTCTATACTCTGCTGAAAACCTCTCCAGTGCAGCAGTTGGGAACAGTGTCCTGTGAATGTACTCCTGGTGGCTTTTTAAAATCAAGACATCTGAGAAAAACTTGCCACAGTCTTTGCACTTTTCTCCTTTTTCACAGCATTTTTTCTCCATGTTTGTAGCCGGCTCGTCATTGCTGTGCTTTTTATCCTCTGCATCCCTATTGCCTTCTGCTCCTTTACTACTTTCGTAAAACCTGTCCAACTTTTCATGCTGTAGTTGACTAAAATCATTTCCTTCCTTATCTGAGCACAAGTGCATCTTTCCCATATAAGGAGATGGTATTATTTGAGTCTGCTGCTGATGTCGATGTTTACTTTGTATATGCTGCAGGGCCAACTCATAGCCATAACTCTGGAGCAGAGCTCTAAGAGGCTCCCCACTGGCAGCAGCATAGGGCACTCTGGGAGGAGGACATTGTGAATCAAGAGGATTAAATGAGCGCAAGATTCCCTCCTCCTTCTGACCATCATTTCTTACAGTATGAATGTGAATTTCTTCTTCCTCAGAGCTAGAATTGCTATGATCTCTGTCCATCTGCTTGATGGTGGGTTCACTGCTGACTGCATCAAGCTTGACTTCACTCTGATCCATTGGATGGTTAAAAGGTGAAATTAAACTTTGTTTCTTGCTTGGTTTCTCATCTGTTTGGGGCTCCTTTTTCACCTCTGCCTTGCACTGTTCCTTTGGAAGAGAGCTGGAAGATACTAAGTGACCAAGTTCTGGGCTCTGAACAGGTAACTCTAGGTTGAGCTTCATGTCTCCTGCCAAGTAAAATGGCAGAAGAAGTTGCTGTTGCAGAGAAAGCGAGGTGTCTGGTGCTAGGGAGAAATGTTGTTTTAGGAGATTCTCCGGCCCTAAGGGAAGCTGCTGGATTGCCTGGGACTGGAGCAGTGCTGTCTGCTGTTGTAGTTGAGCCTGAACCTGTGCCTGGGCCAGCTGCTGCTGCTGTATTAGCAGCAGCTGATTTCTTGAAGCCAGAAGCTCTGCCACTCTCTTCTTAGCCTGCTGGCTGTCTATTGGGTCAGATAATATTGGCTGAGTGTCAGCTACTAAGCCGGGACCTGCTAGTGAGGAGATTGAACTGCTTACTCCATCTGGGTTTGTGGAAACAGGCACACTCTTGGATGTTTCTCCTCTGGTGGTGGTGACCTGGACAGTAGTAGTGGGTACTGACATGGACACAGCTACAGTAGAAGCTGGGGTCTGAGGAGCTGAGTTCTGGGCAGCACGGGCCCGGGTCTGATGAAGAACAGAGCGAAGATGTATGTCTAAAGTAGAGCTCTGGCTGTAACCCACTCCACATAATCTGCAGCGATAGGGTCTAGGATCTGGGCCACGTGGTGCCTCTGGGACAGTAGTACTTGTACCGGAGTCTTGCAGGGCTCGTCTGGCCCGGTGGAGATGGGACACAGAATTGTAGTGCACCAGAAGAATAGTTTTTTGAGTAAAGGACTCTGAACAGATGGTGCACTTATAAGGTCTAGAGGGATCTAAATAACGATCCATGGTGGGGTTAGAACTCTTTTTGACAGGAGAGCTGGAATTAGGTTCTGATATGATCTCCTCGTGGTGCTCCTTCTCTGCCTCAGTTAAATCCTCCTCACCATCATCAATTTCAGGGAATTCTTTCTCTTTCATTTGTCCTTCTTTTTGTTCCTCCTTTTCCTCCATACCCAATGCTTCTTCATCTATTTCTTCATCATGAACCTCCCCTGCTTCTTGGCCTGCTTGTGGTGATAAGCTAAAATCCAGTTGAACTGAATTCTTATTATGCTCCATGTATTGCACAGTATGAGGCAGCATAAGTGCATTCTGTCCCTTTGTGTTGTCCTGCTGTGAGTGCGTGTTCTGCATGTGTCTCTGCAGGGCCTCCTGACTGCGGCATTGTCTGGAACAGAGGGGGCACTCTGTCGCCGCCCTCATGGCATGGTACTGCCAGTGCAGCCGGAGCTTCTCCTGAGTGGGGAATGCCAAACTGCACCTGCTGCAACGGAACCGGTAACCATGGCGATCAGAAAAAGGAGGAGCATCGCTGGGTGGAGAATTGGGTGGGGAGGAAGGGGGAATTTCAGTCGGGGACTGAGGAGCCAGTGTTCCATTGGAAGGTTGAATGGCGTTGTCTTCTAGAGGTGGGGTTAAAAGAGCTGTGACATCTTTGGGTACGGCTATCTCTCCGTCACTGTTTTCCATTGACATGCCTTAAAAAAAAAAAAAAAAAAAAAAAAAGACATTTTTAAATGCACTAAATCATTTAATAAGAAATTATAGTAAATATCACAATTGTAGGTCAATAACACAAAGCTACTAGACAAACAAACAAGACATTTTCTACACCTAGTTAACCTTCCATTTACTAGTAAACAGTGTTCAGTTGTATCCCACAGTTCTTACCAACCTTTGTTTTTGTGTGTGTCTGTTAAAACAGAGGAATCTGCAGTATGTGAACAGTTTGCATTGTTGTTCTTAGTGGTTGCATTTTTCTGAATATCATCAGCAAGCAAGTCTGTCTGTGGCTCTGACTCCAGCCGAGGATGCAGTTGTTCTGCGGTTGGCGTGACCTGGAAGACAGATGACGTTAGTGTTAGTTTTGGTCCTCCTTCATTTTATATATATATATATATATATATATATATATATATATATATATATATATATATATATATATATATATATATATATATATAGATAGATAGATAGATAGATAGATAGATAGATAGATAGATAGATAGATAGATAGATAGATAGATAGATAGATAGATAGATAGATAGATAGATAGAGCCAGCACTCCCTGTACTGATGTCATAAAACATTAAAGAGTATCGTTAGATCTTGCACCTGCCTGCACAGCAGTATAAGCAGTAAGGCACATCGATTTGTTAATAAGAATACATGGTTGAGATATTTGGGTCTCCCCTTCAGTTCCTATGACACCCTCCTACATCCCCCAAGGGTTTAATAAAACTTTACTGAGCTGAATAATGAATTTATTTAAAATCATCCTTCATATAGAAAATCTCCATCTCTACGGCTTCAAACAAGGAGAGCAAATAGTATATCTATGCAAAAAGCTAGCCACCAGCAAGGACAGGGAGCCAAAGATGAGATTTACATGACAAGAGTCTTCTCTGCGTAACAGCTTCATAGGAGGAAAAGAGAAGAACAACCACACATACACACTGCAGAGAAAACTGAAGGTCAGACTTAATCTAGAAAGCGTAATTGGAAAGCAAGGTACATAATGGCCATCATCACCTCAGTCTGAATTAATGAACCTCAATTACTATCAGAGAGAGTGAGGGAGGGGAAGAGTGGAAGGTGGGAGGATGGGGATAAGGGGTGTAGAATATGAAAAAGATATAGAGCAAGGAGACAGAGGAAGTATGGGGCAATGAACAAAAAAATAAAAAAAGCTCTGGAGAAAGATGGTAAGGAAGGGAGGGGTAACGCATAAGAAATTGAGAGAGAGCTTGGCAGAGACAGAAGGAAAGGGGCTGGACAGAAATTGCAGAATAGGAGTGATAGGAGCAGCTAAAGGGGGTGGGGGGCAGCAGAGGGGAGAAAGGGTGAAAAGCAGTCAGTGAAGTGGAGGGAAGAGAGCAAGAGACAAAGGCCACTTAGCATACAGGCCAGCGAGATGGAGGATGGTGATGTGGATAGATGACCGGTCATTGTTAGTTGGAGAGACACAGTAAAAAGCATGGGGGCCCCTTTTTAGCTTGACTGCACTTCTGGTAATAGAGGGCTACTTAAACATGCATTATAGAAATACTGGCTTTCCCCTCACTCACTCAGTCAAACCTTCCCTCTTCCACTCTAAAAGATGCACATACACATGCACACACAATGCACGGCTGCATCAAAGATGATAGCGAGGAGCTACTTAAACATGCATTAAAAAAGTGCTGCCTTTCTCTCTGGTGCCTTCTTAATGGAATTGTCTCCCTACATTTCACTCTTCCCCATCCCCCATTACTTTGCCTTCTAATTTTCTTTTACTTCCTGACGAACGCAAATACAACAAATACACGGTTACGTACACTTACTGCACTGATGAGCTTGTCCACACAGTCCTGTGCCACGCTGTGCACATGTGTGAGATGCTGTCGAAGATGTGTATATGGGAGTTTAACCTGGCACAAAGGGCACTGGACAGTCTGCAAGAGAGTGATAGAAGAAAAGCCGCTTATTAGTGTTAAATCATTAAAAGTACCCAAGTGTAAATGAGTTTGTGACAGAAGAAACTGCAGGTTTTCTCATCTATTACGACCTTTTCTGTGTCATTTAATACACTATATTATTAACATTAACAGACTCCAGTTATAAAAGGTAGCTGTCAGCTGTTCACCTGCTGGTTCTCATTTTGCTGGTGTGTTCGGGGGCGTTTGGTTGAGTTGGAGTTTTCCATCTCCCCGCATCCAGAGGATGGGCGCTTAACTGAGGTCGGTGTATCCCTCTTTTCTTTTTCCTCCTTTCTTGTTTTTTCTTCAATTGGCAACGTATAAATACAATTATTTAAATTAACTTATATTTACCGTAGAACCATTTTATCTCACCATTGAGATTTTGTGGGGTTTGTACCAACTGCCATACCTGTCTCCTCAGAAATCTTCTTTGCCGCCAAGTTCTTTGTGTCTTTGGTTGTGTCCAAAGGATCAGTGCTGGTCTCACTGGAAGTTTCCAAATCCTCAATAGGCTCTCCTGGGACATGACAGGAAAAGTAGTTGTTGCATGCAAATGCAGCGGTTAATGCAATACACTCTAACCAACCTGTATGCCCTATGTCTCATAGTATTCTGTAGATAAAATCCTTTGAACAGACAGAAGTGTTTGACCCAGGTTTCATTCCTCTTGCTTGCCTACACATGCTATCGATCACATATTGATTCCACATTAGATTTTCCTCAGAGGTGGAGTAAAGGTAATATGGACTTAGAGCGCACGAGCCGGCCTCAGTAAGTCTTAATCTACACAGAATCAAATCATGGGATAGATTTAATTTGCAAATGAAGTGTTAAACCACTTGTTTTAGATGTTACACTGTCCACACACACTAGACGTGGAAAATCCAGTGTTTATCTTGCACAAGCTACACAGCAGTGACTAGCCTCCACCTCCTACGGTCCTTGTCAAGGGGGTTTGTGTTGGTCCATTGATTAACAGGTGCTTGTTAGCTGTTTGTCAGGGGTGATTGGGGATATAACAGGGATCTGTATTGATTAATCACTTTGTTTGATCAATACCTCAGCAACAGCCATTGCTCATTTTCTTGCTCTTTTTATCTTAATTCTACAGCCTGCTCTGTGATGTCAGCAACCAGGTTCAACACGAAATCAAATACATCCAGACAGTTCACGTGTCTCACCTGTGACGCCACTGGGGCTTTTCCTAATGGTAAAAATGGCTGCCAGCTCCTCTCCACCCATTGGCTGCAGCTGCAGTAGCCCTTCTCTCTGCTGATGGGCGGAGGTTTGACTGTGTTTTAATACTTGCAGTTTAGACGAGGAGGAGTGGTTGCATAGAAGACAGTGGAACAGCCACGACCCTCCATCAACCTCGCCATCATACTGCTGCAGGAACTTCAGCGATGTAGAAAGAAGAAGAAAGCAAAAATGTTCTAGTTGGATAACAGTTTCTAAATATAATCTGAATGCAGCATGTTGGCTCGCAGGTTGTAAGACACGTGCATTTTGATCCAGATACTGAGAAAATTATTTGTTGTTTTCTTACTTTATAAACCCGGACGCTCGCCTCATGGTGCGAACTACGGGAATGCCCCTGCAGCTTCTCTAAACTGCTGGTCACGTAATCACACAGGTTGCACCTCAGCTGGATGGGGTTGCCCTTTGCGATGAGCACGGCCCCTTCCTGACCCCTGTCTCCACCCTCCTGGAGGTGAGCAGCAAGCTGGTAGCGGGTCCGGTGTCTGTCAGTCTGGCAGTGCAAGGAGAAGTTGGCTCTCAGCGGGGTAGTGTAGCCGCACAGTCTGCAGTGGCAACCACCGGCAACAAGGGAGCACCACTCTGACTGGGGCAGGGAGCGGGAAGCGTTTAGGTGCTGCTCCACAGACTCTAAGCTGTCAGATGAAAAGCAAGAGCAGATAAGGCACTGGAACACTCCCTGGGAGAGGGGTCCAGTGGGGGACAGTGAAGGCGCTGGTGGGGGAGATGGGGATGGGGAGGGAGACGGAGTCAGCGTAGACCCAAGAGCAACTGGCTGTTCTGAGATCTGTTGACTGCTCAGCCGCATGTTCAAGGATAGCTCGGCACCTAAAACACAGAGAAACGGTGAAACTGACTTTGCACATTTTTTGCCACAGTTTCTTGTTGAATTACATCGAAAGATATGTGAAACATCCCTTACCTGTGTTTTGTAGGTGTTTAAGATGTGGGCCAAGACTCCTGCAGTGAGACAGATAGTAACCCCTCTGGAGTCGTAGCATGTTGTGTGTGTGTTTCTCACTTGTAGTGTGTATGCGCAGGTTGCGTGCAATGCTGGTCTCGTAGTCACACACATCGCACCGCCACCGCTTACCGTGAGACTGGGATTGTGTGGACGGCGTGGGCTTGACGGGCTGGGCCGTATGTGTTGGAACAGAGAGTGGGAGCTTGCTGTATGGCTGCTCATCCACGGGGTGGCCATTAGACGAGCTGCTGTTGTTGGTAATGTGCGAGGTGTGGATGTGACCATTCGTTTGTCCCCCATTTTGAACATTGTTAAGATGTTTATCCGACTGCATGTGTATGCTGAGGTTGCCTTTCGATGAGGTAGCATAGTCACACACCTCACAGCGGTAGGGCTTGTAGCCACAGGCGTAGGTCTCACCCCGGGCCAAGCGAGGATGGGGCTTTCCCGAACTGCAGTACCCACACACACCTCGTGTTGCTCCACCACACACACACTTTCCTCCAGAGGTGCCACACACACACTGGCCTCCTGTCTCTGGGTGTTTCTCCTTCATGTGAACTTGCAGTGTGTGCAGAGACTTATAGTGCCAGTTACACTTGGGGCATTTCAAAGTCTTGCAGGAATTGCGTGAGTGCATCATGGTCATGTGACTCGTGAGTGAGTTGGACGAGAGGTCTTGGTTGAGATTTTTAGGGACAGCTTCTTTTTGTTCTCCTTTGTCTTTCTCATCATCCACCTCTGTTTCTAGCTGGCCGTCATTTGGTTCTGGAGCTTTGGCACCATTTCTATTGGAAATGGAAGAGTGAGGAACCCCTACCAGCGTTTCATCCTCAGCAGAGGTACCGGCAGGGTTCATACCCGGCAGTGGGAAAGCGACAGAAGACTGCGGGGATCTAAAGCTCTGTGGAAACCCAGAAATCCAGCCCTGATCTTCCTTAATGTTTTTTACCTCGGTCTCGCTCAGCAGGACAGAAGAGGAGGATGGACAGTTGAAGTGCTTTGGAGAGATGGAAGAAAAAGGGAAGGACTTTGGAGAGGGGGAAGGAGTATGGGAGGGCTTTGGACAAGGGGCTGCTTTGCTGTCGAGTGTGCCACTGGTCTTTGCAGTGCTGGAAGAAGAGCTGTGCTGGCTCTGTTGAGGTAATAAAGAACATTTGGATTTAGTTTGACTTTGGTTTGAGATGGCCTCCTCCTCTTCCTTTTGCTCCTCTCTGTCTCTGCTGCTGAGAGCTGCTGGGAGGCCCCCTGTAGCTGATGCCTCTCCCGCACCTATATGCACTTCCTCATCTTCTTTCCTTGGCCCCAAAAAACATCCCTCCCCGAAGTCCTCCTTCATCCCATCCTTTAGACGTGCTGTATTCTCCTGCGAATGTTGCCCCCCTTCTTTCTGCTCACCTCCTTCTCTAGCCTGGGACCCCTCTGTACCCTTCTCCCCCTGCCGAGGCAGGGTCAGGGG
Source organism: Xenentodon cancila (assembly GCA_014839995.1). Classification (NCBI taxonomy): domain Eukaryota; kingdom Metazoa; phylum Chordata; class Actinopteri; order Beloniformes; family Belonidae; genus Xenentodon; species Xenentodon cancila. The sequence goes on from CM026199.1 coordinate 19,965,850, forward strand.
CTCTTTGGCAGGGGCCACGGCTGAGGTATGAGAGGATGACCCCTGGTCCGGAATGACCGCCGGGGTCAGGAGAGGAAGAGATAAAGCCTGGGGACTGAGGTCAGCATCTCTCTCCTCTCCTCCCCCTCCATCCCCTCCTCCTCCCTCACCGCTGTCCATACCAGAGGCTACAGCTGCCACGCATTACCGGCCCACCTGTGTGTTGCAGACACAGAGAACAAGAAGACAGACAGACAACAGATAAGTGATATGGAAAAAGAGCAAAATAAAAATACGAGTCATGTAAATAATATTGCATAAGAGCGGAGGCATTGATTAGAGTCCCAGGATAGCATCTGTTCAATAATGCCTTCACAGTGCACAATACAGAAGCTGGTTACCCAGGGGTTAGAGTTAGCCCTTAATGGGAAAATCAATAGCATGAGCACGAAACTAGGTAGAGGAATGCGGGTAAAGGCTATGCGGGAGGTCCATAATATTCCTCAGGGAATAGGATTAAATAAAGAACTGAACACTTGTGAGCTAAAGGGTTTCCTCTAAATTGCCACTCTTAGATAAAAGGAGATAAAACACTTTTTAAAGCCAGCGTATCAGTCGGCACACATTTTACTGCGCAACAATGAAAAAAACTTATAAAAGGTAACAAGATCACTACATCTACATAGTAACGACACATTATTTGCTACCACAAGAAATAAAAATAATATAAAAAAAAACCTTGTGCACATACAACAAAATGTTTGTGGGATGCTTCTACCAAAACCGTTTCAGTTTCATTAAACTTGGTCATAATATTTAAGTAATTTGGATTTTGCGGTTTTGCAGTGAGTTATATTTTGAGTCGTACACACTGTTTGTATATATTATTGTGTTGACTTCTGGTAACTGTGTCTCATAAACACACTCATACACTTGAACACTAGAGCCATGTTGTGTATTACAACAATTTATCTCTAATCATTTTATTTGGGCATTTGTGTTCCATAATAGTATAAAATCCAATAAACAAATCAACAATAACCAGTTAATAAGAAAATATAAAAGCATATTGCAAGACAGCCTTGTGCTGACCTTGATTTGAATGAAATTGGTGTATAGCTGTAACATTTTATCATGCACCGAGTTGTTAAGTTAGTTTTACAAAAACTGAGCAATCAGCTCTCGTAAAAGTCCTTATTGCGTCACTACACAGACTTCCAAAGAAGGTCATTCAAGCCGCTGCCTTTTTGGTACCTGGCTGACAGGTGAATGCCATTTAACACAGATACATCTCTGTTAGTCCGTGTGCATTTCACATCTCATTACTGACCTTTTCTATAATCAGGAACAGACCGTAATCTACCGTTTCACCTTCTGCACCAGCCAACAAACCCCCCTCTGCCTCCTTCTTAAACACCCCTTCTCTCTGTTCCTCTCTCCTGTGGCCGTCCCCCTCCACCCCCTCCACCCACCCCCCCTTTACCCCTGTATTGCAGCTTGAAGATATATGGCTCATATCGGCACTCTGATAGTGCTTTAATGTACTGTGTTTATGTCACAGGCTGCCGACCCTTGTCCACTGCAGCTGTCCACTGTCCTACCAGAGAGCGTTGAGGGGCTGAGTTGGCCTGCCAGCAGCTGAGAACAGCCTCTAATCTGATAAAGATTTTCATTTACACTGCAATCAATAAGATGGGTCTATCGGCACTGTAACTATTTATACAAGCATTCCTGGCTCTCTATCGATCACAAGTGCGGGAAACCATCATTTAACAATATGCCACTGTGTACATCTATGTGTATTAATGTGTGTCCACCCTTTTGTGCAACTGATCTTGATTATGTCAATCAAGCACACACACAGAACAGCTGAAATTAAACATACACAGGCATATTACAACGGTTTTATTACAAATATTAGGATATAAATGCGCAGAAAATGTTTTATTTGTTGTTAATCTTCCAAACAAGAGATCATATCCAAACGGCCGACAGAAAAACGTATTATCAGACTCTAAAGGTGCTGAGTGTGTGTGTGTGTGTGTGTGTGTGTGTATGTGTGCGTGCGCGTGTGTGCGTGTGTGAACGAGGGTGTGTTTTAAAAGAGAGAAAAAAAGAGGCAGGAGTGTGAGGGGGAAAGACAAACAGACTGAGAAGAGTTGGATAGCAATACTTTTGGAAATATGTCCCCCTCGTTTTTTGTTGTCGTTGCCTCCGATTGTTCGACGTGAACAAACCGACGGAGACGAACAAATAGGTTGCTATTTTTAAATCAGTTGCTCTGCACGAAGACCCAGTGGACCGCAAACAACCTCGACCACAGTCTCAAGGTAACTGAACGCTGAAACGCAGGCCAGTGATTCTGCCGTTTTCTTCTGAGACCACAGCAGCTGGGATGCTTGAGCACACGGGACAGGCAGCGGCGTGATGAGTTCACTCCCCGTATGCGTGTTGTCAAGCAGCTGACCAACCAAGAGCACTTAAGTCTTAGCCTTTGTTTACAATCTGTCCTTCCCAATCGCAGCACCCTTATCAGTTTAACCAAAGACCGATCACGTTCAGGCGGCAGTAACAGGTGACTCAACGTCCAGGCGCGTCAATAAAAAAAAAAAAAAAACAACCCCGATTTGCGGAAATTACGGGCTGTGTTTGACCCAACGAAACCCTCCGTCTCCGGACCGCCGGGCAGATTCACCCCGGCTCCCCGAAAATACCGTAAACAAATGGAAACACTTACATTTCTGCAGCGACTCTGGGACAAAGCTCCGCACGCTTAGTATGTAGTAGTCCAGAAAGCAGTCGCACGGAGAGTCCACTCATTCCTTATGAATGATCCTCAGCGTTTTTTTTTTATGGAGCCAGGAAGGGGAAAAATGGGGGGGGAGCGGGAGCAGCGGTGTCCAAGTTGTTACCAAACAACTGTGTAATTAAAGCTACATATAGGCTGTAGTAAACAGAAGATGGGGACGGAGGGGTTTGTGCGAGCTCCAGAGGTAGAATGAGTTCTGATCACTGTGGGAGGAAAAACACTTGGCTCTTTATTCCTGCTAATTAGTTTCCTTCAAAAAATGGCTGAGATTATGCCCAGTGCGCATGTGCGTAATTGCGCAGACACCGCTAATTAGCCCGTTTGGATCAATAGGATTCCGCGAGAGAGAGAGAGAGAGAGGGATGGAGGGAGGGAGGAGTAAAGACTAGCGGAGACTCGTAGAAAGACGGGAGAGGAAAATGTTTTTGAAAGTGTCGTTTGAGCGTAAGCGTTGAATTTTAAACAAAAAATTATATCATGGATGAAGAAGGCATTCATGTTTTTTATATTATTCCAAGACAACTGCTCCTCGAATATCCTACATACAACACTAATGTAGATTTTATTTTTTTTATATACCGAACAAAAACTTCAACATTATTTAAAGTATCCTACTGTAGAGTAAAATCGAGGACATATATATATATATATATATATATATATATATATATATATATATATATATATATATATATATATATATTTTTTTTTTTTTTTTTTTTTTTTTTTTTTTTTTAAAAGAATCCGACAGCCTTTTATAGATTCAGCCGAGATATGCCAAACACCTTGTAACACAATGTGACGCTACACCGGGATTCACTGTTGACAAGGAGAACATTACAAGGCCCCGGAGAATGTTTTAAGAAGATCATTCTGACTTTTTTTTTCCCGAAGACCCACTTTCACACTGTATTCTTCAATATTGGCTCTACGTCGTAGACTAAGATCACATTCATTTCAAGAAATACAACAATTTCTGTGCCATAACCCCACTTTTTTTTCCATTAAAGTTATATGGAATATTGGAAACCGTGAACAGCTTTATCAAAAACTAAATACTGAAACCAGTTGTGAAAAAGACGTAAATTAGGGAAGGAAGCCCCCTGTAAATATAATTTATTATAAACAGCGCATTCCGTTCTTACGTTTGGGACGTAGAGTTGATGGTTAATTATCTAAATTTACTCTCTGTGACAAAAATATTTAAATCTAAAGTGACTTTTTTCTCTCTTTCTCTCCCTTTTTTTGTGCCCTGCTCCGACCGTACCATATTCGCAGTTGAGCTCCATTGTTATGATAATGCTATTGTGAATTTCACGCTGGATGTGCAATCTGTCGATTGTCCATATTGAGAAGGTGAACGCTGCATATATTTGTAAGATCAAATTGCACACTTTTTTCTTTCTTATTTATTCAGCTGTGTTTGCAAAAGTTCATCTAGTCCCTTTTAAGAAATTGTTAAAAATATAGTTTAAAAATGTGGCGGGGAGAAAGGCTAGGAACAACGCCCAGTATGAAGAATTATATAATTTTTTTTGTATTTCCACTGACGTAAAAAAAGAGTGTATGACCTGTTATATGGCTTACTGTTGAGTGAAATAACGGCATTACAAGGTCATATCTAATAACCAAGAGTGTTAATGGATAACACTGTATTGGTTATGACTATTACAGCTTTGATTTTTATTTTTTTTAAGTATGTGTGCACCTGTTATATAAAGACATGAATAATTTCCCAAATAATTCTATGCGAAATGATTTGCCTTAGGTTTGTGGAACATCCAACAAATATTTTACAATTTGACAGCGTTCAAAGTGATGATCTGGCATAGGCCACTATCAAAGACTGCAGGTTATCAAAAACATAAATCACTGACTGCTCTGTTGTCTTTATGCATACAAGGGTTTTCTCTTGTTATGGCTGCACTTAAGTCAGTGACAATTTGTCATTTCAAGAACAAAAGGCAACGACAGCTAAGGGTAGCGTGATGTTAACGTTATTCCAGACATTGTCTCTGTGTGTGACTGTGTGTGTGCATGTCTGTATGAGAGATAGGTGTGTGTGAGCAATGACTTTAAAAGTTTGAATGAAAACAAAAAGTAATCTGTTGACGTAAATATAGCCACTGTTGTCTGTCTTTGCATGCATTTACTTTTACTGATTTTTATTATTCTTTTCATGCAAATTTGGCAGTAGCATAATTATTTGGTTTATTTGAATGAAACCATAAATAAATTACTTTAAATGTACAATTCCAGTGCACAGAAGCAAGATGTGTAATTGCTTTGAAAATCAATGTTGCTTATAATGTTTGTGAATGCATTTTATGTATACATTTAAAAAAAAAATGCAAATGGATACATTGTAGTGCAGGGAATGTAGCATGATGTTTTGGGTCACAACTAATATACAAATAAATGTACAATATCAAAAACAATCGGCACAGGTTATTTGGAATAAAATAAATTAGAATTATCATAATTTGCATAAATGTGTCTTGTGAAAATTAATCTTGCATATGACAAGGGACGCTCGTAGGGGTTCATCTCATCAGGTATTAATGCCTATTCTGATGATACTATACATTAAATATTGTTGTTTTGTATTATTTACCAATTTTTGAGCTCATGTGAAAGTATAATCAAAATTTACACACGTTCTGCCTCACATATGTGCATGAATGCATATATGTCTTGCATGCATACGTGTCCAGGCTGTGGGCTACTGTACAGTACACCTTTCCTTCCATGCCCTCAGGTGCATGCCAGGGGTTTGTTGTTTTCACTGTAATATATAGTTAACCCTTCCACCAATTTACCCTGTCAGTGCTAATGGAGCAATTAACCACTGTGATACCCCCAGGCAGAGAAAGGGCCATAAGCTTCTCAACTCCAAACTTATCTTTATGTAATTTATATGACAAAATGTGGGGGAAACGGGGGACCCATCTGACACGTTTGAGGGTCCTTAATGTCACTGCCTCCTTGCCCCCACCCCTAACTGCCACAGGGTATGGTATCAAGCATAAAGCGTTATGTACAAGAGAAACAGCTTCCATATCCTAGCGAGTAAAACTTTGTATTTCAAGCAAAGCTCCAGTGAAGCAACTCACATTAAGTGTTGTTCAGCATGACTGTAAATGTTAACCAAAGTACACACAAAGACCCATTCCCAGTTAACATACTGCAACTTGACCTCTCCCTTCATTTATGCCTTTTCAGTGTCTGTAAGTCCTTTTGTCTGTGCTCACTTTCCCCATGTCCTTCTTCTATCCCCAAGGAGGCAATAACCTCACTAGCACGAGCTTCCCCTTGAGCCGTTGTCATAGTAACTTGTGGGTTGGTCGACATGACAACCCCACCATGGTCCAGAGATAGATGATAGGGCAGAAATGGGAAGGGAGAAGGTGCATAGGGGATTAGTACGCCCCCTCTCCTTAATTCAGTTTGCCCGATTTTGATTCAAAATTTATTCTCTTTTTCTCGTCGTCTTTCGGAGTGAGGCATAGCCAGCATAAACCTGTTTTACCTTTGTACAGGTATCTACAGATGACAAACACATCTGAGCACATACAAATATTGCACCTGGGTGAACACTGCTGACAGAGAAATAATATTTTTCTCTGATAACATTAGTCTTTTATTCGTATTTGAAAATTAATGCTGAATTTAGTCGGATATTGTGAATGACGTGGAAGTAAGTTTATTCAGGAATTTGATGAAGAGGTTGAGCAGCGTCGACACTTTACTTTGGATCTTATTAACAAACAGACCCACATGTGGGACACACTTGCAGGAATTCAGGAATTTCTTTTAAATGTCAACGGTGGAGATGCAGAGATTTGATTGAGTCACAGTACAAAAGAGGCTTAGTGTGGTGGGGGCTGTTAGGAGCATTTGCGTCAACATAAAAATATTAACACATTTGGAATGAGAAATAAATTAATGTATATTTGAATGCTACTCCCAAAGAAAGAATAAAAAAATACAATTGTGTGGAACATCTTTGAACAGCACACAAGTTCCCAAAAATACAGTTAAAAAATACTACGATATAAATACTAAGACTTGTATTTTTTAATAAAAAGACGTCAAACAATTATTTCCTTCTTGTAGAATCAGACAATTTCATGTGGGATAAGGATGGTGTGTTAATATTTTGGATATTCTGTTAAAAATTTTCTCTCAGGTCAGACGTTTTCTCCTTGGAGGGAGTTTTTTTTTTTTAATCCAAAGTCCACGTTGCATCAAAGAGGGAAAAACCTGTTTGAAAAACCCCAGTGGCAACTTCACTGAGTGCTTATGTCAATTTTTGAGACTGCGATGAAGATGATATTGGTGAAGTGCTGTATAATGTCACATGCGAGAAAATTCGAATGATCCTGACTGGGGCCTTTCTGTGAGCAGTTCACCTGCAATCCTTGAGACCGTTTTGGTTTTCTCTGGCTGCACAAGCTTCCTCCCACAAGCCATAAACATGTTTCAGATGCAATGGCATTTTTTAATAGTCCATGGGCGGTAGTTCGAGTATGCATGGTTGGTTTTTCGCTGGGTGTACTTCACCTCTCACCTTATGACAGCTAGGAGAAATTCAGAAGCAGGAACTGTTTTAATGCGAAAGAGCAAGAGGACTTTATTTTCTAAATCGGTGCGTCAGCAGCAACTGACGTAGTAATTTTGTTTTTCCATGTTTTAAACAGGTTAAGTGTTATTGTTGTTCATTCAATCATTGTGTTTGAGATAATGATAAATTCATGACTCATTAAACAAAATTCAGAATTGAATTGTGTTAAAATTTTAATGAATGCTGCAAGTGTGTTGAAGCAGTTCCTAGTGTTCGGTTTTAGTACTTTGAGTTGCTCTTTTCATATTCTTTCTTGTAATGAAACTGATTGGTTTCTTTGTTATTTACAAAAGGTCCGTCAGATGAAAGAATGCTTAGGCAAGGCAAGGGAAGGGAAGTTTATTTGTATAGCACATTTCATGCACAAAACAATTTAAAGAGCTTTACATAAAAAGAGTAAAAGAAATGCATTGTTGCAATGTTTAAGAAGAAACCTTGTAAGACATCATAAATGGAAAGAAAAGATCAACCATCTACAGAGATGACCCTCAGATGACTCTTTCTGATTTCATTTCCAGCACTTATAAAATAAAATATTTTCTTTAAGTATTAATATGTATGATTATATTTAATCGGGACCATTTAAATATTATTATAAAAAAAACTATAACACATAGTTAGGGGTATGAAATTCTGTGATTCTACAGAGATATCAGATGTTTTATATGTTTTATAAAATGCACTCATATAAATTGGTTTAGTTATAGCAAAATGAAAATAAAAAAAAAAAAAAAAAAAAAGGCCAGTACAGTGCAAAAATATTAAAACAAAATATAAGGAACTGGGTGATTAAAAAAAAAAAAAAAAAAAAGTGCAAGCATCTTTTTTTTTATATAACAGAGGGTCTCGTATTGTCCTGATTTAATGAAATATTTGAAATTTTTTGCACATTATTTATTTATTTGTTTGTTTGTTTGTTTTTTTGTTTGTTTGTTTGTTTATTCGTTCATTCAATTAAGTAGGTGGCTTTATTTCCACATTGTTTTTTTTTCTTTTCTTTATGTATTTATTTATTTATGTTTGATGTCTTAACTTCATTTTAGTTTTGCAACCTCTGTCTTTGAAAGATGAATATCCCTTTGGGGATCAATAAAGCCTGTCATCTTGTTTCATTTCATCAAATCTCATCTCATAACTGTGGCTTGGGCCCGCTACAGGAGGATATTAATAATATTAATGTTAGATGTAGATGAGGGTGTCTACAGGTAGCCAAGAATTAGATTAAGCCATATTAAATCTTGAGAGAGAGGGGGGGGGGGGTAGATAGATAGATAGATAGATAGATAGATAGATAGATAGATAGATAGATAGATAGATAGATAGATAGATAGATAGATAGATAGATAGAGAGATAGATAGATAGATAGATAGATAGATAGATAGATAGATAGATAGATAGATAGATAGATAGATAGATAGATAGATAGATAGATAGATAGATAGATAGATAGAATTACATTATGTTCATTGCATTTAGGATTTTTATTTGAATCAACTTTGAGGAAGAAATATTAAGCAACAGCGCCCCGCAATGGCGAGATCTATAACTGGGAGCTGGTAAACAAACACACTGCAGGTCCTCTTTCGGCTACCATAGCGTTGCGGAAGTTGACAAAAGAAAAAGATGCTGTTGGTGGTTTTTGTTTGATGACATTACTGACTTTTTGTTTTTAATCTAAAGCATCTCTCTTCCAGGCGTTTGGACATGGAGGATGACTGGGAAGAGGAGGTATTAAACGTTTTAACGGAGCTAATGTTCATTGTTTTAGAAGAAACAATTATGTGAAATTTAATATTATTAACAAGTTGGCGGCAACCTGACGATGATGATGTTTGGGGGAAAAAGGGAAAAACTGAATCAGTTTATCTTTAAGAGGGGGTTTCTTTTAAATTACCTGGAGAGACCTAACGTTAGCATAAACCCAGCAACGCCAGAAAAACAAACAAACAAACAAAAACAAAAACTACCACCTGACCGTCTAGTACTGCAGTGGTCAATGTGTGTTTGCCGCCCTCAATGATGCAGTAAGTCGCTTCTTGTGCCTCAAACAGCCGTGTCAGAAAACCCGTCCTTTGGTTGTGGTTGTGGTTGTGTGGCTTCTGTCCTCGTGTTTGTTAGAGAGCATATAAATGACTCTGGATCCGCGGAACAGAGTCGTGAGGTCTGATGAATCCAGGAAAACCCAGTCCCAGAGTCCCGGAGTGATGGGAGCAGAGGATGAAGGGGAGCACCGGTAAAGTAACTACCGGGTGTAAAACTGACGGTTGCTTCAGTCGGCAGGGCTATGTTTTAGTTGATATATATATCAACTAAAATATATATATCAATCGCACATCAGATGTTTTCCTAATGTTGCACAGCACAAACTCCAAGATGATAATGCCAGGATTCATCACGCTTAAACGGTGAAAGAGTAGTCCAGAGGGCATGAGACATTATTTTCACATGTGGAATGCCCATCAGACCAGGCCTTAATCTCAATGACCGTCTTTACTCGAGAGGACTTTTCACAGCAGTCGGACTCTCCCATCATCAATGCAAGATCCTGGAGAAAACCTAATGCCACTCTGGACAGAAGGGATTGTTGACATTATCTAATCCTTGTCGTGTTAAATGTGTGGCATTTCTCAGGCAATTAAAGCTAAAGGTGTCCCAACAAAATGCTGGAGTATGACTTCTTTTGGCCAGGCAGTATGTTTCATCCATATATAATATCCCGAAATGTCTAGTTATGCAGCTTATTTGCTTTCTCATTTGTCCTGTGGTGTATTTAGGAGCAGCTTGTTGTGGTGGAGCTCTCTGGAATAATAAACAATGACTTTCTCTCCAAGTGTAAGGGATCATGCAAGATACTGGTGAGTTTTAAGTGTCTCTGTGTTAGGGAAAAGGACAGGACAGATGATATTAATATAAACAGTGTTGTAGATTTTTCTGTGAAATTTCTTGGGTTCACTTGTCTTTTTTTCTCCCTTTGGTTTTCTAGGATATAGACAGTGAAAAGCCCATGATGCAAATTGGACAGTTTGTGTTTGCTGGAGAATATGAAGGTGAGCTCAAACCATTATGACATATGAAGGAAAGATTTAACACCTCATATGTGTTTTAGATCAGATACATATTCAGATCCTTACTTTTATTGCTTTCATTAGATGTCTTAACTTTTTTTTTTTTAAACCAGCATGCTTTCTATCACCAGAGGTCAACTATTTATAAAGAGATAGAAGCATATTTTATTTTTCCATACAGAATATTAGTAAAGTTATAGTAATTAAAATAGCTTACATGAAGTTTATTAGAACATTGTATTGTTTAAAGAAATTAACAAGAACTTTATTTAATGCTATTGTTACTGTTTTTAAAGATGCTTTGGGAACTTGTGTGCTGTTTGAAGATGTTCCACAAAAAGGTATGGTTCAGCCTTGAACTTATTAAAATTAAAGGTCTTTGCAACTGTCATGTTCAATGTTTTGTGATTTAATTTTTGGGATGTGTCTATAGGAAAAGCAAACAGTGGAACAGACCTAAAATATATGTGCCACACTGTAAAGAAGTTGATGATGCAGCGAATCTTTGTCACTGAGAAGAAGGAAGCCAAAACAAGCCCAGGTCAGGCAAAGTATCCTCTTCACTGTTTTTTTTTTTCTTTTACATCTCTTTTGAGCCTTTTCTTTTAATGGACCCATTACTTGTCCATGGTTTCACAGTTATACTACATGCTCTATTTCAGTGTTTAGTGACCCATCCTTCCTTTTCAAATGTAGCATAACAGAAGACTGAGCGTTTTAAAATGTACATCTTTGTTATGTCCGACCAGGAAAAGAAGATGCTGGGGAGCAGAGAGACACAACCGTTCTATGTAATAAAGAGGAAAATGTGACAGAAGGCAATGAAGACAACACGGACATGGGGGACTCGTCCATTGGCTAAGATATGGAAACATGGATCTACTTTGGCTTCTCGATGAAGATGATGCATGCCTCTTTGTTTTTACCCACCAGGATTCAACCTTAAAAACAGAGAGGTGGAATATATACAATTAAGCAGCATTACGTTTTGCCTAATTAATTTTTTGGAATATACAGTAAGGCCATCTTTGCTGTAAGACAAAAGGACTCAAGATTCATATTCAAATTTTTTATTTTTAAAGAAGCACATAGAAGAGAAATTACAGACCTTTATTTGAATACTTCAGCATAGTGTTGGAAGCCATGTCATTCATACTTCTGTGATATCAATTTCTTTTACCAGTAATAATTTTTAGTCCCTTCGCACATGGAGAGATATCTTCTTTAGTGGCAGCTTACAGTATGAATGATTTATTTTCTAATTAGCCATTTAACTCTATAGGACTTGATACATTATATTTGATACATGGACTTCTCATACCTATACACCACCCCTTTAATTAAAAAAAAAAAAATATATATATATATATATATATATATATATATATATATATATATATATATATATATATATATATATATATATATATATATATATATATATATATATATATATATATAATTTGTGTGTGTTGTATACAATATACAATACATGAAAGTACCCAATGTGTTCATAATGACATTATTAATCATTATTGACCACGCAACTGTCATTTTGTAATTTGAACATATTAATCAAAATTAAAACCTTAATGTGTCCTATTGTGCCTGTTTTCCATCGAGTCATCAAGCTAAAAAGTGTGGATTTGTGATTGTTTTTTATCATCGTGCTCCGATAGTGCTGTCAGGCTCCACGAGAAGAATGAATCAGGTTTTGTTGACTTTGAGGACGTGGCGGTTCTTGGCCAATCCAATCAACTGTTCTGGCCTGAAGTGGACCAATCACATGGCGACATCGCATTCGTCTTCTCGGAGTCTGATTGGTCGGTTGTCGTTTCTGCACAGGAAGGCCTAGGGTGTGTTTCCGAGGGGAGGGGCCTAAAGAGCCAACGCCGAACTTCCCAGAAGACGCCGGTAAGTTGTCTTGGCGAATTGTGTCGTTAAATTGTAAGAATGGCAAAAAGCCATGGAATATAGTTCGGAGTTTTGAAGGGCATAGTGTTAGGGTGCATTTCCTCGCGTTTAAGGATTGAAACGTCCAGGCAAAGAATGAAAGTCGCTGTGCGCGTCAGCCAGTCTAATGTGATAGTGGTTGGTTTGCATCCGAGGCCAATTTCAAATAACGGTCACAGGCTGCTGTTGGATGCTGTGGTCACAGGACGCCTCACAGGCGCTTCTAAAAGCAAAGACACTGTTCTTCCCTCCGAAATAAGCCCAAGTCTGCCTTTGTTCTGAAATAGAGCGTTGTGGTGCCGATTTTAATAATTAAACTCCAACGAACCGTTAATAAAGTACAAGTGTAACCCTCTTTCTGTATCTATTGAATATGTTCACTCAGCAGTCATTTCTGAAACTAGGGTTTTTTTTTTCACCTGCTCTAAACTAAATAAAACTGTTTAACTGTTCCTGTTCAAGCTGAAGTTTAGTTGGAGCGTCACTCGTTGTTGTATGTGTTGTCCTGGAAATATTGCACGTTTGCAAAGCGAGTGTTCATTTGTTATGCACCCCCCCGCCCGCAAAAACACTCACTTTGTAATAACAAAATCTGATTCTATCATGAGAAAATGCTTAATAACGATGGTTTTGGAAGAATGCAGTATTTGAGCGGTGACCAAAACTTTTTTTTTCTTTTTTTTCTCCAGCTCTCCAGTTTAATAGTGTTTGTAGAATCCCAGGATGGAGCTGCGACCACTTGTCATGTGCTTTGCCCTCTGCGTGGTCTATGCCACCAGCAAACCTACAGAGAAGAAGGATCGCGTTCACCACGATGAACCGCTCAGCAACCGAGAGCATGACGACACAGAGAACTTTGACTATGACCATGAAGCTTTCCTGGGACAAGAAGAAGCCAAGACATTTGATCAGCTCACACCAGAGGAGAGCAAAGAGAGACTAGGGTAATCACACCTCATCTCCTTCACTTCTTGAATATAGGGTATTTGAAAGGTGCCTGTTTGTCAGATATGTTTTACCAATTGTAGAGTTAGATTGATGTAGAACAATCTTCCTTTAAACAGTTCCTATTGCAGGCTTTATTTTAACTGATTTTTATTCCTCTGTAGCATGTTGGTTGAGCGCATAGATGAGGACAAAGATGGCTATGTGACTGTTGAGGAGATGAAGAGATGGATCAAGCATGCACAGAAGAGGTGGATTTATGATGATGTGGATCGACAGTGGAAGAGTCACGACCTCAATGGTGATGAAGTGGTGTCCTGGGAAGAGTACAAGAACGCCACATACGGATACATTCTTGGTACGGCAGCAGGCAACTTTTAATGATATATTTATATTCTTATGGAAACTAAATGATGATGCACTACAGTTGTCAGTACAGTCTCAGTTTGGAGAGGGCTGATGAGTGAGCCAGCATCCCAGAATGGGGAATTGTTATCTTCTAAATTACTCTGACTTTTAAAATTTCATAGCAGTTCAAGCTGCTGCATCAGTTATTTACGTTGCTGCTGTATTTTCTCTGACAAAAAAGGTCTTCTGCTATGCACATTGTCATTCATCCTACGGTTGATATTTTGAGTACCTTAATTTATGTTATGTAAGAACCGCTTATGTATGTTGTTATGTCAGATGTTTTGAAAAGCCTCCTGATGGGGATCGTTCTTGCAGTGATTTAAAAGATAGTAAATGTTGAAACAGCTGACAAAAGTGTGACTTTTGACCAGCAGATGATTCAGATCCTGATGATGGCTTCAGCTACAGGCAGATGATGTCTCGTGATGAGAGAAGATTTAAAATGGCAGACCAGAACAATGACTTGACTGCTACCAAAGAGGAGTTCACTGCTTTCCTTCACCCCGAGGAGTTTGATCACATGAAGGATATTGTAGTCTTGGTGAGAGGCACACATGTAGAGGTGTGGACCTTTTAATATTGGATCTTTCATGTGCCTTCTCACTGTCCAGAGCTCCTTTTGTTCTCTAGGAAACTATGGAAGATATCGACAAGAACGGAGATGGATTGATTGACCTGGATGAATATATAGGTGAGCTCTTTGAACCTGTTGGCATCAGCAGATTTTGCTTAAAAGATTTTAGGATGTTCATGAGAATGTGCGACAAATATTTGAAAAAGCAAATATATTATATTAATTCATCATCTCACTGAGCCGGTTTCTGTCTCCTTGTGGTTTAGGTGACATGTACAACCAAGATGGTGATGCCACAGAACCTGAGTGGGTGAAGACTGAGAGGGAGCAGTTCACTGAGTTCAGAGACAAAAACAAAGATGGGAAGATGGACAAGGAGGAGACCAGAGACTGGATCCTTCCCAGTGACTACGACCATGCTGAGGCTGAGGCTAAGCATCTGGTCTATGAGTCAGACACAGACAACGTGCGTACTGTATAAGTTCTGAATGACTTAAGATGAACTCAGAAATGTGTTTGCTGTGTGTACACACACATTTGTGCATGCCAAAGAATGTGCAAACATCTGATTATAAAATGCTGAACCTTTTCCTGTTTTCCTGTAACTTGGATGACTGTAAAAATGGAAGAAAAAAAACACTATGCTAAAAAAATTATTGAATCATTTCTATAATCTTCTCACATAATTTGTGATCTTCAGAATGTCCTAAATATCTACCAAAAATTACTTGTATGCAAAAAAAAAGTATTCACGTGATATATACATACAGTATGTAATCAGTTTATTTTGTAAATAACCGTTAGTCTGTTCGTAGTGATAGAAATCCAATGTTGATCATGGCTTTTCCCCTCTCTCCATCAGGATGACCGTCTGACCAAGGCAGAAATTGTGGACAAGTATGACCTGTTTGTGGGAAGCCAGGCGACAGACTTTGGAGAGGCTCTGACTCGACATGACGAGTTCTAACCTCCTCCTCCCTCCAGAGACTGTGTGCTCATCTTGCATTCCACCTGATGACTCCTTGCACTGCACATGCGGTGCTCAAACAAGATGAGCTCACCTAATTCAATGCCACGGACAATAATTTATTTTATTTCTTGAATGTGTCTCATCATACACACTTTAAGATAAGTAACATGTACATGTTTGGCCAGTGTGTCTTCCTCATGTTCAGTTGTGACTGATTGGAATATGTCTCCAACTCTCCAAGCACTACCCTTTTGCTGCCAATATCTGTCTTTTATTTTTATTTTATATATTTTTTTTTTTGTTAAAGTAAAGTTTAGGCTTTTAGTCTACAGAAGCATTTGATACACCATTTGTTTTTGCAGTGCACTGGACTGTGAAGCATAAATTGGATCTTGAGCTGCATTCCTTTTTGTAATTGGACCTAAACTGAAGAGACAAGTTTTTGATTCACTTGTGCTTTGCTTCTCAAATAATGATTGATGATGTGGACAATATTGCTGGGATTATAGGCTGCTTTCAACCGAGTAGATATTAAATTCCAGTGACAATGAAGACTATTTGGCCAAGTGCAATACAGTAGTACTAGTGCAATTGTGCTGCACTTGCTATAGTAGAACCTAGAATATGTTAACACAAGCTGTGTGTCCCGCATCAGAGGTTGTGTTACGTTTAGATGAAGGACTCAAAATAACACATTTGGTTCTAGATTAGATCACTTTTGTCTAATCAAAACCAACTTTGCCACATTAAAATAGTAGAATGTCCCTCTGACTGATCCAATCTAGGACTAGCCTTCGGAGACTGTTAATGCTTTGGCCTTGAAAGCGTGTCCTTTTCTTTCATCACCTCAGTGTGTGCATATGTACATATGTAACATGTATTATTGATGACTGAATGGCCCTTTTTATTTTTGTTTTGAGTTTTTGGATCAACTGAACTGTCAACTCGTGTCAAGCAACATAATATTTCTTCTGTTTTGTGAGCAATTAGAAAGATAAAGGCTGCTTCCTTCAAACATTATCATTTTTCAAATATATTTGTTATGCTTTACTATTACTACTTAAATTTATAACCACTGTTTAAAATGTTATGTTTGTATAATATCTAAGATATTTTTTTTACAGGCTCACTACAGTGACAAACCTTTCACTTGTCAATTTACTGTAAATAAGTTGTTGGTCAGCAAACTGCACACTCTTAACAATCAGGTCCAGTTTTTCTGATTGAGTGAAATATCTCAATAAAAAGGTAAAATTAGAGCTTTTCTTTTTTCTTTTTTTTTTTCTTTATCTATGCTGAATCCCACATATTTGCCACCATAGCTTTTGTCCCCACAGGAAAACCAGGAAGCAGCGTTTCCTGGACTGTTGACCCGAAGTATTGTTGTTTCAGATACTTTTTTTATCTTACTTTCTCTGGTGTTTTTTAATCTATACACAATTATGAACTGAAAACAAGTTCCACTCAGGACTTTTTTATTTTCATTGAGCCCCCTATCAACGTCTTAACTGTCCCAAATCAGGAATGAAGTCAGTTGTGAACTTAAGTAAAACATTGAGGCACATTTCGGCAGCTCATTCTTTGGGTTCTATTTAGCAACATTAACGTAGTAGTTTGAAATTCTCTAATCACTATCAAAGTCGGTCTCCAAAAAAGTGCTCACACCACTCAACAAAAATGCATGCATTTTAGTTTGACCTTTCTCAACTTCTTGACTTCTTTATTAACCAACAGCTCAGTGTTTTTTTTACAGACAAAAGCTCAGGGTTCAGCCCAACAACCTAATTATGTTTTCTCATCAAACCAGAGAATTATTTTCTCTCTTAAAAATCGACAAATGCCAATTTTATCCAAGCAGCTTCTATCTAGCATTTGTCAGTAAAGCATAGTAAAAGCTGCAGAGATGGTGTTTCTTCTGGTTGCTTGTGTCATTCAGATGGAGATTTTATGGAGTCCAAAACTGAACAATTACAGATGCTGCCGTGCTTCTGGGAAACATCCAAGCTTCAGGAATAGTTATGCTCCCTTTTCCTGATCCACACCACACTATGATGTACAGAGCTCCCCGGACTTTGTGACGTGTTTATTTTGTTTCTTTTTTTGTTTTTTTTTTCCTTATGTTAGTGTCTTTTGTGGAACTTTTTATGCACAGATGGTTGGCTCAGTCTGCCCCGTCTATTCAAACTGAATAGACAGATTATCATCTATTTCTACTGCAAATAACAGATTATCTTTTTAAACAACTGGAATTTTTATACTTCCTAATTTTACCAAACTCGCCAAAATCCATCTCGGTGGTGTGATACGTCAGTCACACTATCCTCTTCCATAACACCAGTGGAATCCATAGTTGGATAACTACTTTCAACTAACTGAGTAAAATAGTGTTATTACTAATGTTCCAGTAAAAAGAGAACAAAAAAACATGAGGCAGGCTGCAGAGTAGGCAAAGTTATTAATGCAGCTGTACAATACATGAAAACTTTGGACAACACAGCACTCTGCAGATATTAAAATGCAAATGGGCTGCTCTTCCTCACTCAAACTCAGATATTGAGGGATACTAGAGTCCTGTGATGTCACAACAGGTGACCAGCAGCAGTTTTATAACAGATTAGTATAGTTGGTGCCGTCCTTACTGTGTGCAAATATACTCATTTTGAAAATTCATAGTTGGAGTATCACATAAAAATATTGTGTTTACATAGTAGCATTCCTATATAGACTAATTGTGAAACGTTGAAGAAACTGTAGATTTCCAAGATTTTTTTTTTTCTTTTTTTGTTTTAATATGTTCACGTCGTGTGAACAAATACTGTACAGTACAAGTGTTTCTGCATGTGTGCTGTGTATGTTTCCTGTCTGCTTTCATGGCTGAGACTAATGTTCGTTTACTGCGTTCAGGCTCTCCGTTGTCCGAGTCATCCATCTTCACCTTACCTGCTCCATCTTCTGCCACCCACTCAGTCACTCACACTGCTTGTGATATCATTTTGACATCACTTACCAAATGTGATGAAAATTGGATTACAACGAGCCATCACTCTCAGCAGCTCTTCTTCGTCTGACTCTAACTCATCCTCACTGTTCTTGTCTGCATCCTCATCTCCAAGGAAACCATCATCATCTTCACCCCCCACCCTGCAGGTATCTGGGGTGTTTCCTGAGTTTGTCGACGGCCTTCTGCCCTGAGATGGACTACCGGCATTTGCTGTCCCATCTGCAGGATTTGATGGGTCTATCTGGTCCAGGGAAGTGGAGGGCTCTTCTGCCTCTAGGCTCACAGTCTCTGCTGTTTGCCCCGGTGTTTCTGGAGGGGTATCAGTTGGAGTTGTATCTATGTGTACCAAAGTTGCTTTCAAAGGGGGATGTTCTGGGGTGGGAGGGGATGCGCCTGTCCCTTTTGGGACGAGTGAGGACTGTGATGGTGAATGTAAAGGTGTCTTGTCATAAGTTTTTTTGAGGGGTTTGTCCATTTCGGCTGTAGCAGTTTGAATACGACTGCATGAGCCGCTGGAAGGAGAGGAGGGACTGGTGACTGGTTGAACGGGGTTGTCGGTGGTTGTTGATTGTGAATCGCGAGGTGAAGGGGAAGGTGTGGTGTCGTGATGGACGGCAGGGGCAGGACTGGTGTTAGACTGTGTCTCTTTAATGTGGTCTGTGGTCATGCCAGGTTGTGAACCAGGATTTTTTTTTGGTGGAGCAGCAAGTTGAACCACCTCCTCCTTGGCTTGGTGAAGGTTGGCCGAGCTGCAGGAGATTTTGATTGGTGTGGATGGTTTATTGTTGAGATTCACAGGAACACACGCAATTTCAGTGAGGCTGGTGTCAGATGCAGCAGCCACGCATTCTTGGCCGATGGGGGTGTCTTGAATGGTGTCTGATTTGTCTTGGAAACTGAAGGAAGGATTGCATGTCCCGCATTCTTCGTTGTTGTAAGGTACCTCCTCCATGTGTGGCATTGCACCACGGTGACTCGCCTTAGGAGCAAACACAAAGTCATTCTTCCTTCAAGGCTGAGTTACTAGAGTTGGTGTGAATCGATTACAATGTGAGTTGGGAACTTTTACAATATGGACTAGAAATATTCTATAAAAAGTCATTTAAAGGCTACAGAGGAGGTGAGGAGAGGAAAGAAAATGCGTGATACTCACCAGTTGGAACCACCGTAAACTCTATGGGAGCATACATCAAGAATATGTTAGGGTGTATTGACAAATCATTTCAATATGAACCTCTGATAGAGTTTTTATTGATATGACAAATTAAAGGAAAAACTTGAATCAGATGGTTTAGCCGTTCCCTGGGAAGTATATTGTCATGTAACTTAGCCCACATACCTCCTCACTCTTACTGCAAACCAACACTAAGTTGTTTTAAGTCATCCCTTTTATTCTATAATCAGACATATCTGTCCTGATGGGAGTAGTCACTTCTAGGACGATAATACCCACATTTATAGGGAATGAAAGATTGAAATTTAAGTGCATCAAATGCTGTGGGCTGTGCAGTTGGCACTCTTCACCCTAACTGAACACCCAGGAGAGATTTTTGACTGACAGTGCTCTCATAATGGAAACAACAAATAAATAAATATCTTTAGGAAGTATGATGTTCCATCTCACTAATGGAGTCACACTGAAGTTGCTCTGGGGGCACATGATGGCTCAACACCTTACTGTGTCACTTATTTTGGTTTTTCCTTTAATTAGTCAGAAATCTGTAGTGTTGCGGGAAGTAACCTTACCACATTGGGGTGTTTGCCTTGAGCAACACAGCCTCTCTCCAGAGGGTCCCTCATTCTCTTGTGTTTCTTCTTCAGCCACATCAGCAGTGACGAGATACATCCGAGCACAGTCATAAACACCATGCTCAAAAAAAACGCTTTTCCCACAGTGCAGCCTGTAAGGCGGTCTCCATATGGACTGTGAGGGACTGCAGTGCACATAGACAGATAGTCACATAAACAGCTTATTTCAGTGCGCTACCACATCAGGAGTCAGTAATAAAAGATACATGAGTGCGTAGGTGTGCCACCTTACTTGGATGTCCATCAGGTAAAACCTCCACCACGACTGTGGCAAAAGTGGCATCACCTGACTCCCGGTCCACGGCTGTCACCTGGAAATGTGTTTGCAGTTTGTAACTTGTTCATACAAAGAACATGATTCAAACAGATGTTTGAGCTGATATATTATTTTCAGGAGCATATGTTTGTGGGTTGTCTCATTTATCTGTTATGCTGTTATGAAGAAGGGAAAATAAATCTTAACATTTATGGTATTTCAAAAAACATATACATAAGATATGGTTGTATAGGTTTTGTGGCTTGCTACATGGCTTTTCACTGGGGCTCACCTCTAAAACATGTTTCTGTTTTGGTTTGAGATGACTGCTCTTGGCGATGAGGAACCCCCCATGTGTGACTTGATAGATGTCTGTGTGATTGGATGTAGGACTGAAGGTGTAGTAGATCATGGGATTGAAACCCTGTGAATAGTCAAAGTGAAAGGAGGTGATAAGGGATAAAAACAAATCCAGAGTTGCTCAAATACTCCAGTTTCATCCGCACGGTGGATGCACGCCACGAGACATACTTGTTTAAAGTCCTGGTCGTGCACATGTAACATCAGCGCTTTGGTGCCGTAAGTGTTGACTAACGAGGCGGGATTTTTTCCTGCATTTACAAAGCCATGATACTCGTTCATGTCAAACTCTGGATTGAACAGGTTCACCGCCAGAACTCGGACCAACACGCCAGCAACAGAATACTTCCTGGGGTCGTTGTCCTGGTATGCCTGAATGCAAGACAGTAAAAGGGAATATTAGGGGGATATTGTAAGTTTATATCTAACAGAGTATGTGAGTCTTACCATGACCTGAAGATGCAGCACCGGTGTTATGAGTCTGTCTCTCACTCCCTGAGTTAGTCTCATCACACCCGTCTTTCTGTCCATTGTAAAACGGCCATTGTCATCTCCTATCGTGGGTAAATATGCAGTTACAGATTCACATACGTAAGGGAAACAGGCATGAGAGGTTCACTTGTATGGATGTGTGTGTGGTACCTGAAAGAATGGCGTAGCTGACCGGAGAGCTGAGCCCTTTGTCTCCATCTACTGCATGAATGGGACCCGGAGAAAAATCCAACACAATGTCCTGCAACATCAGGAACCATTTTTGTTGGCTGAATCAGACTTTTATGACATACAAAACAGAGACCTTATAAATGTGTATTTTGCAGCAGAACTTAATCATTGTGAACTAAATGAGGGATTCACAAGGGGCCACATGTTTGACCTCAGTATTGTCTCATTTCTGCGGCGCTCATCCCTACATAGCACAGATGATCTGTGTGGTGTGATGTGTTGGAGGAAGGATTTTACCTCTTGCCCCTCGGTGACATTGACCATGTACACGGGGCTGGCGCAGATGCGGCTGGTCTCATCTTGAAACAGCAAGTTGCAGGGAAGGAACTGTGGGTACTGGTCATCTCCATCTAGGACGGAGATGGTGATGTTGGTGCTGGTATTGTAGTGCTCAGCAGTGTTCATTTCCTGAGATGAAGACAAGACAAACACACTACTTGTGTGAAGTGAAAACAAAATGGGCACACGAATAAGGCAGGGTCCAGTTTTCCCTCTAATCATCACCTAATTTTAATTTATTTCTGAGAAATGGGCGAGCGAAACAGACGCATTAAGTGAAATGTTCATACTGAAGCAAAGATGGTGACGGTAAGAAGAGTTTTGGTCTCGTAGTCCAGAGGTTTAGACAGGATCACCTCTCCACTGTTCGGCAGATCAAATTTGAAGTACTCTGCATCGGGCTACAGATTAGACACAGAAACAGCATCATCAGTTGCTTGATGGTATTATTTAATTGTCTTTAAACCAGAAACATAGAACTTACTGATGTCTGGTCAACTGAATAAATGATCTTGTCATTATCTGCATCTGTGGCCTGTACAGTAAATACCACAGTACCCACAGGAGTTAGCTGCAAGACAGAGACAGAGAAACACGTCAGAGAAGCATTTTCATGTGTGCTGGTACGTGTCCTAGTGAAAGCAGCTGACCTCACTGATAATAAGAGATTGGGCAGTGTTTTCTGCAAAAACAGGTGAATTATCGTTCTCATTGATGATCTCCACCATAACCCTGTACACGGTCTGCAACAAGACCAAAACACACACACAGGGTTTAAGATGCTGATTTATATCAGAGGTGGCACACTGACAAACTGTGGGCAAGATAACTGGGCAAAGTTTACCTGCAGTACGTCCTCCTCGTGGCATGACAACTCAGCCATTAAGACTGGGCCCAGAGCCTGAGGAAGAGCAGACACGTAGCTGCTTTAACATTCTTTGAAATGGAAAATAAAATTAAATAGTACTCCATTTGACAGACACAACAGAATACTATGCTCCATCACCCCTTTTTTTTGTCAGCTCTAAATTTTTGGGACCTGAAGAGAGAGCAGTTGAAGTGAATTGCTTTCCTATACTTATTGTAGGATTTCACCTGCTCATAAGTTTGGAGTCTCTGTTGTTGGTGGGGTTTTTTTGTTTATTTATTTATTTATTTATTTTTTACCTGCGTTGTTTAACAAATGGAGGGATAACACATTAATACCTTTACTCTACAAACGTTTACCGATCTTTCTTAAAAAAAAAAAAGATTTTGCCTGAAAAGCAGCATATGTTGCTCCAAACAAGTCGTCACAGATGTGCAAGTTACATAATTATATTTGCTTTAATGTGTTCCCAACTTTCGCAGATCTTGATGGACTGTGCAGAGAAAGGACTCTTAAAACCCTACGCATGAAGCAGCCAGGATTTTAAATAAATAAATAAATAATTGCTCTTAAAGTTCTCCACCTATCCCAGTCCATTGTGAATGACTTTGAGCCCACATAAACAAGCAGCGTCTTTGTTAAGTGTTTACAAATGTATTCAAATCTTCACATTTCTTTCCTTGATACGGTTTTAATTTGTGTGCTCTGAGAATGATTTTCTGAATGCTTAAAGGACATATTAGATGAATCGTTTTTGGACTGTTTTACCCACTAAGCCTTTCAAAGATTAATAAATCAACTTAACTTCTTATGTTTTGGGGGTGGATACCTGTAGCCTACAAAAATGTATGATTGATAAATTGTCTGTACTACTTTTTTTTTTTAATTTTGGCCATGCTCATAATTTTTACTTGACAATTTGATTTTTAATGAGACCGAACATCACATATGTGTCAAAAATGATTAAAATCTCACATGTAGTTCAAGAAACAATTTAACTTCTAATCAGATGCACCTTAAGGGATGTGTCATTTTTAACACTTTAACACGTTTAGTCTTAATTTTAAAATGATTTACTTATTTATTTCAGTTTGAGGGGAGAGTAATTGAAGTAAACACAGAAAGAGAGACACAGCTAATCTGCTTGACCCTTCAACAGCTGAACTGAGCAGAGCATGATGGTAAAATAGACTGTGTGTTGACTGACAATGAGGTTGTTGGGTTCAGTCTGTAAAACTTTTTCTGTTGTTGTTATTTCCAAAAATGACACATGGCCTCCTTACTTCAGCTCCAAACTATTAAAAGTCAATTCAGTTTCAAGGAATTGCACACATAAAAACCTTGATCCTTCCTGGTAACGAGAGCGCTCCGCGACCTAGAGCGCTCATATCCTGAGTCATTACCTCTCGGTCAAGGATCTTGTCAGCTGATGCGTTCAGCCGGATGCTTCTCTCATCCAAGAAGAACCAGTGAGCATCCTTTCCCCCCAGACTCCACAGAACCCCTTCCATTGCAGTGTCAGCCGACAGCTCAGTGACAACTTCCCCAGAGAGGCTGTTCTCTTTGATTGTTGCAAATACATCCTGACCATCCAAACATCCTGCCCAGCCTGACATGCCTGGCAGGACAAAAGTGCACACATGCATAAAGGACGGTAGTGTAGAGGTGCATTCATTTTAATAGAAAACTTAGTAACCTTTAAAAGAATGACAATGAAATGTTACCAGTACCTGAAACTCTGCGCAGACATAAGAGGACCAGAAAAGAGCAGGATAAAGTCCAAGGATTCAGCATAGTGCAGGACGATTCCTAGGTTCTGTTAGGCCTCAAGAACCACTTCTCCCTGAGTGGAGAGACAGAAAGCCACCAAGGACAAGTAAATATCATCACCTATCCATCTTCTACAAATGAGTGGGAGATTTGCTGTGTGGATTGATGCTGACAAATCTTAAGAATCAACTTTCAATTAAGGGTCTATCCTAATGTACAAACACAAATGCAGAGTCCTATAATTCCCTCAAATCCCCTCTAAGTGGGCTTCTGTTTGGGTTTGCAGAATCTGAGAGAGCATTAAGAACACTTTTCCTTTTGCTGCACAATTTTCCGACACTCCACCCCCGCAACCACCCACCCACCCACTTTTCCTTGACTATCTTTGACCAGTTAATCTCTTAATGCTCATTAATCTCACATATGTCCTCTATCTATGGTTTTCTAAACACTGAATTTTACTATTCTCTAGGATTGTTTACTATACCACGAATTGCAATGCCAAGGACACCAATTCAAATGTGTTAGTGTTAAAGAATATTAAAGAATTATCCAAGCAACTTCTCTGATTTATGTTCACAGCATGGCAATATTTTACAACTAAAAGCTTGTGATGTTCTTGTCAGCCACTTATTGTTAAAGCCGGGGTTTATGCATGACCTCGGATCACATTCTATAAAAAAGAGCAAATCTGCAGCAAATGTGAGATAAACACACACACACAGACACTTGTAGCTACACGCCCGACATAACCGCTCCTCCGCCTGGCCCGTTTACCGAGCTTGTGCTGACTGACCTGATGTTGTCAAATCCTCTGCAGCTTTCCTGTGGGCCTCCATATATTCCTGATTTGTGATGTGCCCGGCATCTTTGATCCTCAAAAGGCTGGAAAGCCACTATACACCATACAAAACAGGTGCAGATGCTTTTAGGAACGACCAAGTTGACAACAACAGATAACGCTATACATACCACAAACGCACACACACTCACACACTAGCCCCCCCACATATATTAAAAAGCAGACAGCAGCTTATGTTGTGTCTCCTGGGATAAACCTGAGCTCAGAGGCCAAATCCTGAAGGCGGGGCTTACCTGATCAAGACTCCAATCAGATTAAAGTTGGCAAGAAGTTGACAGTGGGGCAAAGACCAGGTCACAGGTGAATTTAAGAGATTTGTCTGAGTCACTTACTTGACCTTGATGGACAGTTTGTTGTGGAAACTGTTGAAATGTTGGCTGAGTTACAGAGATTAGGAAGACATCCTATTTTGTTAAGCAGAATGTTTAATAATTTAAATGCATTTTTTAAGGTTTGAACTTCTTTTACTAACCTAAGTTCCCTACACAGCTTGCAGCACTCAGATTTACTCAATTAGCAAAGTGTGACAAACTAATTGGGCCTGACAAGGGTTTAGCTATCAAACGTCGGCTGTTTATCTTCAAAAGATTAACCCACATCCTTGTACTTGTTGCAGCATGCACAGCCGTGCACACACATGCAGACACAAAGAAAATGAGTACATCTTCACATATCTTCAGGCATGCTGATGAAAGCCTGTCATCTGGCTCCAAAGAAATGTTTTGGTAAGTGGAGGTTTTGTCAGAGGTTCGTATTGTGAGAAGGGAAACTCCAGCGTCTGGAAACTAAAGTTTGCCTCAGGAAAAAAGGCTGAAAACTGCATAGTCTATAACCTGAGTGCACACAACGATGATTTCCCTAAACTCTTTCTGTTTTCATGTTAATCCCTCCAGCAGACTTAGAGGATTGTGAGATGAGGGTCAAAAACAAGGCACATATCTGCCTGCTGTGACTGAAAATGACCACTCGATGTCAGCAGAGAAGTGATTGAAATAATGGGAGATGGTTGGCAGACAACAGCTGGTGGTTGTGGCTGAAGGTTTGGGAGTGATGCAGATATCGTTTTTTTTTTTAAACTTTCCTATTCCAGTATTCTTAAATCATATCATTTTAATTCATTTCCATGGTTTACTGAAGAATATTAACACGCTTTTATTTTTAAATGCTTTTCATAGATGTCAAAGTTTTTCCATACTGTGCAAATCCTGACAGATGGAGATCTGCTATACTAATGCCCGGAGTCGATCACATTTTGTAATTCTCTGTTTGTGCACCAGGTTTCGAGGTCTTATTAAAGGTTCTCAGTTGGACTTTTATTTGGGGAGTTTTTCTGGCCAAAGATCAAAAATTCTAATACCAAGATTTCTGAGTCACTTTGCTTTAACATTTGCCCTGAAACATGATGCTCCATCATGGTGGAACTGGCTGAAATCATCACTAATAGCTCCTTTCGAGCTGGAGAAGTGGCTCTTGGAGGACATCAATACTATTCTTTATTCATGGTTGCGTTTTTGGACAGAAATGTAATTGAACCCACTACTTTAGATGAGAAGCAATACATAAACACCCCATGATGTTTTATTGCAGGCACTGTACTGGACTCACGGTACCGTCCACCTGTTTCTCTGTGGACAAACAGTTTTTTAAAGTCCAAGTTGAATTTTTGTATTGAAAATGCATTGAAGAACAACAATTGTTGACTGAAGTGCTTTACAATCAATTCAAATGTCAAACATAAAAACAATCATGTAAAAAGGCAAGAGAGTATTTTTAAATACACAAGAAAAAAATTAGAATGTTAATAAAATTGAAATAATGGTAATACAGAATAACTTTATTGTCTTCCTAAAGCAGAAGTATTAAAATGCTACATAATAAAATATAAATATTATAATTATGCTAGAAAAAACCCAGTATAACTGCAGTGCCATTCTCCACTTAATTTAAAGGGAAAATTGATGAGTCTTAAGTAATAACTTGGATATCGGAAATGTTTGAGCCAAATGCAGACGGTTAACTGTTCCACAACTTCAGGGCAGCTACTCCATAAATCTGTGTTTTAATCGTGCGTTTTAAGCATTTGAAAGTAGTTCACTGGATAATCACAGGGCTCCTACAGGGTGCAAACATGTAAAAGATCTGATCAGCAAAACTGTGGAAGTCCATTTCAAACTTTGAAAGTCAGCGAAAAGATAAGAAACAAACGATGAGCCATTGACGAGATGTCAAGACTGGAATAATACTGTCACCCTTCTCTGAACATAAAAGATCAGCTGCTGCCTTTTGAAGCATCTGCAAATCTTGCAAGGGACACGTTTTAAAACTAACAAAGTGTTTTAAGTGCATTTCGGATTTCCCAAACAGCTGGAAGATGGCATCATCTTCACCCTGGTTTTGTGCTGTCTATTTTTGTCATTCTTTCAGAATTTCAGTCTGCGTTAGATGTTTTTCTTGGAGACAAAAACATTTGCTCACCTTCTTGATTCCAGGCTGTTGTAAATCTTTGCCTCATAGTGTGTGTAGATGCACTTACACTCGCCAGCTGCCACAGCTGAGCTCTGCTCCAGTGGTGACACAATTCCTCAGCTGAACACTCACAGGGAAACTGTCCTTGTGCCTGCTGGCCACTCCTGAATGTCCTGAGGCTTTCTACACTGCAGTTTAATCTCTCTCTTTTTTTTTAAGCATCCACGTCTTTGCATTTGAGAACATTTTGATCCTAGGTGACAGCTGCACACATTGTTTTTGGAAATATCCACCTCTAATACCAGAGAACTTCTTGATAGCCTCCCTTTTCTAATTTCTTTGCAATTTAAGATGTCATATAAATGGCTAAATGAACTGTTGAAAAGATGCCCCCCGACTCCAGTTTCTCCTACATCAAAGCTTGCTATCCGCATTCTCTGCATGGAAATGTCATGCCCTCCAGAGGGACTGGGTGTATGCTGAAAAACCATCCAACCAAATAAGTCTCCAGAAGGAAACTTTTAATTGACGGACCACCTGGCATCAGTCAAGGATGAAGTTTTGTATAGTATGGGAACAGAAAATGGAAAGGTCTTAATTCAGATCAGCTTTACATCTGTTGCACTGCTTTCCCATAATGATAATAAAGAGACCCTCCAGTCGCCTACATCCAGTGGGAAACATCTGGGTGTCTTGTAGTGTTATACCACCACAGCATGTCAGGTATCTGTCTCTGATGGTTCTGAGGCCACAAATGAATCAACGTAGCAGACATCAGAAGAACGACAACATGATGGATAGGCTAGATGTTCTGGACACAGAGGTTGAGGTCTCGTACACAGCAGGGTGCTCTCTGGGACTGTTCCTGAAGCAGTCAAACATGTTCACACCCACTCTCTTACTTTTCTCTGTTCGCACACACACACTTTGGCAAAACACATATTTTTGCTCTTTCATCATGGCTCCTCTCCAGTCTCCAGACCAGGTTTTAGATGATTACCCAAAAGGGGTTCCTTGGGAATCAACACGGCTGACCAGAGCTGGGTGGAGAGATTTTTCTTCTTTCTTTTTTTCTGTCCGGAAAAAAAGGGAAGACAAGGAAGAGAAGACTTCACTCACAGATTTCCTTCTGACTCAGACAAGAGTTGATGACCTCCCACACACTGAACACCTGAACTCTGCATATTTTGCATGCATGTCTCCTATTCCTTTGTCATCAGAAAAGAGTGGATGTCTTAACCAGGACTGTAAATGCTTTTGAATTTATCCTGAATTGTGAAGCTAAGGCCCCCGGGGGGGTTGGGGGGGGGGGGGGGGGGGGGGGGGGTAGTGCGTGACCGCAGAAAAGTGACGCCCTGCCTGCATCCAGATGTTTCATGTTTCCCGTGCGCGGTCTTTGGGGAGGTCTGCTCGCCGCGGAGGAGCAGCCTTAAAGATATCGTCCATGGCATCAAATCGGGTTACAATGACTAGGAATCCCGTGCTTTTTGTCTAAAGTGATTGGATTTGTGTGCACCGTTTTTCCTTCAGGAGCATGGAGGTCGGAAAATTGGGACCAGTGGTGCTGCTGAAGTTTCACTTTTTATGTGCGCTGTCTGTGCACGGACACTCGGGGACAAATCACGAGAAAGGTGAGGTGACTTCATATCACACTGAGAATAATCATTTGAAGATATTTGTGGTGGAAATTGCAGCCCACAAAGAGCAGGTTTAACATTTGGTAAACATAGTTTGAAACGCTTTTTAAAAACTGTAACTTTTAAATTGCAAAGTGATTCTGTCTGCGATCATTTATACTTTAAAAGCGAACCTTTAAAAAACAAAATCGTAAGTGTCAAAACTATAAGATCAATGTGTATATAATTCTATAATGCATTTTATACTTACGTGGAGGTAATTAAACAGGTAAAATATTACGATTGTATTGCTTCCGATGTGTTTTTTTTCCTAATCATACCTCTGGGTTGTTTTAACAAAAATATCTGATAATCCGCCTCATGTGTTTTATTGTAAAATCTGTATTTTCAAGTTATATTTAACTGCCTGATAAATGTGAAGGTTCAACATTTCCCATTGAAAAGTTGTCTTGATGTTGCAGGACTTACAGAAATACAGAAAGCATTGCATTTTCAAGTACCAAATAAATAGTATGTTTCTACTTCAGCCCTTTACACATTAAGTATATATTATGTATATACAATCTTAATTGCATGTGTCCGTGTAAACCTTTGTTAGTGAGCATCTTTATCGACATTTAAATGCGTTCTTCTGTATTGCGTTACATGAGAGGGACACAGATGAGGATATCTGTGGTATTTTCTTCTGCTGGTTTGATTTCTGCCGGGGTGACTGTCTGATGAAGGCTTCGCTCCGATTCTATCATCCACCCATGCATCCATTTACTTTACCCGTTTCTTCGTGGTCTTGAGTCTCTGCCAGAGCCTATTTCAGCCCCTTTCAGGTGAAAGGCCACTGCTGGGAGTCATCATAACCCTGAAACGAAGGTGTCGCCCCCCTCTAACCTCATTCTGCGTTGACGCTGTTGTATCTCTTTCTAGTGATTGACCTTCTGGCAGCCCTAAACACTACCCATCAAGGAGGTGGTATTTCCAGACTGCAGAGTTCCAGCAGCGTGGTGTACAAAATACGTCCCGGAGCAGCCTACCTGACCCTCCCTCGTGAATACTCCAATTTCTTGCACTCCAACATAAATGGCAGTATTGGGGTGCATTTGGTGGGGCGTCAGGTATCAAGATCCAGTGCCACCATCTTTTCTCTCTCCTCTGCATCCTCACCCATTCTCCAAATCATCTCATCTACCCGCCAAAACAGGCTGCAGTTGGATTACCCAGCTCAGGGAAGAGCTCTTGCTCACTTTCACTTTCCAAGGAGAAATCCCTTCTCTGGGGGGGAATGGGTGCAGCTGGCTGTGAGCCTGGAGCCTGACAGACTGGCAGTTTTTGTAGACTGTCAAGAAGCTGCTGTTTTAGAGATAAAAAGAGAAAACAAGATCCGCCTGAAACTTCCTGAAGATGTTGTCGTCGCTCTTGCCAGCACACCAGGAAAAAAAGACAGCAAATTCAACGTATGTTTCTTGCATGGTCGACATGTATAAAATGGCATCGCTTTTTACTGTTTGAGAGTTGAGTATCGTAATGTTCTTGACATTTGAGTGCCATCTCCTTATCAAAACACATTAGGAAATAAGAGCCACCAGCAGCGTGGAATACATTTTAAATGTATTTATTTATTTATTTTTAATGCAGGGGTATTTGAAGACAGCTGAAATATCATTGAAAGCATACCTGAGGCGTCCTTGGAACTGTGAGACCATTAAAGGTGAAAATGAGAAAATATTTTCTTTAAAAACTCTGTGGAAATGCAGTGGGGTGGGGGTTGTTCCCATAAGACTGTAGTCCCACAGACCTTTTTTTACATTTTGATTTCTGTTGAACTGGGATCCATGACAAGAATTTCTGAGTGATAAACAGTTACATGAACAAACACCTAATGTCTGCTAGAATTACAGAAGTCTAACATACGTGCCTTGTGTCACAGTGAGTTCACACTGAGTATTTGGACCGCAGTGGTTGCACTAAATCCCTTGCCCCTCAGGCAAAAATTCCCCCAAACAGTTTGTTTGTCATTCCTCAGTGTGGGTCTTCAATTCGACAATCTTCTTCAGGATGTTTAGGGTCCCGAGTTATTCCATTATGATGTTCATTCAGGAATCCTCTGCTCTTATTTCTCCCACTGACTGCCTATTTCCTCTTCTAGATGATTTGCCTCCCTCTCGGTACATAGACACACGTAGTCCAGATTTGCCGACTGACAAGACTAAAAGGTTCCAACATGATACATCATCCGCTAAACTTCAAAGAAACCACAGGGTACAGGATCAAGCCAGCCATTATCGCAAAGACTACCAGAGTGATCAGATGCAGAGAGGTGCAGGACTGGGGCCTCCAGGATCTCCCCAAAGGGTAAAATCTGTTTCTCAGGCACAGAGAAATGACCGGCTAATAAACGTGGAGAGGAAACTGGAAGAGCTGTCTACTATGCTCAACATGGTCAAAGCTCAGGTAATGATTGCACCGATGACACATGACTTAATGATGTGATTCAAAATGAATGAAGGAATTTTATGTCTCTTGTCTGTAACAGAACATAGAGCTG
Source organism: Xenentodon cancila (assembly GCA_014839995.1). Lineage (NCBI taxonomy): Eukaryota > Metazoa > Chordata > Actinopteri > Beloniformes > Belonidae > Xenentodon > Xenentodon cancila. Next base: position 19,997,751 of record CM026199.1, read on the forward strand.
CAGTCACGCATACAATACCTGGAGGGATGTGAGTGTGTGAGGCGGCGATGCGCGTGGGAAGGACGTGAGGTGGACGACGGGCAGCGCTGGCAGCCTGACCTCAGCTCTGTGTGTTCGTGTACATCTGGAAAAGTCATATGTCAGACTAATGTAAAAAATGAAGGTGATTCAGCTTCTGTTTGATTATCACACATGTCAGACCTTGTCTTTTCACATATAAAATCTCTCATCATTTTACTTTTGTAAAGTCTTAGTGCCCCGGCATTTACACACATCTACGGTGCTGAGATGTGAGACTGCAGAGGACTTTTCCTTTCCAAGACCTTTACCCCAAAATAGAGGCGCATGTTACTTCTTGGCCTCTGCTCTGATTCTGCACGTTTCATAGTCCTTTTACCTCGACTTCCAGGGAATCAGTGTTACTGATGGCAAAGAGTAGATTCATGACAAACAAAACAAAAAATAAACACTACCACCAAATTCTACCATTTGTGATCCATATTGTAAAAAATATATTAATTTGAAGTCTTTGTTTTTTTTTACAATAACAACAATGAACCCTAAGATTGTTAGTTGGTTGGTGAGTTTAATACATCATGAAAGTATTTCAACAACTATTTTGGATGCTAGGACACTTTCTGAGTAATTTAACTTCTCTATTAACCTATTTTAAGGAAATGTGAAAATGTGTTGATCTTTCCATCCTCTGCCATCCTAAATTATATCATGCCAACATGTAAAGCAAAATCTAGCCTCATACCAGCAGCATGTGTTGCATGTGCAAAGCTGAGCTGTGATTGCATGAACATTCCTCACAGCATGCCAAAGTTCAAGACTGCAGCACATCAACAAACCTTTGTTGGACAGAGTAAGCTGTTTCTGCTAAAAGGCTTCACATTGTGGCCGTGCTGCCGTTAGAGTTGATCTGAAAGGACCTTTGGGGACCAACCTGGAGAGGCGCAGGTGCTTAACATTTCTCCGGGAGTGAAATGAAATGTTCTGTCTTTAAAATGTGGCGGAGGCAGTGGATATTTGGCTCAACATATGGTCTCGAGGTGTATGAAACTCTTCAGACAAAGAGACAGAGTAACTGTGTATGCAGACACTCTGTGGCATTAAAAAACCAGAGATGCTACATTGTGAGACCGACAGACGTTCCGGTGGGAAACGCTAGGCCAGGTGTAACAGACCGCTTTCACCGATTTGAAAGTTCGCCTTGGGAGATTTTCTGTACATGGCTGTGTTGTGAGCTGTATAACTAAAACCAGGTTTGTGTACTGGATCTCTTCCTGCTGCTTCATGTGAGCGTGTCTGGCAAGTACAGTGACTCTAGAGAGCATTGCCTTGTTGAGATCAAGCTTCTTGAAACTGATGATTATCTAACGTTTTCCAACAGCCGACAGCCAACATTTATGACCAGGATGATTTTTCCTGGGATGTTATGACATGACATACTTCAAGCAGGCCTGTCTACTTTTTGTCTGTAGTGCTAATGCTGCCTTCTTTGACATCGGCTAGCAAAAAGACAAAGGGAAGGAGGAGGGCAATGCGGAGAAGACTGATGCCAATCAGCAGCTGTCTTCTTGCCTTTTGCTGTGACTTCTACCGTGGCGCCCATCGCCACAGTTACTCCAAGGCCGTCTGCCACATGCACAACTGTGGTCCCCTTTTCATAGACTGGTGGGATCAAGTTACTGAAAAACATGTGATACATTAAACTCTGATCTGCCAGAACAAAGAACAAGAAAGAGCTTCTCACAGAAATGAAATGGAGAGGAAGCATCACTTTTTTGTTCTTGAACCATCCTCGTCTCTGCGGGCTGAGAAAGATAAAAGATGGAGGAAAGGTTTCTGAGATGTTATGGGACAAAAACTCTATTGCTTATTTTAAATAGTAACAGGTTTTACCTTCTTCTAAGATAATCTATTGTAAATCACAATTTAAATTCAGTTACACTGTGCAGTCTAATTTATCTAGCATCTACAATGTTGTGTAAATGTTGTTATGTTTTAATACCGGTCCAACAAGCAGGACCATCAGGAGAAAAATCTGAACAATAAACCTTAATACTTACTTAATTAGACACCAGTAGAGGTCAGTGAGATTACTGTTATGATAAATATGTGTGGATTAATGTTGAGTTATATGTGTTGTATCAAGGGCGTCATTATAAGAATTGATATGTGACTCCAAGCTGACTGCTATTCCCTCTTATTGTTTTTGTGGTGGCCCTTCGGAAAATAATCCAACCACATATATGGATTTATGCATGTTGAAAAAGTCATCTTTGCAGATCCACCACATTTTAGCCGACTTGTTTTGTATAGGAAACTTTAGCCTTTTTGTTTGGAGCTGAACAAAGTGTGTGACAACATGTGTTGTGGTTCATTGACACAAATATGTGTGGGCTGTAGTGCGTTGTAGGACTGGGATTATTGGGGACTCTCCCTCTCTATTTTTGTTTTCCTTTTGTCTCATTCCACTGCTCACTCCCACAAAGTTATGCAAACTTTGTTCCATCTTGCTTACTATGCAGCTTTTTGGCATCAGTGTGACAAACGTGACCTCCATTCCCTGACTACTACCTCATTCACTATCTTTGCTCTTCATCCATCTTTCTCTTAATCGCTTCTGCATGCAAGCCCGAGAAGTTCTAGCGGCACAAGCTGATACACATGCTTTGATCTCACCATGCTTGGCTTGCCATAGGAAATGGGTTTTGGCTGCCGGCGCAGTCGGCAGCTTTACTAATCTCTTTTTACTCTGTGATTATTGTTCTTTCTCGTATCCAATCACAGTTGTCATTAAAGTAATTATCTGCTGGAATGTCCATGCTAAGCAAAAATGACATTTGATGAGCTCTCTAAAATGCAAATGCTTTTACCAGCCTATAATTATACCTTTTGTCACGACAATAATTTGGTCAGCCACAGGGTGGGAAATTATAAAGGAAATGAGCAAATCTCTGCAGAGAGTCCTTCAGAAAAGTCTCCTTTACGCTGTCCCTCCTTCAGTAAATCAGTGTTAATAGACTAGTATGAACTCTCTTTAATAGTCTGCAAGTCTGCAGACTATTCTGGTTATGGTTACAGTCCATAAAATGTGTGTAAAAGTAAGCACCAGAGCCATGCTGTTCTGTTTTTACTGGTGAGAGAGCAGAGCCAGATGTTCCGCAGAGGCTGAGACAGAAGGTGAAGAAAACCTGTGGAGACAAACAGAAGAAGACAAAAAGGGGCGAAACCAGTGGTGTTTCTTCGTTCATCTTCACTTGCATATCTGTGCACACTCTTAACAACTGAGATGAGCAGATGTGTGCTAAGAAGGTCCAAAATGCGCAAGAGCTAAACAGTTTGTGTCATCATCAGGGTGTGAGGTGGATGGCAGGATTCACAATGTGTCCTCCAGCACACTGGATGGCTGTCAGACGTGTACATGTAATGTGAGTATTCGACAAACAGAATCATGCATGTTTTTTTTAGACTTTTTTCTGTTTTGATTCGTTTATTTCTGACTTTGTCTGCTTTCTTTAACAACAGGGTGGTAACAGGGAGTGCGCGCCCCTGCCATGCCCTTCACTAGACTGCACTCTAAAGGAGACAGTACCTGGAGAGTGCTGCCAGCAATGCAGAGGTGAGATCTTTAGACAGCAATGCATAGAAAACAACACAATTGATGCTCCTTGTTATAACTTAAATTTGTGTTGATTTTTTTTCTCTAGGTAAACTGTCGAGATGTTTTAAAATAACATTATGGCAGAAAAATATGTCAAAAAGCCTGTTTCATAAACTAACCCAGTATGGATGTTAATAAAACTCACTTTACCAACTTTTTTTTAAAGAATGTGCATGAGTTATTTGTAATTAAATGCTGCCAGACCCACAAAACCCTCAACAAATCTTCATACAAAAGCAGTATGAGGTTAGTATGGGGTTCTTTGAGTGCAAAATACAACATTAATATATGCTAAAAGAACAATGTGACAAAACACAGAAATAATCAAACACCAATGGTTTCCTATTATGTTGTTTTCAGTAATGCATTTGTTGTGTAAAAACTCATTACCACCTCTGTATAATATGTTTTAACCACTAGTTGACTATCCAGACTAAGACTGAGTTCATTAGACTATCATGAGTAAAGATGTGAGAGAAGATCCAAAGTTTAGTAGATTTAATTTCAGCAGTTGCATGCAAGTGCAGTCAAAACATACATCAGGCATCTTGATGCAGGAATGACAAAGAGTCTCAGTTTGCAAAGTAATTTAAACACCACAGAATAACTTAAACTAAACACTGCACAGTTATGATAACTAATTATTGTGTGTGTGTGTCAGCAGAGCAGGGAAATCATGGACCAAATACGAAACTGCACAAACTACTATACGAAGGCCACAGAATGTCTTAAAGACTAGATATGATTCTTGACCATATGAGAGGTCACAGAATATGTCAGAGACATGATATACGTCTGACCACCGGTCAGATCACAGATTCATATTTTCCATCCCAGCGTTTCATTTCACAGTTCTTTTGTTTTGGGTTGATTGAGTCTCCTTCTCAGTCCCTTTCCCCCACTAATAATAATAAAAAATAGTGAAAAAACATCCTGCTAACATTACTAACACAGGGCGTACGGATGGAACGGAAAAGTCTTCACTGTAGCATCACATGACTTTGTAGTTTTTACAAGTATTTAAAACCATTACATTTGATACCTGGAAGCATCAGAACAGTAACCTCAGGTGTGTGTTTGCAGGATGTACCTATTCTGGTGTCAGGTATGATCATGGAGCCAAGTGGAGACCAGCAGATAATCTCTGTGAAGTCTGCTCATGTTTGGTGGGTTTGATGTCAAATAGTGTCACAACAGTACGCTTCCATCAAGCTTCCATCAAGCGTAATTTCTTGTAATACCGTTGTCTTCCATTAACAGGAAGGTCAAGTTCGCTGTGAGAAGGAACAATGTAACACCCAGTGTGAATATCCTGCTGCTCCTCCTCCTAATAGCTGCTGCCCTGTCTGTCAAGGTGGGTGTCTGTGTTATTCTGTAGAGTATAAATTCAGTAAACTGAGGGAACAAAGTTGTCTTTGTCTTTGTATGTGTTTCGTAGCCTGTTTTGTGAATGGACATGACTTCCCTAATGGAGCGGCTGTTCCTACTGGTGACCAATGTCAGGAATGTACATGCGTGGTATGTCTATCAATAATCATGAAATGTGGGCTTTTTAAGTGGATAAATCGATTGAAGATCATGTTATTTGAAAGGTATATTGGTGCTTTTTATCTCCCAGAATGGAAATTTGCTGTGTTCACCGCCCCCATGTCCTGCTTTGTCTTGTCGTAACCCTGTACATCATGCTGGAGAATGTTGCCCACGGTAACGAGCTCACCTCACGTCACCCATACTTCTCTTCAGCCTCTTGTGTTTCATCTCGTTCAGTAATTTCAAATGTTCTGATGTGTAAGAATTTGTCTTGCACATATTTGTGTTTTAATTTTATCTGTTTATGTTCTGTGTCTGTTTTAATTTGTAGATGCGAGCAGTGTGAATATGAGTCTGAAGTGTATTTGAACGGACAGAAGTTTGAATCCAGCAGAGACCCTTGTGTTCACTGTCGCTGCTCTGTGAGTGGCAAAAGTCTTCGGCTATATGACGTTCATGAGACTGGATTTATAAACTTTGTTTACAAAAGAAAGAAAGGTTTAATTGTGGGTTAAATTCTACTCTGTTCTGGGTCTGCGATGCCATATCAGAGCTTTTCAGTTTGCTTTGATTAGATATGCAAATAAATAGCTTAAAACAAAGAAAAGTAGTGTTTTTTTCCATAGTTCTCCTTTAAACTCTCTGTTTAATTTAAATTTTATTTGAATTACAAAGTCAGTATTTAAAATAAAAAAAATATATAAAATTTGTTTTAAAACTATATTGGGTTATAGAGTAGCATACGCTGCCATGCAGATGACATCTCTATGAAAACTTTGCTCTTTTTAACAAGACAATGCCAAAGCATCCTCTGCACTTATTACAACAGTATAGTACAAGAGTTTCACCAAATATGCTTTAAAAGAATGTTCATGCATAAAACTAAATTTAGGTGCTGGACCAACTTACTGCCAAGGTTCACTAAACAATAATGCTTATATGCTTAAAATAAAGCTCCCAGAAGTATTTTTTTAATCACTTCCTCGTGGTATATTGACATTTTGCGCGTGAACAGTCATCCTCAGGCTTAGAAGAATCCACAATTTTCTCTCAGAATATTTCCAGGGACTTTGGGCTTTCAGTCAATCATAAGAATCCTGGCGTCAAACTGACCAGCCACGCACAGAAAGTACTTGTTGTAAAAATGAAAAATGAAGCAAAGAAGAGCTTGGACTATGAAGCAGATGATATCAAATTTCAAGCAAGACTGAAATAACAGTTCATGTCCAAAGCTGCAACAACTGGGTGTCAGAAGATCTCAAACATTTACAGTGTTGTTAAAAGAAGAAGTCCCACTCACAGTAGTGAAGCATGACCCTTTCCTAATTTTTTTTTTTGTTGGAGGCCTGTTTCAAGTGATAACACTTGAAACAGGTGATACATTTCTTACCTAGTATCTTTCTTTTATAGCTTTAATGTCCTTTAATAACATTAGGTTGAATTTAATTCAGTATAAATATAGGATTTCCAAAAACAATAAAAATGATCAGATTTTTAATTTGCTATATTGTATTTGTATTACTGCCAGTTCGATATGAGATTTAAATAACTACAAATCATTGTATTCTGTTTTTTTTTTTTTTAACACATTAATTTGTACACAAATGACATCATAGCGTTCCTTGACACTTGATTTCTCGCACCTGTGTCTCCAAGGCAGGTGATGTGTCCTGTGAGCATACAGAGGCCTCCTGCCCCACGCCAAACTGCAGACATCCAGCTAAGCGCAAAGGAGAGTGTTGTCCCACATGCAGAGGTCAGTATAAAAAACGGCTTCAGTCATGTTTACTTTTCTTGTTGGATGCAGCCTTTCACTTTTAAAGTTTTATGCTGACCAAAAACAATCCAGTTTGCATTCCCACAGAGTGTGAATATGACAGGAGAGTGTATGCTGATGGAAAAGCGTTCAATCCCCCCGGGAGTGGACCCTGCGTGCAGTGCAGGTGTAAGGCAAGTCTGCGTGATATTTCTTCGAAAGGCAATTGTGAACGTGGAATTTTTTTGCCAAGCTCTCTGGCAAAGAGAGAGAGAGAGAAGAGGGAGAGAAGGGAGGAGTCACAGCAAAAGGTCACAGGCCAAAAGTTGGACCTGGGCCAACTGCACGAGGACTATAACATCTATATAAGGGCTGCCTGCCTCAACCAAATCAGCAATCCAACACCCCAGGGTTTCCAATTTCTCATAATGAATAAATTAATTAATTCTGTTTGTTCAAAGGTTATAACGTAATATGATTCAAAGCACTCATCCGGGCATCTGTTGCTCTCGTACATTATGTCCATAACAGACCTTTATGCTATTCAACATGAACTGTGTTCAACATTTGTGTGCATTCACAATTAAGGCTGGGAATGTCATTTGCCATGAGGAGAAATGCCCTTCTGTCCGGTGCGCCAACCCCATTAAAGACCCACATCTTTGTTGTCCAATCTGCAAGGGTAATTTCTTTCACACACATACATGCATGTGCAGCTCATCTGTGATTGTACCATATAAAGACAATCACCTCTTCGTGTAGCATGCGTATTGGAGGGAGTTGAATATGAAGAAGGCTCCAGTTGGCACCCCGAGGGTTCCTGTTCCACCTGCACCTGTGTGAACGGAGAGATTTCATGTACGCACACTCAGTGCCCCTCGTCTGATTGTCTGCATCCCACCAAAATTACTGGTAAGGCTGTGTGTGTGAGTGTGATGGAGAGAGCTTCGTTTGCATGCAGGTGAGTGTGTAATTGGCCTGGACTGTATGTTCCGCAGGCTCCTGTTGTGAAGTGTGTGAAAGTTGCACTTACAACCATCGAATCTATAGCAGCGGCCAGAGGTTTACGACGCCTGATCAACCATGCCACATCTGCACTTGTCTGGTGAGTGTGTCTCTCTTCACTTTCCTCCACACTTTCTACATTCATGTCCACTGATATGAGCTCAAAATCTCGTCAGCATGGCACAGTTGAGTGTGAGAGGCAAGCCTGTCCACCTCTCAATTGCACAAACCTCCACACTTCTACACTTCTTCAACCCGGAGAGTGCTGCCCTAAATGTCCAGGTAGGGAATCTCAAATGATCTGCAAATTATTTTTGCCATCGGTAGTGTTGTCGTAACATAATTATTCCTCATTGTTGCCAGACTGCTCCCTTGAAAACCGCGTATTTATGGATGGGGATGTTTTTCCCAATCCCGTGAGTGTGTGTGAGGAGTGTAAGTGTGTGAGCGGAAGGATCGACTGCCACCAAGTGCAATGTCCAAATCCTCACTGCAACGCACCTCTGCCTGGGACATGCTGTCAGAACAACTGCAATGGTGAGACAATACGACACTATCAACAAAAGAGAAGCAAATTAATTCAACAGATCAAGATCTCACAAACATTCACCCACTTTTTTATTCCTTAGGCTGCAGCTACGCTGGCAAAGATTATCCAAATGGACAAGAGTTTCCCCATCCCACTGACACATGCAGGACATGCAACTGCATAGTGAGAGTGAAAATAACATATAACTCAGTGCTAGTCCACTGCATTCGAGCCGCTTCTCATTTCTATTTGTGTTTGTTATAGAATGGGAATGTTCAGTGTCTGAAGAGGAGGTGTCCACCACTGCCATGCTCCAACCCTAATCTGGTGCCGGGAGACTGCTGCCCCCAGTGTCCTGGTAAAGATGGAAGGGACAAAATAATGTGCTCAAAGGAAAAAAAAACAAAAATACACAGAGTAAAGATTCATAGATCCACTTAATATAATGGGAAACATTCCTCCCTCTCGCTTCAAAAACTAAAAAATAAGCTAATTTTAAACAATCACGTGATTCCCACAAATTCAACATTTTGTTGGAATTTTTCACTGAGGTGCTGCTAATAGCTAAGCCCATTATTGATGGCACTTTAACTGCTCATTGATCTGCTGCTACATTAATACCACCTGCCGAATGCAACCAACTAAATATTCTTTAAAAAAAAAAGAAAGAAAAAGGTAATTAGGGTTTGGAATGGATGTTAACAGTAGATTAACAGTTTGGAAGTGGTGAAAGCACCTTGGCCTCTTTGTTGTGCTCTTTGAACCATTTGAGGGTAGTTTCTGCTGCATAGTGGGGCGCACTCTTCGGCTCAGTAAGACCATTCCTTTTACTACATCGCAATGTGATGGGATGATCAAGATGTATGGTTTTCTCTTTTTTTTTCTCCTAAGAGTTCCTTTGTTTCTTGGCTCATGATGGAATATTATCATTCCTTTACATGAACTATGAACTTGCACATTAAAGGTTTTGTGTTGAATTATTTCATGGATGTTTCTCTTTAGATCCTCCAGCAGATTGTGTGTATGAACAAAGGTCCTACAGACACACCGAGCGCTTCTACCACCCAGCTGACAGCTGCCGGTTATGTGCGTGCAACAATGGGGCAGTTCACTGTCAGCACAAGCCCTGCCCCACTCCCCCATGTTCTCACCCCATCACTCAAGAGTGTTGTAGGACCTGCGAAGGTGCCTGTGAAACCATCATTCAAATATAAAGAATTTGTTTGTAATTTTTTTTATATGTTTACTTATTGGTGTCAAGGATTTTCACGTGTTCCTTCGCAGGCTGCTTGCATGAAGGTCGGGAGCGAGCTAATGGGGAGACGTGGGATGACTTGTCGGACCCGTGTGCTGCGTGCTCTTGTCATGAGGGCTCAGTGCAGTGTGAGAGGAAACGCTGTCCACCCTCCAACTGTAACCACCCACTGCGGAGACAGTGCTGCATGACCTGTGATGGTGAGAAGCTGAAACACCTAACAGCAGTCAGATTCAGAATCACTCTCCTTGACCTCCTGGCGAACAGCTTTTTGAATTTTCTTCTTGCAGGCTGCACGTTTGACGGTCATGAATATCCTGACGGCACTGAATTTGGAGATGGCAAAGACCCCTGTGGTGTGTGTTACTGTTATGGAGGAGACGTCATCTGCACCAAGTTACCCTGTTATGAAGACTGCAGCCACCCTTACAAGCCATCTGGGCAATGCTGCGGAGACTGTGAACGTATGCATTATGAATGCTAGTCTAATGTTTTTTTTTTTTTCATCCTTAAGGTCACAAAATGAATAAACCCACTTTCATTTGTCAGGTTGCTTCTATAACAATGTGATCCTTATCAATGGACAGTCCATCCCTGACCCAGGAAACCCTTGTGCTGAATGTATCTGCCAGGTACCAACAATGATCACAGCAACTCCTGCTGATTCATCTCTTCTTTTTTAACGCGCTTATTTCTGTTAAAGAGCGGCTCAGTGCGATGTGTGAGGAAGTCTTGTCCGCCAGCGCTTTGTCCTCATCCGGCCACCAACCCGTGTGGCTGCCCCGTCTGTGACGGTAACCAGCTTAGAACAAATCATAGTCATGCAGAGTAAAGCAAATAACTGATGCGTCGCTGTGTATGTAGGTTGTTATTTTCAGGGTTTGACTTATGTAGACGGACAAAAGCTTCCAGGTGGCGAGCAAGGGTGTCAGGACTGCACATGCTTGGTAAGTGGGAGAACTATATTAGCCACTGAACTTGCTGCGCCCTCAAAGCTGCTGTATCTATCTTATCTTCTTTTTTCTTTTCTTCAGAGAGGTGAGGTGGTATGTGTACAGAGAAGATGCCCCACCGTGTCATGCTCACACCCAGCTCTGGACGGCTGTGCGTGCGGCGCGTGTGATGGATGCAACTTTAATGGGCGAGACTGTTTTAATGGCGAACGATTTCCACACCCCGAAGACCAGTGTCAGCGCTGCTCCTGTCTAGTAAGTCACAAACACACTTTCATCTGTATCCACTGTTAGTTTGACTTGTGGAAGAGTTCTTCCTTGGAGCTTGTCACAAACTCTATAAGAGATAAGAGGCAAATTCTATATATTCTGTTGTAAAGGATCTAATTTGATACAGAAGTTACAATGGACTCCAGCAAAGACTCAAAGTAACAAAGAACCACAAATCTGTCAAAATAGAATGAAATTAGTGCTTTGAGGAAGAAAACTAGCCTTGTCATTTATTCAAAAGTAACTTTTTCTAATGGCAACGTGAAATTAAGTGTTTGTGTGTTTGCGTACTCAGAATGGGGGCGTGGTGTGTTCAAGTGTGTCCTGCAAAAGCACCACTTGTAGATATCCAGTGACCCCTCCAGGGGAGTGCTGTCCTGTCTGCACAGGAAAGTGTTTGCACGAGGGTGAAGAGCATCTGTCCGGCTCCACCTTCTTGTCACTCTCTGATCCCTGCTCTACATGCTCCTGTCTGGTCAGTCCAAACATTTGTTATTGAATAAATAGTAAGCCATCTTGTTTAATTAGTTAGATAAATGAAATCTCCTTCTTCATCCTTTCCTGTGATCAGAACGAGGTGGTGACCTGTCAGCGGAGACCTTGTCCGGTGCAGTGCTCACACCCTGTCCCTTCAGATAACTGCTGCCCCGTCTGTGACTCCTGTCTCTACGAGGGTGTTGTGCACCCTCATACTCACACTTTCACATCCTCATCTAATCCCTGCCAGCGGTGCAAATGTGTCCGAGGGACAGTTTCCTGCGTGCCTCTCGTGTGCTCACCAACGCCCTGCAGTCGCCCCGAAACCAAGCCAGGACAGTGTTGTCCTGAGTGCACAGGTGCTTCTTTGGACATTTTTACAAACAAAAAGTAATGTCCTCACATTCTTTCTTTCTTTCTTTCTTTCTTTCTTTCTTTCTTTCTTTCTTTCTTTCTTTCTTTCTTTCTTTCTTTCTTTTAGCTCATAAGATCTATTTTGAATCATTTTAATGCAGCACAGTTGTGATCCTTTTTCTTGAAGTTTTTTTAAATCAAATTTTAACAAGGTGTTGCTCCACATATATATATATATATATATATTTCCCTATTCCATATGAAAAAGGATTTTTTGCTTGTATTATTGTGCATTACTGACTATTTTTTAGTCAAAATGGGAAACAGTGCTAGAAGTGCTCAAAATCTATATTTGGATTTTTTGAATTACTCATAATCACAGAACCAAATCGTTGTCTTTGGTTCTTGTCTTTCTCTTGTCTCAGGTTGTCTGCTGGATGGACGGGTGTTCAGAGAGGGGCAGACATGGAGCCTGAGTTCAAACCACTGCTCCACCTGCACCTGTCGGGTCTGAATTTTCACATTTTTACTTGTTTATCTGTGGGAGAAAGAATTAAACCATTAGATATTGTGTGATTGATATAATTCCAGTCACTTATGGGTCTGACCAGACAGAATTGGCCATAGTGAGGTTGCAGGCTCCAGCCTGACAACAGATAAGATGTTTTTTGCATCTACAAGGCCACGTTTGGCATCAGTCATATGCTGTTATCTTGGTACTTTTGCAGAACCCGCTGTAACCTCAGTCTTAATGTTTAAATGAATCATGCCATATCGTCTTGTTGGCCACTTTCCTGTCCTCTGCCTTGCTGTAAGGATGTGACCCCCTTGCATGCTATGGAAGTAAATCAGATCCAGTCCTTGTCAGAGTCTAGACTTTTGTGTTTTACTATAAACCCTATATCATACTTGACACATGAATTTCTGAGACTTCTCTACAACCCCTATACTCAAAACAAAGAAGAAGTCACATCCTTATAGCAAGGCATATTGTAGAAACGTGACCAATAAGTGACTAGTATTATATTAATTATATATCTACTATTTGAATTCTTTCTCCCACAATACCTTCATAATTTTCTCTATGCTTCTCCCTTCCTTGCATCTAAATGTTAATCTGACTTAATGTGGCAGGCAGGTGAGGTGCAGTGTACACCTCACGAGTGTCCAAAGCTTTCCTGTATGCATCAAGTGACTGATCCAGGATCATGCTGTCCTCGCTGTAGAGGTAAATAGACCATTGCAAGTTATAAACACAGAAGGGTCAGTTGGGAAGTGACTGAATTTTCTTTCTCAGGTTGTGTGTATGGAGGCGAGGATCACTCAGAGGGCAGCAGCTGGTTCGCAGACTCCACGCCCTGCATGACTTGCATGTGCGTGGATGGAGTGACCACCTGCTCTGAGATTCGCTGTGTGTCTCCATGTGTCAAATTCATCAGCGTGCCTGGGGAGTGCTGCCCAGTGTGTGCTGGTACGAAAAGTCGCATGAGCTCCATCTGAGATGCTGTTTCTCAAGAGGCTCTCTTAAATTTGTGAAGGATTACAAAGCAAAGGTTTCAAACTAGTTAGTTTGTTTTTTGTCAGTGGTAATCTTTTATGGTTATTGTTGAGCAGACTGCGTGCTTGAGGGCAGGGTGTACGGCCCAGGAGATAGTTTCCATCCAGCTGGTGACCCCTGTCAGATCTGCACGTGTGAGGTATGACACACATTATAATGATTTGCTGATTTTTTCATGTTACTTTACTTTTTTGTTATTTTGTGCTCATATCGATTACATAAAAGTAAAAAAATTGTGATAAACAACCAAAAACAAGTTCAAATCAAAGCGTTAACTTTGAATAGTTGGCATTTTTCTTAAATAGATCAGCTAACATTTAAAGAAATTGTGAAAGTTCCTGTCAGATAATGTTTCATCATTATAAAATGAGATGTTTCATCTCTACTTAGTAGCAGAGGTAGAAGAAGATGATATGAGATAAGAAGGCTTTGAAAGCAGAAATTGTTGCAGTTTTGATCCAACTTGTGCGTATCTCAGGTTATGCCGGATGGAAAGCAGCACCTGAAGTGTTACCGAAAGCAGTGTCCCAGTCTGGTTGACTGTCCCAAGAGCAACATCTTGTTCTCCGGACCAGACTCCTGCTGTCCCGTCTGTGCACGTCAGTACTGCTGTCACACTGTCCGTTATCTGGACACTGTCGTTGACTTTGCTGACATTTTTGTCTGTGTTTAGAGCCTCTCACCAACTGTACAACCACACTGATCGGAAATGAGGTGTTGGCAACAGATGACCCCTGTTTTACCTGCCAGTGCAAGGTAAAAACTATGACAACACCTTTGCTTTGCTTCGTTACAGATGTGTGAATCCAGGTCAATCAGGAGTATAGAATGAAGTTCATAATTATATTTTCTGATGTAAATTCGAGGTAGAAATCTTTTACAGAAGAGCAAATAAAGTTAAAGCAATGGTGTGTAATGTGAAGCCGAAAATGAATTTCAAATTCCACACTACAATCAAAATGGGGGCAGTATAGCTGCCCAAAGTGAGTTGGTCTAGCCTCACGCAAGAAACTAGAAGGTGCACAGTCCCTCTTTGTCAATTCAACACCAAATGTGTTGCGAATGAAAATCCAAAATCTGAGAATCAAAACATCAAATCTGTAAGCAACAAATCAAAATCTCCAACCAAGAGCCTCCAACCACACTTTTCTTTTCTCGCCATCATTTCTAAAACCATCTCTGTTTCTGAACCGTCTTTCTGAGTTGTGCTTTTTGCAGTTACAATTATGAAATGAGTCAAATCTGGGCTGCGTCAGTCTACTGCAAGCAGGCAAGATCGATACATTTGGCATTTGGGGCGGTACCTACAAGACTGAAAACAAGTTACAGTACGCCCACAGGTTATGTGACTTGTTTGTGTCATCGTGTTGTACTGAGGCTGCTATGCTGCTCGCTATCACCACACATGGCAGAAATTGGTATTACACGGCTCGATGGCCCGAAGCTAGTTTTTTAGCACACTAACTCGGTCGATATCTCAGCAGGCAAATACATATTCACCATTTTTGTAACATGAGTGCACTTATTTCTTCTTACTCTCTTGCTGTTTCTTGGTTATTTTTGGATATTTTCATCTATAATCTTACACATTTTTCCTTTAAAAGTGTCATAGCATTATCACATACGTTTTAATTTGAATTAAAGGAGATGTGTTGTTCCTCATTTTTAAAAACCTGAAACCTGTTTGTTTTCTGAGACTCAAAGGGAACACGTGATGAAAAATAGAAAAGAAAAAAAAACTTGCATCAGAGCACCTTCTTTCACTTCTTTTCACTATACTTTCACGATCAACTGATGAGCTGACATGGGACATCTATATGGGTTTTTTTCAGGGGTACCTCAGTCTGAAATCAACTTTATCGTCCATTGAGCCGTTCAGATTTTCAGAGTTCTGTGACATCAGCAACCCAGATAAGAGTAGAATTATCCCGCCATCCCATCTTCATTGTCACCCAGTTTTACACTTTGTTGCATCTGTACCTCAGAATTGGGAAATACAAGTTTGTAACACAATTTTCAAATAAAATACACCCACACAGCAGTCAACCTATATCAGTGTGGCTGAAAAATAAAAGAATACATTTTTGCAATCGTTTAGTCCGACTCCAGAGCTCAAGCCAGCTGTAATTCTTTTGTGGGACCTTAAGAGAGCTGCGTCGGGAAAACATCAACAGAATTTGCCAAAATTCCATTAAAGTGATGCGAGAGACCAATAAAGTCAAAATATACATATAATGTCTGCTAAAGGTGGGTTTACAAGCTATTGAATATAAGGGGTATTCTAAGTATTGCCCACATGTTTTTTTTGTTTAATTTTTGTTAAACAGATTTTTGTTAACAAATAATGGCACTCTGAAAATAGAATTGTGTTCATCTGAGGTTTAATTTGCACTAATATTAATACAAATTCAATAATTATGATAACTAATTGATTTTTTTGTATATAATTGCAGAACCCTTTAAACCTGAACTGCTCACTGAATTATATATAGTTTCAGACTAAAGGGACCCCAAATTAAATGGCAAGGCTTGTGTTAATATTGGACTTTTTAAGCTGGCAGTCAATTTGGAAACCTAAGTACTGTGGATTCTCCCTCAGTAAATGTAATTTTTTATACTATATGTCTGTTTAGATATTTCAGCAACTGCATTTTGCATTTGTTGGTATAGTTGCATGCTGTGACACTGTGTCTTTGACAAAGGACCTCACGTGGACCTGCTTACAACAAATCTGCCCACCGCTCACTTGCCCTCCTCATGAACAGTTCACTCTTCCAGATTCATGCTGCCCTGCGTGCAAAGGTGAGATGCCATAAGTTATGGCATACGTTGTAACATTTGTCATGACCCAACAAGATTTGCCTTCCAGATGTGGTTTGCTGATGTTAAAACATAATCTATTGTAACTACTGATCCTTTTTCATTGCAGATTGTGTGATTGAGGTGCAACACAGGCGCGTGGCCAATGGCACCAGCTGGACAGACAGCAGTGATGATTGTGTTACATGTACCTGTAATGTGAGTTGGGCAGAAATACTCCTCATGAAAAGCTTCAAGTAATGACAGTCTTTTTATTAGCTGGTATACATCCATTTTGCATTTCTGTTGGCCTGAGATTTTACGCATTACACACTTTTCCTGCGATTGAAGCAGCCTGTTCTTCCTGCATGTGTCCTCAGCTGGGTCATATTGAGTGCAGCGTTGAGGAGTGTTTACCTGAAGTGTGTGGCAACGGCCAAAAACCAGTAAAGATTCCAGGGAAATGTTGCCATGAATGTCAAGGTATCAAAATCAGCAAATGACAGCTGCACTGTTCAATAGAAGTTATGTTGGGTGCAGTTAGTTTAATTTGTGTTTGTGTTGTTGCAGATTCAGTAGCATCGTGTTTGTACCAGGGGACCACGTATCATTCCAATGAACAGTGGGAGGTGGATGAGTGTACCAGCTGTTCATGTGCGTCTGGAGACGTGCATTGTCGCAGTGAGCGTTGCCCTCCTGTCACCTGTGCAGCAGTCAGTACAACTGCTCTCGCCCTTCGATCTGTAGTTTCAGCAGCTGTTGCATCCACTGATGTGTATTAAACTTTGATTGTGCGTGTTTGTCTTGTTAGGATGAGATGCCTGCCGTTGTCCCAGGTTTGTGTTGTCCTCACTGCCTGCCCCGTCCAGCTACCTGCATCACCTTCGGCGATCCTCATTACCGCACCTTCGATGGCCGCATGTTCCACTTCCAGGGAACCTGTACATATGTCCTGGCCCAGGACTGCGTGGATGGTGACTTCAGGTAAAACCAGCTTGAGCATGACTGTAGACATGTTTTTCATGAAACTATCTGAACTTTTGTGTTGTTATTCTGAAATAGGGAGTCTTTCTGAAGTATTGCATTCTCTGACATTTGAAATAACCATCTCATTTGAACTGAATATTTTGGGCAAAGGAGACATCGATGTTGTTTGTACAATGTTCACGTATATTTTATGTTTTCGAATGAGAGTGTCAATGTTACTGCAGAAGATTTTTCTGTTTCCTGATTAAGTTAGTCCAAATTTACTGTTCTGCATTTGTGAAATATCCCCAATAATAGCAATGAGCCTCAACTTTTAAATCCAAGTTCAAGCAGATTTTCTTATATTACAGTCATGTGAAAAAATTAGGACACCCTGTGCAAATCTGGGCATTTTGTAACATTCTCTTATACACGGATATTTAATCTCAATGTTAACAATACTGAGAGATTAAAGGGATATGTGTGATTTGAGCCATTTTAAGTGGCAATAAATATGAGGGTGTCCTAACCTTTTCCTCAGCTAGAATATACCTTTGTAGAATTACATTTACAGAATATCCTGAAATGTGTTTTCTTCAGTTTGAATTGTTTAGTTATATCACTTTAATCTCTCAGTATTGTTAACATTGAGATTAAATATTTGTGTATAAGAAAATGTTACAAAACACCCAGATTTGCACAGGGTGTCCTAATTTTTTCACATGACTGTACGTAAAGAGTGTTCTTGTGTTTGAAGTTACTGCATGGGGTCTTTTGATGACAAGGAAAACCTTTTCATTCAAAGGCATAAACTTTTTTTAGAGTGACTCAGTAATTTTTTTTTTTTTTTCTCGTCAATGACTCTTTGCTGTACAGTATTCATGTCACAAATGATGACCGTGGACGTAAAGGGGTGTCCTGGACTAAAGAAGTGACCGTGTTTTTAGGAGACACTGCAGTGCAGCTTCTCCAGGACTGGGTTGTGAAGGTTTGTGGTAGACGTGCTGCCGTCGTGTTTATTTTTTATTTTTGTTGTGTGTCACACAATCACCCAGCCATGTTTTGTACTTTTCAGGTGAATGAAGAGGCTGTGACTTTACCATTTCTCATAGAGCCATACATATATATAGAGCGACAGACCAACACCGTCTTACTCAATACTAACATTGGACTGAAGGTACAGTATACTTTTTTACCTTTTTTTTTTGTCTGTATTAGTTCTCACAGTGTGATCAGTTTTTGTAACATACTTACAGTCCCACTGGTCAACCCCTAGGTGCTGTGGAGTCCTCGTTCACACCTGGAAGTGAGCGTGCCGGGCTCCTATAAGAGCCGCACCTGTGGTCTTTGTGGAGACTTTAACAACTACCATCAGGATGACCTGCGAATGCCAAGCGGCCAACTCAGCCTGTCAGAGTCTGAGTTTGGCAATGCCTGGAGGGTAAGATACAGAGATACAGAGAAAAGTAACAGAAAAGCCTAGTGAAGGGCAGGTTTTCTTGCTTGTTGTGTGGTGGGGTACATATCAAATCCCTTTTATTTAAGGTGACAAATGGAAGCCACTCCCTTTCATCCTGTCATCCCGGTGAGGACGTCAGTCCCTGTAAAGCCGCGGGATACCAGGCCAAGAAGGTGGCCAACAACCGTTGTAAAGTCTTGAAGTCTGCAGTCTTCAAGCCCTGTCATCGTGTGGTGCCTCCTGAACCGTGGTATGGCGCTTGTGTGTACGATCTCTGTGCTTGCGGGGCCAATACCGACGAGTGTCTGTGCGACACACTAGAGGCGTACGCCAGCCAGTGCAGAGAGGCTGGAGTCATTCTGCAGTGGCGGAGCACATCCCTGTGCGGTGAGTAATGTATGTCTTTGAAGTCCTGGAAGTGACACATATAAGACCTGTGAGTTTCTAAAGAAATACTGAGTAGGGTGATTATTTTTGAGTTCATCTTTTTTTTTTTTCTTTTTTTTTTAGATTGTAAAATTCTTATTATGGAAATTCCACTAGATGCGTAATGTTTTCAGAGCATTAAATGTGTACCATTAGATTTTTAGATTTACACCTACTTTATTTTACAGAATACTGAAATCCCCTTACTTCATTAATTCTAATTCTAATGATGTTTAATGACGCTATAAGCAAATGACCCAAATCAATTTAATCTTATACTCACAGAGCCATACATAGATGTAATACACATAACCAGTAACACACATGGGTAATTGAGAATCGTCTCTCAATGTGTCTCTCAATTTATTTGTCTCCACCTCTGTTTTCCCATAGCCGTGGGCTGCCCGCTGGAGAGGGGCTTTGTGTTTGACGAATGCGGCCCCCCATGTCCCGTCACCTGCTTTAATGTTGATGTGCCACTTGGCGTGATAGAAAGCCACTGCTTCAAGCCCTGTGTGCCAGGCTGCCAGTGTCCCGCTGGTCTGGTCCTACACAACAACTACTGCATTCAGCCAGAAAAATGCCCCAAGGTCATCCATGGCAGCCCTTTGTGATGCTTGAATTGCACAGTTACAAGCTGATACACACAGACACACCTCTACACCAGCCTCTTTTACTGTATTAAAAAAAAAAAAAAAAAAAATCAGGAAAAATATCCAAAAGCACATCCAGGATTCATTATATGTCGCACTGAGTATTTATATTACAAACACTTTTAGTACACATTTTCTGTTTTATTTTTTCAACGTAATCTGTGTACACATTTATAAGTTATTTTTGAAGTCCTACATTGTTTTGTTTTTGTTATTTGTTTTTTTACGGTAATATTGATTACTAATTCAGCATTTGTTTACTATGGAGGTTATACATCAGCAATGTGCAATATCTGACTGTATGTACTGTATGTAAGTCACGTAATCTCAGGTATTCTTCATTTTATATTTCACAAATAAACTGCAGTTTATTAACATCAAACATCAAAACGTGTGATGTTTAGGTTTTGGTTGGTGTGCAGAGTGATGACATGATCAATTGCGGCTGTTCATAAAGACTGAATTATGACATATGTACCCAAAACTAAAGTAACTGAACTGACCTTATTTAAATCATTGGTAAATGCAATTGCATAATATACTCTGAGATGGTTATTTGTGTATTTAATTAGCTAATATCTTGAATTCAGATAAATTAACATTTTGAGGTGAACTGGATGAAAATATTTGAGCAAATGTAGCTTGAATTTCAAGTATTTTATCTCTAATAATGTTTTACATTTAAAAACATCTGCCAAAAGAAATTTAAATTACAGTCTATAAAACAAAAATTTTAGTTAGTATTTATTAAGTGGCCCTGTGATAGACTGGTGACCTCTCCAGGGTGAACCCCCCCGCCTCTCGCCTATAATGAGCCGGGATAGGCTCCGGCAGACCCCCCTGACCCTGCAAAGGCTTAAAACAAGTATAGAAAATTGATGGATGGATGAATTTGTTAAGTCTGGGCCAATTTTAACCCCGTAAGCTCTCATAACAGTTTCCTATCTGAACAGATCTGTGCACCTAAAGTTCAGCAAGCTGTTGTTTTACTGAGAAATTGACTCAAGTGAGAAAAATAAATGATGGATTTTAGGGTTTCAGCTTACACTGTATCTGGAAAATGCCAGTTTTATATGTGTTTGTAAAAATGTTTTCCTCCTTCAGAACACATTTCACCTTTTTCCTTGTGTGTGTGTTTAAATATATGTATATATTATATGCAGGTAAGTGTTGAAAATTAAAGTAAATTCAACATATTCTACATGATTTCACTTGGTATATTGTCTTTTGAAGATGCCTGGTTTAAACAGTATTCCACATAAATAGCAGGTAAGGATCCACTAACTTTCACTAGAGTTTTAAATGTTACAGGAGCTGTGTGTCATGAGTCACATGGTTGTGTATCACATTTCACATCTGTGTGTCTCCTTGTGACAGATGCACGATCACTTTTGTTGCTCTGTAAACTGATCCAGCTGCTGTAACCATAGTAATATCCTGTATAATTCATCAGCACAGAGTGCTGAAAATATGGAGCAGGTGAGATGTTTTGTTGTCATGTTAGAATAGCATTTTCTTTTTTACAAATGTGCCAGTGCTAAAATAAATATGCTCCTGATGTGCTTCAGGACTGTATTGCCGCTCTTCACCAGTCACTGGGAATGTCCGCGGGGGTGGTGTTTTCCTCAGAAGACGTGAGTCTCCTCTTCAGCAAAGTTTTCCATGTTAACTCCAACACCAGTGAGGTGCATGCAGCCATGAAGAAGGTAACAATTCAATCATACTTAGAAACAAACTTCAAAATATAATAACATTTTTATTCATTGTGCTAGAACACTACTATGTGTCATGTGTTTCAGATTTCTAGAGGTGACAATAGCTGGTCCTGTACTAGTGGAAATATTTTGGATGTACTCTTAGAGATGGAAAAGGAGAGGGACAGAAAGGAAATGGTACAATTACTATTTCCTCTTTCTTAAAACCATATAATGACATTACTGAAATATTTACTGTTACCACTGAAAGCAAATACTGTTTTTCTCAGCTGTATTGGGAATTCCAGCTTCTAAATGCTCGCACTCTTCATCACATGATGGATGGCCTGCATCAATGCACAGACCCTGATATGTTGAAAAATGCTTACAACTCAGAGAGAGAATTCTTAGAGTCATGCACGACTGAAATGAGCAGCCCCCAGGTTAGTGCTTCCAGAGAAAAGGTCTTTACCCTGCATGTGAGAACTGTGGTTGACTTTGTCATTATTTGACGTTTTATTTTCCATGCGCAGGTTGGGGGACTGGTGGGGGGAAAGGAACAGTTTGATGGAGTGACACATGTGAAGAAACTCAAGAAAGCAGCCAGGCAGCGCTGGGCTGGGTGAGCATGTTTGAGCGCACTTAGGAAGCTACTCTGATCATAGATACAGGGACCTTTGTGTGTATAGTTTCCTTTAGGAATTGCAGTGCATGTATGACCTTACTATTAAAGAGTGAAACTGCAAAAGGAGTTTTTCGATTTTGCGCAACAGATATACAGATGGAAGTTTTAATAGTAGAGCAAAAAATGTTTCTGGAAAACATTAAGCCTGTAGTCTACACTGAAGTGCTTGTTTACTACTATCATGTTTCTCCTCAGACTGGCATCAGAGGGTGTGCAAAGCTTACTGCCTTCTCCCTGGCAGGGCCAAAGTATAGGCCTGAGAGGTCGAGCGTGGGGCTGTGTCTCCTTCTCAGACATCCTCCTCTTGGTTGAAGTGAAGTATGACGCGGTGAAGCAATTGCTTTATGCAGAAATGCTTCAGGAACACCACAGTAAGGGCATGTCACCCTGACCTGTTTTCACAATATAACTCCAAACAATGTAATTTGAACTCAACACAACTCAGTCAGCATTGTCGCGTATGATCCACATGTGTTCCTGTTTTATTTCTTTTTCTGATGAATCCTTAGCCAGGGGTGTTTGGGAAACACTGCTGCCATGGCAACAGCAGGAGGAAGTGGAGTTGCTAGAAGATCTCACAGAGGAAGCCGTGGAGTCGCTTGACATGCTTCGTTTAGCTTTGCTGCCTGGAGCATTCAGGATATATAAGTAACAAATATATATACTTATATTTTACAAGTCCCTCTCTGGTTAAAAACTATGTTTGAGAATTGTTACTTATCTTGGATATGTGTGCCTTGCAGACCAGACAACCAATAAAGTGGCTCATTTAGAGACCTTATAGCACTACCAATACTCTTGACATAGCAATGTTTGTTTTGGGTTTTTGTGTGTGTGTTTTACAGACCAACATTGAGTTCACAGTCCCCCCACCACATTTTTTAAAATCTCAAAAAATATTTTGCATCTCACAGAATTTGCCTATGTGAGTTGCTGGAAACTGGGGTGGAAACTGTGGAGTGGAAACTGAATAAGCTTTACTAAAATCATTGATTTCATCAGTATGTGAAATGAGAAAACTGTGTAGGGGAGAGCTGAAAGCTGGGGTGGGGTTTATGTGGGGGTTAGACAGACAGACAGGCTCACAGGGGTGCTTGTGGGATCCAGACAGAAACACTTTTCTAACAGACTCAAACTGTGAGAAGAAGAATGGACTGTTGCCCCATTGACTATACACAGATAGATGCATAATTTAGTTAATTTTCTCAGGATTCACTGTAAACAGAGTTGCTGCTTCCTCAATGAATTGCTGGCATTTCCCCCTTTTTTAGTGTCAAAGTCAGCTTTATTGTCACTTTCTTCACATGCACCAAACATACAAAGGATTGAAATTTTGTTCCCCACTGTCCCATGGTGAAGACAAAACGAGACAATCCTGACACTAAAGTAAAGAGTAAATTAACAGACCTATCCTGACATTAAAGTCAACAATACATGGATAAAGTGCAAAGTTGTTTAACGCATTTGTGAGAATAAAAATAACAATGAGTTCATAGTGTAATGTGAGAAGTAGCAGCAAAAAGTTGCATGTATAAGTTGGAGGTTGTAACAGTGCCAAGGCAGTCAGTAATAGCTGCCAGTCACAGTGCCTGTATGTAATCACCTCCTTTTACCGCCTCCTGAGGTAAATCAAAAGGCGTGAAAGAAAAGTCTTCAACTTAATGGAGGGTAAAGTGATCTAAGGGTCATGTTGACTCCTGGCCTGAGCAACATATGTATGTTCATCTGTTTCTGCAAAAAATGTGCATAACTCCTGTCAAAAAATCTATATATTCTCCTGCAGGGCCTATCTGGATGAGTCCAGACAGCAGTCATGGTCTGCTGTTACTCTCCTAAAAGAGTTACACGAATGCTGTCAACAAGAGCAAGATGCACTGACAGCCTTGAGCCAGAGGTAAATTGACACAAATATACTGTATTGCTATCAGTGATGCGCGGGCTGAAGCGAACACCTGCCGTGTGTACCTTTTATTTTATTTTGAAAGAAAACAGCTGTGGGTCCCTTAGCGGGTCAGGTATTATTTTGTGTTTATCAAATCTTTGAAGTTCCACTTGCAGTCAGGTTTAATGATACCGTTGGGCGATCGCGGGATTCTTCTAAACCCACCCACGCATCACCAATTGTTATATGCTTGTCCAGAGGAGGGACTGTTAGCAAATGCATTTTCTTTTCTTTAGAATTTGCACATGTGGACTTTGACATAGTTCTAAGCATGACAGCACATCAGGATAGGCATTCGGGATAATGAATTTATGTTTTAGTTCCAGGTTCCTCGGAGAAAGTCCAACACTGCTGTGTCTCTGGTACATCAGGCTGGCAACTCTTAAAGCTCAGAGGGAGAAAACGTCCTACAGGGCTCTTCTCGCAGCCCAGCAGTCCTGGGAAACCTGGTAAGCAAGCTGCAGACTCTGACCATTTCTCTATCCTCATCATGTGTGACTTCATTTTAGTATTTGATACCACTGATCGTAACACATCAGTGGCACTGCACTCTCCTGGTTTTAATCATGTCCCATCAACAGACAACTTTTTATCAGAATAAATAACTGCACCTCCCCTATGCTACTTTGTCTGAGGGAGTTTCTCAGGGTATAGTTTTGGGTCCTCTTCATCCTTTGCATTCTCCTCTTTGGAAATATAATTCTTAAACAAGGTATTTACTCCTACTGCTATCCTGATGATATCCAACTCTACATCTCTACCAAAACCACCAACTCAACCACACGCTCCTCTCTGACAGAGACGCTCTCATCATTAAAATCCTGGATGTAAACCAACTTCTTCCAGCTTAACGACAGTTAAGCAGAGAAGTGGATCACTGGCCCAGAGTCACTGACAAAACACACTCACAATATTTTCCTATTACCATCTCCATCCTGTCTCTGTCGCCACATATTCGGAACCTTGGTGTCATCTTTGAAAACATGTATCCTTCAAACACCACATGGACCACATTACTATGACCACTTTTTTCATCTCAAAATCATTGCCCATCTCTTAATTTCACTCACACCGGAACGCTACAGTTCACCATTCACGATGCTCAATAAACTTCAGTATATTCGACCACACTGTCCCTTACCTCCAGAATCTCCACAGGGTCCCTGTTCCCCAACAGATTTGATTTAAAGTCCTTCTTGTCTCATTAAAAAACCATCCTGTCACTATGAGCTCCTTCAGCACCACACTCCATTCATCTTTTGAGCTCTTCTGATAAGCACTCAGGACCAGGCACAACGCCTGGGCTGTCACCACCCTTTGGAACTCACTACCCAAAGACTTAAGCAAGAGTGCAGACCTGGGCTTCTTCAAATCCAAGTTCAAGACCCATCTGTTTGGAATTACTTTTAACCTTTACTAATGCTTGGCCTGGATTTTTTATTTTATTTACACTTATATTGCTACTTGTATCTTATTGTTCTTGTTGTTAATGCTGCAAAGCTACTTTGAGTACTATTAAAATGGCTATATAAATAACTGTATAAATGAAATGCCACTGAAGAGTAGGTTTGTACACTCAGTTTCAGTTGTCTCCTTCTGTCATCTCAGGCCACAGGTTGTCAGTCCGTGCAGAGCGGAGCAGATTGCTCTTTGGTTACATGGTGACGAGGAAGAGGAGGAGAAAAAGGAGGATTTTAAGACACTACAGCAGGTGATTTTGTCCACGGGCCAATGATTCTGAGCGACAAGCAGTCCACCTTGTTGTCACTCAAACACTTTTTAAATATACATAAAAAAATGCAGTATTTGTATCAGTAACTAAAGAGGAGATTTGACAGAAGACAGTGCTGCAGCTGCTGGTGCTGACTCAGGAACAGGAGAGGAAGTACCTGGTCGAGTTGTTGCATGCAGTCTCCTTGGAGGATTTGCAAGGAGCTGGTTACACATTTCTTCCAAAAGAAGGCAAATCATTTCCTATTATTTTTCTTCAACCCTTTTAGTATTGTCTGCAACCCTCATTTCTGCAATCTGTTGTCATGTTTGCTGTTTTCATAACAGACAGTGAGCCATCTGCTTTTAGGGCTGGTTGTATAAAAAGACTAAGACAAATCCACGATCAGCTGCAGACACAAAATGGGACCCTGTCAAAGCAAACTAAGCCACAGACCCAAATCCAGGGAGAATGGTCCCAAACTCAGCTGGACAATTGTACCATAATCCTTCTGACTCATCTAGTGGAACTTCAAAATGTCCAAGCTTCTGCTTTGGTGCAAGCACTAGCAGACAGGGTGGGTCAAAACGACAATTTTATCTCATTCAAAGGAAGAGCAATGTTACACGCATACACGTGAAAACAGTGCATCTTGTCTTTCTTTAAGGATGTTCAGTGTGTTGAAACTTTGCAAGATAAATATGAAGATGAAATTCAATCACAGCGCTTCACCAACCTGCTTCACCTCCTGATATCGGATGCCCCCCTATTTTCAAGATTTGCAGGTATTCCTTCTCCAAACTTGAATGAAAATGGCAACAATGAGCAGATTATACATCAATGCTCTCTCTTTCCAAAGTCACAAATGCTGGCGGTCGATCAGCTGAGACGTTGGCGGCTGATTTGAGTGGGGTCACGAGTGAGCCGAATGAAGTCCAAACTGCAGATGGTTCTAACAAACAGGACGTTTGTACAGGTACTTCGAACACAGTCAATACTTTCAAAATCAGACAACAAAATTGCAAAGCTGAACTATGATATACTTTACATTCCCCCAGGTTGTGGAGCTGTCATGGAGGATCTGCCATACTTGGAGGTCTTGTGTTTTCCAGAAACGCAGGCTATTGTCAATGACATCATCACTGCAGAGGACAGAGGTACGAAGGAAGAAGAGAGCAGTGCAACCAAGAACCTCCAGAGCTGCAAAAAACAGGGGTCTTTGATCACCCTTGCATGGAGCAAACCAAATGGGGATGGTACAGAGTATGAGGCAGACGCTGCAGATGGAACGGAGCAGGATCAGGATCAGGATAATAGATGTAGCTTAAAGATCGCCATTCAGCCTGTCCAATGTGAGGAAACAGTTCAGGAGAAAGATGTAGAAGAGCTGCCATCTGCTCTGTCACCCGATGGCCCCTCTGCAGATAAGCAGTGCAGCATAGCACAGCAGGTATTACATCAGTGTGTAGCACGCAGTACTACACAACATTACTTTGATTTCTTCTCCATTTGTATTTCTATTGACCAAGAGACCAGAGGAAGATAAACCAGATGAAAAACAACCTGCATCTGAAGGAGACCGGCAAACAACTGCAACAGCAGCAGAGAACCTGCATCCTGTTCAGCCACATCTCTCAAGGGACTCTTCCAATCATGCTGATGACTGCTGCTCTGAAACCTCCAGTCGCACATCGGATCTTCAAAGAGAAATGACTGAGGTGGAAATGTGTCCCGCTGAAATTGAACCCAAACTGTGGGATCTCAGAGGGCCTGAATGGTCTACCTGTGAGGGCCTGACACCGACCCAAGATTCAGCAGTGAGACAGATGTTTAGCTTTTGTTAATGTAACATTTCAGCTATCCCAATCAGTGTGTCAGTCACTTATCCTACAATCCAACCAGCCTTTTCTTGTATTCCAGGTAGACTGCAGTGTCTCAGAGAGCGAGGCAATGCAGGAACCCGCCCTAATAGAAAGCGAGCGAGTGAGAGAAGCAGTGTCTGCACTGGAAAGAGAGAGAACAATGCGCAACCTGGTGGACATGCAAAGAAAGGTTGAAAAGAAGCAACAGCGAGACAGAGATAGACAGTTACTGAGGGTAAGAAAAGATGAAATGAGGACACTGAAAGAGGATTTGGAGGAAGAGGTGCTGACATCGTTTGTGTTTCAGGTTCAGGAGCGTCTGGCAATCATCCAGAACAGAAAGACAAAAGAGGATCTGCTGGGCCTGAAGCACGCAGGCAGGCTTACGCATCTCACACAAGATCTGCCACTGGTAACTATATATTTTGAATATCTTGTGCAAATACATCTGAAATTTTTTTCTAATTACCATCGGCTATACTGTTGTATTTTAGGAAAACAAGAGCCAGCAAAAGACTGCTGTTCGAGAGCGACTAGAGCAGATCAGAAGAGAACGTTCTTATATCATGCAGTCCAAAAGAGACAAGTAAATACCACTCGTTTTAAATAGTGAGCAAACAGCCAAGTCATGTCATATGTCCACCCTTATCCTTTCTGTTTACCCCTCAGGAATACAGCAGGATTTAAGGAACTCCTGGCTCCAGTTGCTCTGCATAACAATGACACAGAAGGTGGAGCAGACTGAGACACTGCAGCTGCCCGGCTACAAGAACGTTTAGTCCAAGTTTCATTATTAATACTATACAACCTACTAAGCAGATAATGCAGGAAACATCATTTCTGTAATGGCACACACTGTTCGTGTCTAATTTTAGACTAACATTTCCATTTCTTGCCATTTCTGGCCTATGTAGTAGTATAAACATACATACTTTATAATACAAAATGCATGAATTTGCAATGACAAAGGACAAGAATGATCTCAACAAACTTGTTTATTATACATTTTAAGTATCATTTTGACAACCATAAAGCATCAACAATAATGTAATTTATCTATGACCCTCTTTAATTTTGTGCACCTATGCCACATGGCCAAAGATACACACACACACACACACACACAGTCGGAAAGGTGCATGTTAACGGTCTAAAGTGACTCCTCTAACCTGCATTGATGTGAACATTAAATTTATATTTTGGCCATTGCTCGCTTAAGTAAGAAAAAGATTGTGACTACAGAATGACACAGCTGTAGACTCTGAATGCACCCATGGACTGGGACTGTATTTATTTACAGGTATATGGGCATGGGGAGGGCGGTGGGGTACTGCAACATGTGAAGGGACATGTTTGGCTTACAACTCTGCAATGGTGACATGTGTACAATACGTTTTCCTGCAAGACAGGAGGACCTCTCGGTCCTGGTAAGTAGGGGGAACATCTACATCTGAGATCCTCAGCAAATAAACATTCATTGTTCTTCCTGCTTAACTGACTATATTTGGTGTCCAATCTCACTCTAGTTCAATGCAAAAGCAGGAACAGACCACATTGATAAGGTAGAACATTCCCAACAGCTCCCACACACGCTGATCCACTGCATTACACACATACAAAGTACAGTTGTGTTCTCAACTCCAATCAAAAGTATATAACGTCAAGGTTTTCAAACACACTAACATTCACACCAATGAACATGAAGAAGCTTAAATTCTTGACTAAAAGAAGAAGGAGAGAAAAGAAGAAAAAAAAAAAAAAAAAAAAAAAAACACAACCACCACAACAAAAAACAAAACATTGCATCCTGGCTGACAGATGCTATATTCAGGCTTTAATATTGCAGGCTAGGAAGTGAACAAAGCCAGGAAATCACATTTTGAATATTACAGAGATGGTGGGTTAACTGTTTGGTTCTCAGCAGTCTCTCCGGAGATGTAATCAAATTAGCTCATGTGGCACCATATCAGCAGTAACGCTGAAAATTAAAACAGCTGTGGTGACAGATTTTTTGTAGTGTTAGGACCATGGGTCTACATGGCAAAGATCTTAAGCAAGAAGCAGCATGCACTTGTATGCGACTGACTAAGCTACACCTTATACAAGATAGTCAACAATATTTGCATTTTGTACACTTGACTTGTGTTTCCCACAGTGAAACGTAAAAGCTTCTGATGAAAATAGGTTGGTCAGAGTCTAGCTGAGTCAGTGAACCTCTGAGAATGAAACTACTTTGCTGGAGACGTTAATGAGAACTAACATCAAAAAGCACAAAAGCCATCAAACATCCAGGAGCTCTCTGATTTATGGCCACCATTGAACTGACGAGGGAAGGAGGATATCTCCTTTTCATTGCAATCATGAAAGGAGAGAAATGTGAGTGTATGCGCAAATGGTGTTAATAGAACTTGAGGGATGGTTCTGTATTTTATACATTTTAATGTGTATGCAAGTCTATGTGTGAGTCTTTCTATTGATGTGCACACTGTACTCCTGGGCCATGATGACCCCCTTCCTCATCAGAACTATCATTGTATGCCTCTCTTCTGGCGCCACCTCCAAAACCTTGACTCCTGTCAAAATCAGTCAGATCGACTTCCTCTGCATCTGCAGCAATAACAGGATGGTCAGCTCGAGCAGGTAGCAAGCACTCCAGGTCCTTAAGGAAAGAAACACAAGCATATATCAAATAACCACAACCATTTATGATGACACTGTACACCGTTTTTCTTTTCCTTCAAGTGAAACTCACATTCAATTTTTCAGGGCTGATCCAGTTATTTTCTGGGAACTGAACATCAAATTTGATGTAAAGATCTCCCTTCTCAAAGGGATTTCTGTACTGAGGCATTCCCTCTCCTTTGACCACTCGAATGCAGCCTGCCACATGCAAATGGGACAAAAGAAAATCAAATGAAACAACATTCTTGAAGTTCAAAATGAAGCATGTCCTCCATATGCAGTTGCCTGGGTTATTTACAGTTTGTGAAATGCATATTGCTTTACATTAGGCTCTGAATAAGTAAACCACTTTGCTACAGAGATACAATATGAATCATAACACAATATTTAAAACAGGTTCTAAAGTTATTATATTTTTGCCACAGTGATGGTACTACTACAGGGAGGCATATGCATTTTTTATTATTATTCATTATCTGCCATCTACAAAATGGCTAGCAAACAGTGGTTTACTATCATTATAGTTATAGATCATTTTTAAAACTCAGTTTCAATAGTGTTTCATTATGTTGAAGCTAATAATTTGATAGCAAGTGAAGGAAAAAAAAAAAAAAAAAAAAAAACAACAACACAAAAAAGTAATGGGAGTAATCATACAAACAAACAAGGGATGGGGTGTATACCTGGCTCAATGACCTTCCCAGGTGGGTATTTAACAAGCAGCTGACGTCCATCCAAGTGTGTGACAGTCATCTGGAAGCCACACAGAGCTTCAACCAGACCAATGCGCTGGACCATGTGAAGGTCACTTCCATCACGCCGGAACTCCTGTGTTAAATTGAAAATGTAAGATATTAATTTGGGTCATTGCAGCAGGTTTGTCAAATAGTAACACAATTAGTTCCTTACACAATCCTTCTCTTATCAGTCAAAATGTACAATCAGTATCAGTAGCCATGTGTTCAGGAGTACCTCGTGTTCTTTTTCTTGAAGCACTATAACTATATCTCCTGGTTCAACACCTGGTGCCTGGTCAGCTTCACCAGAGAATGTGATCTTCTGTCCATGTCTCATGCCTTTGTCCACATGAACCTCCAGAAGTTTAGTCTCCTTGCATACCTTTTGCCCTTCGCACTTTCTGCAACGGTCCTTTTCATTTATCACCTCACCTGAAAAACCACACACAGCAATTAGACAATTTCAGAGTGATGTTTTGTTTCCAATTTTATATCATTCATGTTTTCTGTATGGAAGTGAATGCATGTGTGAACATTACCCTCTCCATTGCAGTCTGTGCATACAGACTGCATCTGCTGAACCATTCCTGGGGCCAGCTGTCTTATCATGATCCTCATACCTCTTCCTCTGCATGCCACACACTTCTGCACGGCTCCTGGCTTACCCCCCTGACTAAAGGACAAAATTTGTTTCAAGGCAGTGCTGTGCAAAACCTGCATCCACGTTTCCAAAAATATATTTAGCAAATTATCCAAATCCTTGCATTTATTGGACAACGACAACATAAAGATGTTTGCTGTATTTTTGAACATATATTCTCACTTTCAATATCATGGCAACAAAACATTGCAAAAAGGTTAGAATGGGGAAATAAAATTGAAAAAGGCATAATGGCTATAAAATGTTTTTGTTTTTTTTATAAAATCAGCCACCAAGTTACCCACTGGGACTACTTCTAATAAAGTGAATCCTCAGGTTTATAAAATGGCTTTTTTCTTCAGCAGAAAAACTACAACTAATCCCTCGCCGTTTGACTCTGCAAAAGTAAGAAATGAAGTATTTATCAGCTCCAGCACCAAGCAACATTAACTAGCTTTCGTTCAATGACCAAAGCAACTCATTTTGAGGTTCTGAAAGCCAACAGGACATATCCTGGCCAGCCATACCCTTTCACTTACTATATTGGTCTGGCACCCTCCCCATTCAGAGCAATTTCAACCAGTACATAACATACCAAACATGGGTCGGCGCTTTGTGCAAAGATTTGTATAGGAGCAACCAAGGGCCACTTATCCAATCAACCGAGAGGGCTGCAGAATTGCTAATAATACATTTTATCGTTTTTTTATGTTTTGTTTTTTTAACTGCTTTAACTGTCATCAGTTCCACTGCACACCGTTTCCGATGTCTTCAGCTGATACTAATCTCGCTCTTCCTCCGCGTATGTCCCATGCTTTTTTTCCCCTGATTGGTTCTATGCCTTTTCTAATAGCATCCAGTCACTCCTCTGCATCCCTTGGTACTTTCCCCACTGGAATTCAAAGTTACATCCAGAGAAACCAGACTAATCCTTTGTATTAAAGAGAAAATTAATTATGTCTAATGGGCTAAACAGGATGTGTTTAGCCCAATGTGGGTCTGTTGCAGTAAGTTTAGCAGCTAGCAGCTCATACGTTCAGTGACAATGTTTAGGGTCGACTCCCATTGTAAATTATCAACCTTTTTTATCCAATAATAATAAAAAAAAAAAAAACACATCTATGGATCCAACATATGTGTTAGCTTGCAATAGTTGTAGTACACAAGTCAGTTGTACATCCGTAAAGGCACCAATAATGTTGAACAATATATAAGGTTTTGTTGAAAGTTAGACAACACTGCTTTCAGGGAAAGTCTTGCTTATTTTGGGAGACATCTTGCACACATTACAGTGTGGCAACTAAGAAAGAGTACAGGAGCCAAACTGTCCTGACTGCAATCGGATCTGTAACCAAGTGCTTATTGCAGTGTTTTTGGGGTTTTTTTTGCATTTCATATGATTATGGTTTATGCCATTTTCAATTATATGTATAAAAACAGAACAAACAAAAAAATTATTGAATTCTATGTGTATTCAAATTTCACACAATATTCCATTTGTAACAGAAATAGGGCTTTAATTGCTACTATTACATGCAACCACACTGAGCATAAAAGTCAATATAATTTTAGTAAATATGAAAATCAAACTTACCCATTGCAGGCACCACACAACACATTCTTACTGAGCTGCAACTTTGTGGTTTTACCATTGTACAGGTCTTCAAGAGAAACTCTGAGAGACAAAACAGTTGTAAGAACACATAACAGCTTCTTTTACTCTTACACAAAAAAAAAAAAAACCCACTGAAAAATCCCAAATACTTCAATGTAAAATACTTACTTCAGAGGATGTACCATATCATCTCCTCTCCTCTTGCCTCCATTACGACCTCTGCTTTGTCCACCCATGAAACCAAAAAGTCCTCCACCAAAAATGTGAGAGAAAATATCGTCCATGCCTGGCCCTCCGCCTCCTCCCTCCCGCAGCCCTTGTTCTCCATAGCGATCATAAAGCTCCTTTTTCTCTGGGTTTGTCAATACCTCATATGCAAAACTTATTTCTTTAAACTGGGGAAAAAAAATAGTAATAGTTAGTTTGTGGCAGTGTAAAAATAAAATAAATGCATCATATTAGGACAATGAACCCTCTTATAAAAGTAAAAAAAATAAAAAGGCCTAAAAGAGTCTGTCCTGCAGCTTTTGTTTTGTGTGGTGTTGATTAGATGGAAATAATGTCTGTTCCCTAAATGATGATCAACTCTTACCAGTGTCTAGGTTCCACTGCTGAACTGCTTGGGGGGGGGTACAAGTTGCCTGCTAAAAATGGTATGTGGTAAGTGCCAAAATAAGTCATGTGAAGGCTAGGATGCAGGTTTCCCACCATTGTGACAAGATGAGCAGTGTTTACTCACGTCACCTATCAGAGGTCATGTTGTGACTAATTGACATATAATGCTACTGATGCATTTGATGCTTGTCCTAAACAAAGCTGCCATTATTTGTGCATTTCAGGGCATCATACCTTGTCTCCGGCATCAGGATTCTTGTCAGGATGGTACTCTTTAGCCAATTTGCGGTAGGCCTGCAATAAATAAAAAATTATCATGACCAAACTGTGTGCATAACCTCAACCTGATAGAAAAAAAAATCCGTATAGCAATGACTGTTAACAGTAGTTAATGCCTACTGTCAAAAACATGAGGGCAAATAGTTGACAAAAGCTCTATACTTTGACTTAAGAGGCTTTGAAGTTAAGTCAATATATTGTTTCCACTACAGCAAAATGTTTAGAAAATACAACAGGGACAAAAAGTGAGCCTTGGCAAGTTCAAATTCAAGCCATCAGTGAACAGTCCATTTGATTTTTGCTCAAGGAAAGACAAATACAGCTTAAGTCATGTGGGGAATTATGTAAAACTGTATTTTGATGATGTAGGATTGCTGAATGTAAACAATTCACAGCTCCGTAATTTGAATAAAGTTCAAAGTGATAAAATACATACACTATATACACCATGTAATTTTATAATGCATGTACTGCATTTAAAACCTATTATTGCAAATGTATTTCTTCCTCGTTCTCTGAACAGAATGTTCTACTTTACATTTACCACACACCAAAGTTTCCAGCTTTATTCCAGCCTGTTTTATTATTGATATAAAAAGGAACATCCCAATTTTCTACCATTTAAGAATGTAGTGTTATAAAACTTTTAGGATAGCTTTTATCACGTTCCGAGTTATTTTCTCGGAATTTACATCTACATGTGGACTTATTTTCTTCTTTAAAACATAACCTTTCGAAAAATGAGAACTACAAAAACCTTAAAATAAAGCAATGATAGGTGGCGTCTTAAGATTTCTCCAGTCGAAAACATTTTAAGTCAAGGGAAGCGCGTCTCGTTCGGGTACAGAACGTGCGCGCTGGTTGCTACAGTAACATGAAAGGAAAACCAGGAGGCCGTGGGACACCGACGTTTGCATGTGAAGGCATCCGTTTAAAGAGTTTACACCGACGACCGCATCACTGTTAAGCTCGTCACCGCGACAAAAAAAAGTTTACCACTGGCTTTTAATCAAATCGATTCCGTTTCATCAAGCGTTACACCGAGAAAAGACATACACGCAGCCGGAATGGGTTTTTGTGGCCATAATCAGGTCGGTGGCTGGCACAGTTAACGCCGCCTCACAACTGAATCGACGGAGGCTAATTGCTGGAATGTGTCAACTAGCCTAAATAGCCGGCAACCTCCTATACTCGTGGTCTCCTCTTTATTTATTTATTTGTTTGTTGGCTTACAGACAGGAACGTTTTTAAAAATTCGACGCGTGTATAAACGTTACAAATCTTATCAGTAATGCACCACCGCGACGCATTGCTTCAACTGGCAGTAAAAAAAAAAAAAAACAACCAAAAAACTGTTATTCAATTAAATATTTCAGATGGCTAGCACGTTAGCACACAAAAACCACCCTAGTCCTGCTGGCAGTTGGTAAAACTGAGCTAGCTCATCTCATTAGCTTGTTTATTGTTGTTGTTTAGGCCACATTACACTGGCGACTTCTCCCACCTTCTTTTTCTTTTCTTTTTTTGTTCGTCTTACTTCTAACAGCGCTTTCGTTTTCAACGATACGTACCTTTTTCAGTTCATTCTCAGAGGCAGACGGTGAAACTCCGAGGATGTCGTAAAGCTTGGTGTCCGCTACGTTCGCCATGGTGCTAACCGGCTACCGCTGAAGGACCTTTCTCCTCCGGAGGTTCATCCGAGCGGCGCGCTCACGGCGGAGGCGCGGGCTCGCCGTCGGAGGCTGCCCGGCTTTGTGCCAGATCCTGTCCACAAATACCTGCTTACAAACAGGTTTATAACAGTCAAATGGCTCCTACGGAAGAAAAAATTAATACATTTCTAAATACAGTTTCACTGTTTATCTATATGCATGTTTCTTAGCGATAATGTGCATTTAAAATGTAACGTTACGGAGTGTATAGTCAAAGTCTATAGTTAAAACTTTACACCAGCTGGTTTTTTAATTCACTACGCTAAATTAAATTTGTATTCAGAGTTGGGTGGAGTAGTAACAGACTACATATCAGGGTACACAGAAAAGGAGTGCAAGAGGGAAAAAATATAAAGTACAGTTAGTGATAACAGATTGTGTAAGGCATTCTTTGAAAGACACGTTTTGCTCTTTTATTCCCGAAAGTCGACACAATATAGCCTGAGGTTTTGATAAATTCATAAATACTAAGTTGTGGTCAAAATACCAAGGGCATACAGTCTTTTAAACCAGGTCTTTACATCTCTGATCACAGCAGCCTTGAAGGGGGTGGAGCGAACCATTTCATGTTGGATCAGGGCCAATTCTTGTTCGGCTAAACATCGTCGCAAAGCAGCGCCTCTGCGGCAACATGAACGCCCTTCCACAGAGCCTCCACATCACCCAACTCCAACTCCAACATTTTCTAAATATGCACCAAGGTGATACAGACCGGAAGGGCTGTGAGTGGTCAGCTGTGCTGCATCATTTCGTGCATTTTGCTTTTCCACTTTTATTGCTTCTGCTAGCTTTTTTTTTTTTGGGGGGGGGGGGCACCTCCTTACATGACTTCTCTTTACTATGCAACATTTGCAAAAAAAAAAAAAATCTACATTGAGATACATACAAAAAACTCAAGATCAGGACTCATGGGAAGTCCTCACACTTCAAATGTCTTGCCAATTATGCTATAGTTTTCAGACACCACAAGATTAAAAAAAAAAAAACGTTTTGCCTAGATGATGTGTTGAGAACAAGATGCCAGGGCTCCTAAACTATGGTTACAAGTAAAGAAAGACATGATTCTTTTCTTGCTACCCTTGGAGCGAGAAGACAGTTCTCTGGTCTGAAGTATAAAACACCCTATATCCATCCATTCACAACTACACACTGACTCTTATGGACAATTTACAATCATCAATAAACCTCACATACATGTTTCTGGGTTGCAGGAGGAAGTCAGAGTACCTGGACAAAGCCCAAAAAAGCACAGGGACTCCATGCAGACCCCTACCAGAAGTCAAACCAGGACCTTCTTGCACTAACCAGTGTTAGTTAACAGACATTGCAATTAACCCCACATTATGTATTTTGAGTGAGGGAGGAAAGCAGTACAGGGCCCATTTAAAATGGAAACTTCCTTGCTGTTCACCACCAATCCCAACCCCCACATGTCTGTAATAGCACATTTTTATTCCTTTTTAATTATTTTTAAAATGGAAGATGATGATTTTTTTTAATTAATTGCTCATTTTTTTAAGTCTAAATTTGTGTAAAGAGCCAATTGTGACAAAACCCTCCCTGCTGTCTCACATCACCATCACCAAAAGTTTGAGCAAATGCTACTTGATGAGGAGAAAATTGACTTCTTTTA
This sequence comes from Xenentodon cancila, assembly GCA_014839995.1. Classification (NCBI taxonomy): domain Eukaryota; kingdom Metazoa; phylum Chordata; class Actinopteri; order Beloniformes; family Belonidae; genus Xenentodon; species Xenentodon cancila. Next base: position 20,035,221 of record CM026199.1, read on the forward strand.
ATGGTTATTTCAGTGTTGTCTTCTGTCCAGTTGACCTCTATTCAAATATTTTAGGACTACCATGACCTGCATTACTGAGAATCTACACCAGCAATGAGAAAATGCTATATTGTGGACTTTTGCAACACTTTTGCACAAGACAGTTATACAGTCAACATTACATGGTGAGTTTTGCAATATGGTGTTGCAGCACTGGGACACTTACTTGAACTATTGCTCTTCTTATAATATGCACATTCTGTGGTAAAGAAAAAAGAAAATATAGTAAAAAGTAAACAACTGGTCCAAAACTACGCCTATGACATTAATGAGGTTTGAGTTACATTAATTGTTTTAGAT
>CM026199.1:20040559-20063059 GCA_014839995.1 Xenentodon cancila
AAGGGACAGCAACATTTTTTGTCATTGTGCGTTTTTCTATATGAGGGTTCTTATTCCAAGATAATGAAACAACCCTGCCAAAGGGGTCCTATCTGAGATGGCTTTAAAATGGAGTTTCTTTTGAAATGTCAACATCCAGATGTGGTAGCACAAAATAAACAAAACATACTCTTAAGTTTAGTTTCACTTTGCTTATGCTAGGACCAGATGTTTTTCAAGGTAATTTTGTCTGATTATCTGTAAGGTCTAAAAACAACATATCTTGAGAACTGTTGTGAAAGTTGAGAAGTTCCTGTCTCAAAGTAGATGTTTAAAAAATGTTTTTGATGACCTAGACCTCTGATTGCTGGTTTGGATGTTGGAAAAGGATGTCTCAATTGTCTGGCTGACATTTCCACTTGTTCTCTTGTCCCTGAAAACAAAAAGCAAACTATATGTTCTCTTTCTGGTGTTATTTGTACTGGGATATGCTGAGAGCGCACACTGTTATCATGCACATGTTTATGTGTATGAATATGTCAGATAATGCTTGCATAGAAGTTGTATGAAAATGAAGGTGATATACGATCTGTGTGTGCAGTAGGGGTTGCTCAGCACATTTCTCAGATTTAATATACTGGTTCTTGTTAGACTTTTAGCAAGGCAACTCAGAGGCCACTTATTGTTCCAGGAGCAGGTCTTTACATTTACTTGAGTGACACTTGTACCTATTCTCAATTCCAATTATGCACATCAAACGGTCACCTTACCCTCTCCTCTCTGCATTATGAGCTGATAATGCGAAGAGGAGACTAAACATTTTAAAGTGTAGCAAGTTAACTATAACTATTTGATCCCTTGTACACAGCTCATAAATAGTTCATTGTCATATTATAGTCTATATCTGTACTTTGAGTACAAGCGTCAATTATGGACAACTTATTTACTTTTATTTCAGCTTACAGTGTCGGTTGATGTGTCTCCTCCCCTTTACAGTTTACAAAGACTTCCCCAAATGATACATCTATACATCATTTTTTGCAACTCCTCCAAAAAGTCTCCTATCTCCTCCACCCTGTGTCTTCAAACTGCATTTTATGAATTGACCCTGTTTTACTAAGATTTATTTTGGGGTCACATCACAAAGACAGGAGGAAGGAGATGAGGAGGCACAAATTGGATAAATGACGGAAGACTTTACTGTTGACATTGGGTTTCAAAGTCTCAGTCTTGAAGTAAACAACTGTCACATGCTGAAGATGGCATAGCAAAAATGGGAACTGACAGAAAACCAATTGCATATGGTTGTCCTAATTTGTATGTAATAATATTTTCTCTACTTCAGGTGATTAGTTTTCTGCGAAAGAAGGATGGATTCCTTTCTCTGGTGCTGAAGCATATAGATACATCAGCCATGATGGATGTGCTTCTACGTCTCATCAGCTGTGTGGAGCCACCCCCACTTCGATTCGAGACTCTTACTGTATGCAATAAATACTGTTCTATTGAAAATTTTATACAAAAATAGAACCAGTGCAGTTTCTTGGAAGTTAAAGTGTTTTTTTGTTTTTTTTTCTTATCAGTGGTTGAATGAACAGAAGTTGGCCCAGAGACTAATAGAGCTCATTCACCCTGAGAGAGATGAAGAGGTAGGAGATGATGATAAAGTTATTGTTACATGAATCAATGTCTCATCTCTGTGGTTTAAATAGTACAACCATGGTAACTCATGAAGTCTCGAACGTTTACATGTCTGTATGCCCCCCTTTACAGAGGCAGTCAAATGCATCTCAGACTTTGTGTGACATCATTCGACTTAGCAGAGACCAGGCCATACAGCTTCAAGAGATTTCCCAGCCTGACCCTTTACTGACTGTGTTGGAATCGTAAGTCCTAGAAGTCCACATGCACACTCTCACCAAGCTGGATGCAGAGGCGATGAAATACTCTGTTGTACTTTTACAGGCAAGAATGTGTTGAGCAGTTGTTGCAGAACATGTTCTCAGGAGAAAGGGCTGAAAGCTGTATTGTCAGTGGGATTCAAGTTTTTCTAACATTGCTGGAAATACGGAGGCCGGTGTAAGTAACAGATTTCACATTTTTAATTAAAACATTTTTTTTTATTATTTTTAAGTTTGACACATTGATTATCTGCTATATAAATGTGTTTACCATGTGCATTTTGTCTTATAATAGGGTGGATGGGGTAATGGATGCTCAGGGATTCGAGAGGAGTTACACTGTTAACAGTAGTATTTTGTTGGCCATTCAGCCACATCTAATACACTTCCACCAGCTACTTCTGGAGCCACCTAAGGTATTTAGATGAGATGAAGTACTTTATAAACTAAGCACGTGCAGTAAAGTTTTTTTTTTTTTTTATTTAATAGAAGGAATACTCAAAACAGTGTAATGAATCAAAGTGTTAGTAGATTACAAAAAAGCTGTAAAACAAGCAAGTATTTTGTCTCAATTCTGCTAAAATTGTGAAGCATTCTTCTTTTTAATTTATTTAATTTTTTTTTACCCCCAGTATTGTTGCACCTTTTTAAAAAGAACTGCTCAAACTTAAAATGGTGCCTTTTTATGTGTGCATTTTTAGCGAGATCCTATGCTGACTACTCTGGGGGTGCTGGAAGAACCGCTGGGGAACACGCGCTTGCACGTAGCCAGACTAGTGGCCTCACTGCTTTATACCAGCTCAGCTAGCCACGCAGTAGTAGCACAAGAACTCTGCAGACTTAATACTATGGACCTCCTTCTGGTGAGATAAGAAAATATGTTTCTCTAAATATAAAAAGCATGCTGACATAATTTAAGTGGCCTTATGTAAGATATTTGCTCTTTTTAGGACTTGTTCTTCAAGTACACGTGGAACAACTTTCTGCATCTCCAAGTGGAGCTTTGTGTCGCTGCCATCATCCGACCTTGTGTCCATGAAATGAGACTTCAGCCTGGGTTGGGTTCCCATGAAAAACTAAAATCTAATCAAGATGCATCTGAAGAGCAGACTTTGACTGAGGCCCCATCTTGTGAGCCTTCAGTCACCTCTGAAAACTCTGCACATAATTTAATGGTGACTCATGTATGTTTTCATCTGCTTTTGAGCAAGTGACTTTTTTTTTAACTAGTTTGACCACTTGTCTCACTTCTGTGTGAATTAAAACAAATTCATGACTGTTTGTGTCTTAAGTTGTTCCAACACTGCCACCTCATCCAGAGAATTCTGCAGGCTTGGGAAGAGAATGACAAAATACAGTAAGGATTTGAGATTGTGACAGAATGCTGTTTGTTTTGTTTTTTGTTTTGTTTTTTTGATAAGGACAGAAAGCTGGGTTTTCCTGAGGGTGTTTTTTATATTTGTTCAGGTCCGAAGGTGGTATGAGAAGAGGGTACATGGGACACCTGACCAGGATTGCCAACACAGTAGTTCACAACCTGGAGAAAGGCCCTGTTCACACCCAGATCAGTAGCCTCATCAAAGGTGTGTGTGTGTGTGTGTGTGTGTGTGTGTGTGTGTGTGTGTGTGTGTGTGTGTGTGTGTGTGTGTGTGTGTGTGTGTGTGTGTGTGTGTGTGTGTGTGTGTGTGTGTGTGTGTGTGTGTGTGTGTGTGTGTGTGGTACTGTTGAAAGAGGCAATAATGAAGACTGTGTTTACTTTATTAGGCCAGCATCAGTTCCTGTTTCTTTGTTGTACCTTCCTACACACAGTTATAGGAGTCAGGGTGTGTGTGTGTGTGTGTGTGTGTGTGTGTGTGTGTGTGTGGTACCAATGGAAAAGCAGGAATTCACATCATGCTCACATCAATTAAATAATGATGTTGGTCTTGTGCTTTTTGGATGTAGAGCTGCCAGAAGACTACAAAGGGCGCTGGGAAATGTTTGTGGAGCATACGCTCTCAGAAACCAACAGAAAGAACACCATAGATCTGGTAAAACCTCATGTATGCACATCTGCAGTATCTAGTTTGTGAGTTTTATTAAATCAGGAAAAACACAAACTATTGAATTTGTGTTGATGTTTCTGTATTCAGATTGGAGGTGGAAACCCTCGACCTTCCTCAGAAGATGACATGGAAAGCCCCTTCCCCAAAGAACTCACAGTACAGCAGGTATAGACGCGCTCACACTCAAAAAGCAGTGTATGGTGCCCCCTGTTTTCAGGCATAGCATTCTTAATTATTTATGATATGTCTGTTTTTAGGCCTTTTCAGACTATCAAATCCAACAAATGACGGCAAACTTTGTGGATCAGTTTGGCTTCAATGATGAAGAGTTTACCGACCATGACGACAGTATTGGGTAAATTAACACTTCTGTGCAATCACAGCAAAATCATTTAACTTTATATTTCTAGACTGCAGGATGACAGGACAATGTATATCTCAGTATTTCTTACCTATTTTAAGTATTATTAAAGTATGTTTTGGGTACTTTACTCTTTATTATCTCTTTGGCAAAAAAATGTTATTTTGACTAAAAAAAGAAAATACAAACTCCTTTTTTTTTTTTTTTTTAAACTGTTTTTATATGGTCACAGAACAAAAAAAGTTTTTTTTTGTCTTTATTTCAATGAAGAAAAATCATACCAATTTGCTTTTTTTTTTTTTTTTTTTTCCTCTTTTTGAATGCATATAAGGTAATGAATATTTCAGAATTTACTGGTGTACGTGAAATGCACATCTGTGCTTTTGGCTGCAGTTACAGCTGCAGTCAGGCTGTAGCTGCTCTGCAGAGGCGAGGAATAAAAATGCAAGCACATGCAGAGTAACCACAGTTCATTCAACAATTTCTTGATGCATCTTTTCTAGTTTTCTTTTTAAAATAAATAAATAAAAAGTGGGAGCTGGGCTGCACTGAGGACAAGGAAGTATAAAGACTTTTATGGTTTTATGAGAATAACTCTTATTGTAATGTAGCATAATACTATTTTCAACAAAAACTGCATTGTCTGATTATTATTATTATAGTCTTTTCTGACAGTTTGGTGCTTGTTCATCTTGCAGTGCAACGTTTGACCGGATTGCAGAGCTCAATATAAACATTGATGCTGGCCAGGACAGCGTGAGTTAATTTTATCAATGAATTAATTGGTTAATTTTTTTTTCTTCACTTTTTATCTTATAGTTGCTCTTGGATTGCTAATATTTTTCCCCTATTTAGAGCATGTTGAATTTTTTGTCTCCAGCCACAAGGGGGCAGACAGAATCCATTCAAAATACCAGTGATTGTCAGAGGGAGCAGGTGAGCAACTGAGAGCACATTTGAATGATCTGCTTGTTTTTTGTGCTAGGCTAACACAGCTGTATTTGAGGCGTGCTCCAAAGAGAGGATTCAATCATTTGATGACGATGAAGAGGACATCTGGGAGGAGAAAGAGATCAACTATGCAACACAGACAAAGTCAAGAAACAGGTAGACATAACCCCCCTTCATATAGATGCTCCCAACATATGTTTTAGAGCAGTGGTCCCCAAAGTGGAGTGAAGTCTGAAATTACTGCAACAAATAATGTTTATTTTACTTTATTTTGAAAGGTTTGGTGGGTCACAGTCCTCACAAAGCCAAGCAGCCAGTTCAATTTTTCAAAAAGCAGCAGCTTCCAGCGCTGACCTCCCTGACAGAGAACCAGACTCAGATTCGGAGGAAGAAGACCCAAAAGATGAGCTGGATCCGTTCTCAAGTCAAGACCAGGCAGAAGCAACTGACAGTGAGATGTTTTATCATACGTCTTTTTCTTGTCTTTTGTCTTTTTAAATGTGTCTCATGTAGTGTGTGTCTGGTGCTTTTTGTTCTCAGGCACTGGCTGGGTAGCAGATTTTGGAGAGGCGAATTCCACTACTCCTGCAGCAGCGGCCTTCGCCACCTGGGACACTCCAGTTACTCAACCAGCTGCAACAGAGGCTGAGGAGAAGGGCTGGGCCAAGTTCACGGACTTCCAGCCTTTCTGTTGGTGAGTTTGAGATTGATCTTAATACGGAGGGATTCCCTTTTATTTAATATTTCCATATTACTTCTTTTTAGGCAAGCCTTTCAATAATTATAAAGTTATACATCAAGGCATTAATAAGGTATTCTTGTTAACAGTTAATAATAAACTGCATTTAAAAAAAAACCTAGCAACAGTTAATTAAATGTAGGCGTTTGCTACATGTTCCTTTTGTGCTGCGTATAACGTATATCATAATACATCACTGAGACCCCCCTCCCATTTCACATTAAGAAATACAAATGTAAAATGTATATTTAAAAGTAATGTAAAAAAAATGAGAGCATCTGTGTTAGTTAATCTGACAAAAGTTAATAAATACAACTTGCATTAATTGTATATTCCTTGATTGTAGTCATTATTTCCGAATTTCTCACAAAGATCTATTTTAAAGATGCGGTAGAGTATTTTTAGTACACACAAATAAGTTTTCTTTTAACCTAGTTTTTATATTTATTTCATATTTTTTATATTTGCATGGCTTTCTTGTATGTTTACAGCTCTGAAACAGGTCCCAGATGCAGCTCTCCTGTGGACTCGGACCTCAGTGGGTCAGATGTTAAGCCAAACACGAATCGTAAGTTGCTTTGAAATGATTCCTCAGCTTGTAGAAAATGCTTGAATTTATTTGATGACTTTTCAAACTGAAGACACTATAAAATTTCATTAAGGTTCATTTAACACTGCTTAATTTCTCTGCTCTGTGATGACTTATAATTTTTCACAACAATATGCTATACTTACTCCACCTCTTCAACCTCCACAGCCTGTGTGTGGAGTGCATGTGTGGCAAGAAAAGCTCCTCTGGTGGCATCAGACACCTCCTCCTCCAGCAGCTCGGGCAGTGATGAAGAAGAAAGTAAGACTGAGTCCTCATCTAGTGAGACGGTTACCACAGAGACGATCACCACAGGTGCTGGCAAGGAGACCATCCGGCTTACTGTGGATGCCAAAAATGAGAGGGCAGTCTTTACCAGGTACACATTCATGCATGTTGACAGTGAGCAGCTGCTCTGCCTGGTGCAGTGTCTCCCCCTTCTCTTTTTTGTATTTTTAAGTTCCTTCTCAGAAATGTCCCTTCTCTCCTTTCCAAACTATTTCCTGTACAGTATACCTCTTCCTTCTCCACTTATCTTCTGATATGATCCTCCTACTTTTTGTTCCCTCCTTTCTCATCTCCCCCTTTGGTTCCAGAGTATTCAGACCTACATTCAGACGGTATGTTGTGCTTGAAAAGGTCTGTGCTCAGATGTATGGAATGCTTTTCCGAGAAATTTCACATGGTTTTTGTTTGCTTGTTGCATTTACTAGATTGTGGAGCGTTTAATCCTTTGTCATTATTCAGACGAAGTTTAATTCTCAAAAAGACCTGCACTAACTTACAAGTCCTGATTCAATTCTTTACACTAGGTTTCCATCAAAACTTGAAAGTACTTGAATGTACCTAATTTTAGTTTGTGGTTATGTGATCATTCTTTTCCAGTCATAGCATTGATGTGACCTCAGTTGGTAGGATTCGTTTTCATCCAGAGCTCCCACTACTAACATTCTGTCAGATAGCATGCTATGAAGCAGGGTCGTTACTGATGCAACATCCTAACGGGCAACTTCCCTTAGCGAGTTACTAACGATGCACCAGCAAGCATGAAATGGTTGAATAGATGCTATTTGAGTTTGAGAACACTAGTACAAACTTTTGTTCAGTCATAATAACTGGTCAGGCAGAGGTTTTTTACATCCTGTCCAAAAGAACTCGGTGGCTGCGTTACTGTGAGTGCCGTGCACGGTAACAAGCGTGGAGAGAAGCCAGGCAAGACAAGCAGCCACCCCTAACGCGATTTTTATTGAAGCCTACACTGTCTTTGTAGTTTGTTACGCCGTATAATTAAAGAAAAAAAAAAATTATTATTATTTCTAGCGACGTGGATAAGGTGCCAGTGGAGGGGTTGTCGCTCAGAGACACGGGAAAAGACGGTGAAAAGGGGGATGATAAAGACAAACGGGGAAACTGCTCCAGTCCAACCACCCAGTCAGCTGCTGTCACACAGTAAGTGTGTGTTTTTTTTTTGTTTTTTGTTTTGACTAATTGTATTTTATATTTATTACTGGTGAAATCAGTTCTCCCCTGTTAAAGGTTCAGTTTAGAAATAATGGTTTAACAGGAGTCACTGCCCATGTTGGTTTCTATTAAATATCCCATAATAAACACAGCTTCGTTATGAAGCTTAGACACTTGAGTTTAACACATTACTCATCCAAAAGATTTTGCGTCATGAAGTGTGCATCACCAAAACCCCTCTGAGTGCCAGCAGTCACTGTCGCTGCCTCGGTGTGAGCCAGACCCTGCTGTTGTCATGTGTCAAACATGTCAACTTCCAGCAAATCAACGCTAGTGTTTCAGTTGTGTAATAATCTTAAATTTTACAACGTATACAAAAAAATGCCTCCAACAATGTGTCTACCGAGTCCTAACTGTTGCTTGTAGTTTATAAACTGTTACCATCTCTACACGTTGAAAGGAAAAGGTGAGACTGTATCCTAAGTTTTCCATCAGCCGGGTCTTTATGTTCATTTCTGAGACGCACTCCTGAACAGCAATTTTCTGTAACTTGACCCATCTTGACAGTTCATTTTTGGATATGGCAAATTAATTGTTTGTTTGGAAATGCTCTTCACCCACTTCACCCACCCAAAACGGCTGCAAAACAAGCACATTACCCACAATGCCACTTTCTTAACTGTAAGGCTTAAATGTTGGTATATTTATGTGCCGCATTTAAAAAGATTTAATTTGGCAAGATTTTTTTTACCAGATTACAAATTAAACAAAATTGCAGTGAACTGTGAAACACTACGTGGAGTCGTGATTAATTGCATTATAGTTTAATAGCGTTGTGTGTCAGCAACAAATGGAGTTCTGTTTTTTTTTATGTTTTGCATGATAAATTGCACAAATATTTGCTATCAAGCTTCAAATCGGGCCTTAGTTTCATGATTGTTGTGGTGGACAAATCAGGTGGAAAGTCCTCCATTGTGTAGCTAACCTTAACTTCAGTCGATTAGTTCTGCAACAAATAATACATTTTTTATAAGTAGTGTTTGACAGTTATGTGACTGTGTGAATGTTGGAGTGACTGCTGGTATCATCTGTTGGGACTGTAAAGATGAATCAAGTTATTGCTCTGTCAATTTATTATGTCTGAGAAATATTTTATCTTGAACGTGGAGTTCTGCAACTGTGACAGAAAGGAAAGGTACTACATGCATGCTATATTTGAGTTTCTTTTCTGTTTATTGGGTAAAAATATCCATTTGCATGGATCATAATTAGCTACAGTTAATGAAATAGTTTATTCAAAACACAGATGGTGCTGTAGATTTTTTTTAAATGTGTCATTTATTGATTTGATTTTGTGATTTCTATTATCTTTAAGCAGTTGTTTGTGGTGTTGGTGATTGGTGCCTCACCGTCTCTGTCTGTTTTTTGTATTTTTTACCTTACAGAGAGATGCAGTCCTCCGCCAATGGACCGGCCTAGTGATGCAGCCACAGGCACACTTTTCATACCTTTTCATTCAACACAGCCGTGTCACCTTTGCTTCCTATTAGCGGCCCTCCAATGTCCTTTTGTTGTGTCTGAAGACATGTAAGTGAATAGAAAATCCTCAGTTGTGAGGTCCAGCGGCATTTATGTTGGAAACCACAAATCTACACGTGGCTACTATTGATGTCTCTACTGCGCCTTCATGACATAACTAGATCTGAAGTGCTTCAAGGAGAATTGTAGGTTTTCTAAAACATTTTATTGTGTCTGACATACAAAGTTAAATTATGTTGTGTGCGAACATTTAACGATTGTACTTCAGAAAACACTAAAGTCTAACATTTGACCGTATATATTAAATTTTACATCAGGATTTCTTATGACTTAAGCCTGTCTGCCCTCTCTGCATAGAAGCAAGGCCTGGTTGGTCTTTTTTTTTTTGTTGTTTTTTTTTTGTTTTGCTTTCTCTTCTAGCACAGAATTTGACCGTTTACACTCAAGCAAAGAAAACTATTGTAATAATCAGCCATGATGCATTTTGCTCACAGATGTTCTTTGCAGCCATTTTATTAGTCCAAATGTGTGAGTGATGAAAATTGAGCTTTCTTCCTACATCCTATCTAAATCTGTTTGTTTTTTTTGTTTTTTTTTTGTTTGTTTGTTTGTTTGCAACTGCAATCATTTAGGATAGAAATGCTCTTTTTCTTCATTTAGAACATCAGATTTTGGGAGAACTCTAGTTCAGTTCCTCCTGAAGGATTAATTTAGAGTAGTTTAGAGATGTAGGTGTGTGTTGTTGATTCAGTGTGCGTGTGTGTGTGTTTGTTTTAGCTCTGTCTGAGGTGTACAGAGTGTATTCTCAGGTTAAGGGCATGCAGAAACAAAGAAAGCACACCTGTGTAACACACACACACGCACGCGCACACACACACACACACACACAAAACACAGTTCAGTACACGTGTATAAACAGCCATATCCACAAATGAATGCAAAAAATTAAAAATAAAAATGAAAAATGATGGCGATGTGCAAATACCAATTCATACCACCCTCAGAGCTGTTTAAATGTGATATTGTGAAATTTGAACCTGTACTAGGTTGTGGTTATTCTTGGTAATATGTAAACAAAATTTAAATGTAAACACTATATTAAAACATTATATCTATTTTTGGAATAAATCCATTGTGTGGAAAGGAGGTTGGTTTACAGGTTGCAGCGTGTGTATCTGTGTGTGTGTTTGTGTGCGCGTGTGTTTGTGTGCGCGTGTGTTTGTGTGCGCGTGTGTTTGTGTGCGCGTGTGTTTGTGTGCGCGTGTGTGTGGTACTGTTGAAAGAGGCAATAATGAAGACTGTGTTTACTTTATTAGGCCAGCATCAGTTCCTGTTTCTTTGTTGTACCTTCCTACACACAGTTATAGGAGTCAGGGTGTGTGTGTGTGTGTGTGTGTGTGTGTGTGTGTGTGTGTGTGTGTGTGTGTGTGTGTGTGTGTGTGTGTGTGTGTGTGTGTGTGTGTGTGTTGTCTGCAGGATGTCTTCCGTAAAGTTTACTTGAAGGATAATTCTCTTTAATTACAACTCTTCATACTTTCATTCATCAGAGGTTGTTTTTCTTTTTATAAGCTTGCTTTTTTTTTGTCTTTAATATCGAGTTATTTCATATCGACTAGAGCTGAACAAGTCTGTCAGTTCATACAGGATAATACACTTCCAGAGAAATCGCTTATTTCTGAAAGAAAATGATTAAAGTTTTCAGTGCACTTGCACAATTAAAGCTTCGAGTTTTGGACTGTTTAGACAAAAACAAGCCATCTTCTGACATTAGCTCGTTCTTTCTGTGTCATATCACCAGCATGTGTGCACATGTGCTTTAATGAGCGTTTGTGTGTTTAAGACACAAACACAGGTGGGGCTCCATAGCACTAATGAAGGTTGAAAAGGAAATACTAAGCAACGGTAACACACAGCCAACTACTGCTTACAAAACAGTAAGCAGTAGTACCATGCAGTATCAGTGCTCATTTTTCATGTTTAACATTGATGTATTTACATGTCAACTTATCTCACTCTTGATTTATAGCATGGGTCTTCCTGGGAAAAAGTAAAAAACTATGTTCTTGAAAACTGGTTACATCCTAAAATAATCCACTCAAGTCACTTTTTTTTTAAAATTTTTTTTTTTTTACAAGTAATATTTTCCTTGGTGGTTCCCGTCAATGTCATCTTATCCACTATAATATCTCTGCCATAAATTCTTCATTTAAAAAGTTAAATAATTTCCTCTTTAAAAAAAAAATAAAAATCTTTCATTACAAACCTCCATTCTCAACATACAAAAAAAAGCTTAATTATATGAGCCACACCACCTAATACGTCAGACTTCTACATTTTAATAATCATACATTTTACATAAATATATAAATAGATGACCTCTCGTCTATAATGAGCCGTGATAGACTCTGGCAGACCCCTGTCACCCTGCAAAGGCTTAAAACGGGTATAGAAAATGGATGGATGGACATTATTTGGTAATCATACATTAAATAATTAAGTATCTGCAGTAGAGGTTGAGAATATTTATCCGGGTGCTGTGAGGCTAACAGATGGTTATTTTTAAATATATCAAACACAAGATTACGTGAGTTGGCATGAAATCACCCATAACTGATTATAAATGACCATAATCGGTTTCTTATTGCTCATTTCTCTACCATCTCAAATGTCTTGGCATTAACCTTGACATTGTTTGCTCTATTAGTTATTCATAACTAACAGAAAACAAAGTAAAAGCTAAATAAAAACCTGAGTTGTAATGAATCAGAATTGTTCTTCAGATCTGCGTGTGCCAGACAGTCATCCTTCACTTTCTTTCTGCTCGTCTCTCTCTTTCTCAGGGCAGGAGTTGACGTTAATTGCATATATGGGATGATTTACATAGATTGTTATATTTATTTTAAAAGCACTTTTTTTTTCTAGAGGCACTTTTGGTTCTTAATTGGTGGCGCCAGGTGCCACCGAATAAGTCTGACTTGAATGAATGAATCATGTAGATACTCCGGACCCCCCCCCCCCCCAGTTTCCTTCAATGCTTTCTGCCAAAGTACACCTTTCCGCCAGTGTTGCAGCTGGGCTCCACATCTGTGTAGTAGCCTCCTTTCTTGCTGTGGTCTCACAGGTCTGGATTTATCAATAGCAGCCTTTGTTTGATCCTTTCCTCATGTTTTCTTAAGTCATGTGATAGTTTTCAGCAGCAAGAGAGAATGCACAGTCAAAGAAAAACTTTGAAGACTCATCTTAGATCACAGCTTCTTTTGCTTTTATCTGTCCAGCACTTTGAGTTGTTTGAAGTGTAACTGAACAGAGAGTGAGCTTTGTTTCATGTGAGGGTTGGAAAAGGAAAAACAAAGTGTTTTTTTTTTTTGTTTGTTTTTTTCCTGTCTTCAGGGTTTTGTACAGGGTCAGAATATTTCCCTTCTTCCTACTTCCTAGACTGGAGTGCTGCGTCTGTATGCGTGTATCCCCTTTACCTTTCTGGTAGACTGTGTGGAGTATAGCTACGGGTATGTTTCTGATGTTATGCATAATGGCATGTGGTACAATATAGTAATCTTTTAAGTGCCATTACGTTTGCACATTAGCCTCATTCACCTCCTTGGGTGTGTGGTGTATTGCTCAGTGTGTGCCCAGAACGTCAAATGAAAAACAATGGGTGTTAGGTTTTTCTCTCACTCATTTTTTTTTGTTGTTTTTTTTTTTAATTGAGGCCATTTCAAAGTTTAAAGCTTTTTCTTGCATTGTAGCCTATTATTTGTTTGCTTGTGTGTGTGCGTGTGTTGAGGGAAGTGGTGAGAAGAACAGCTGTGTTGTTAAATGCCTTTTTTTGTTTTTGTTTTTTTTTTTTGTAACGTGGACTGATGCTGGTATTTTTCTTTTTCTTTTAGAGAGTAATGTGTCTGTCACCTGTTGTCAATTTAGCTTGTACATTCAGACATAAATCTAATAAACTTGTCAAAAACAAATCAAGTATGTGTTTGTGTCGCCTTTACAGCCTGCTGTGAGATGCACTATATATATATATATATATATATATATATATATATATATATATATATATATATATATATATATATATATATATATATATATATATATATATATATATATATATATATATATATATATATATAAAAAAAATAAAATATTAGTGTCAGTCTCTGGAAATATTTACCTATGGTGCAGGTGAGGGGCAGGATTATGTTGCTTCCTGGACCAGGTTGCGTATGTCCTCGTGTGAGCTGCACCCTCACATTATCTCGGCCACTGCACATAAACCTGCCTGTCACCAAACCTAAATGGGCTTCGAGCACAGGTAAAACGTGACAGTGGGGGGGTAATGGCTCGAAGACCCTTCTTTTGTGGTCAAATGCTTCTCATATTAACCATTTTCATACTTTGAATACTCTTATCTCTGGCATCACCTGTGGTTTCACTCGACAGCTTGCGTCATCGCATTCCTCTACAGCCTCAGCACAGACCCGGAACACACCTGCAGCTGCTCGAGAATCTTTTTACTACTCCGATCCCCAACCCCCCCCCCCTCACACACACACACACACACACACACACACGCGCACACACACACACACACACACACAAAAATATAAATATATATATAATTTGCTCCAGAAAAAACACCTACAGTTTGCACTGTTTTTTTTGGTTTTTTTTTGCTCTCCCTGTCTCCTTGTGAGTAGTGGATTCACCCAAAGCTGGTGTGTCTGTAGTGGGTGGGAAGGAGAAGAAGGCGGAGTTGTGTTTTGTACTTTTATGGGTTGTGGAGAAACCTGCCCTTCTGCTTGGAGCTGAGAGAGGAGGAGCCTGTAGGGTGTAGAACTCCAGACAAAGGAGACATAAACACGCTGACACTGAATCAGTGGAGCAGGAGGAGAGGGAGGCGGCTGGAAACTTTTGTGCAAAGAAGACCACCTTCAACCCCTGGGCTGGTTCGGCTGTGACTTTGTGAGGTTTCGTGGGCCGTATGGGCCTGTCTGTGAGCTGAGATGGTCGCGTCGGGGTTGTAGTTGACATATGCTGCCCTTGGTGTGGAGAAGTGTGTGTAGTAGTGTGTCATGGGATGGAAAAAGTGGGGCTGGCACGACAAACACCTCTGCTCTTAGCTTTACGCCATGGGGGGTTGCCATAGTTACCCCTCGGATACAAAGACGGACAGCAAGACTCAGCCTTCTGACATCAGCACAGAGAAACTGTAAGTTGTATTTCCTTTTTCTGAATCATCTTCTCTTGTCCCGTTGAGGTTTTTTTTGTGTTTGCCTTTCCATCTTTATGTTGTCACTCACGTAGTCCTTTTTTTTTGCCTCCTAATAAACCAACATTGTTGTAAGGCAGGAAGTTGAAGTTGTAACTAATGAGGATAGAAACCTGGCTGCAGATGGAGTGTGTGGCTTACATATTTGTCTGATGCCATCAGTGACTGTGGATTCCTCTGACACCAGTAACACATGTTGAGAGTAGTTTGTACCTACATGATGAAAAACTGATTCAAATATGTTGTAGCTCAATCACATGTCAAACGCCTGCTCTGAAAGGATTTTTTTTCCACAGCCACTGTTTGTGTCACCCTCATGGGTGAGATAAAGGTGACCAGATGGCCAAAAACAGGAGAGCAGGATCACACGGGAGCGCTGTTTACACACAAACTCTACATTACAAGTAGCTCTGGGTTCATTGTTTGCCTGCTGACGACTGGTAGCCAAGAGGTGATAACTGAGTTAATGCTGTGGAGTCGGAGCAGAACAGGATGTTAACAGGAGAAGTTCCTGTGGACATTAGGGAAGTTTGGCATGAATTTGCACTACTGTACCAATGTTTATATTCTTCTGCCAATATTCCTCCTTTGAGCTTTACCTCAGACAAAGACCTCCTGTTCGAACCATTAAAAAAATTCTCTCTTCCCACCCCACACACTCGCACACATTTACGCTCGGGAGCGAAACCCAATAGAGAGCTCAGTGTTTTCTTTATTGCAGCCGGCAAGGTCACACTGTGCAAACCCTCAGCTGCTGGCTCTGTGGACATTTGAAAACTGTATGTGACAGCTGTTTTACCCTCTGCACTTCTCAATGTTCACATTAAGAAACAAAATGCTTTGGATTAAAGGAGAGTTTTTCCTTTTGTTTAAAAAAAAAAAAAAAAAAAAAAAAAAAAAAAAAAAAAGGGAGATCACCCTTTCTCATCAGAGTAGACAGCCACTACCTTCCTGCTTTAAATAAAGTCAAATCATGCTGACAAGTTTGGCTGTCCAAAACAAGCTGGCATTTGCAAATGTCAAGCATTCCCTGCGTTCACTCAATATTTGGTGCATGTTTGTGCTTTACTAATCATGACCTGTAGCCTGCCAGTGTGAACTGATGCAGTTAAAAGGATTTCCTCCAGGCAGCTCGTCTCCGAGCTCAGCTCTACATGATCTTGCACAGCATCAGTTTTTAGTCATTTGCTCCGAAGCACTGATCACTGCAGCAGTCTGCTTCATCAACACTAATTACCCCGGCTCTGAATTGACTCCCTTTTATTGCATTAACCGGTGCAGTGCCGGGGCGCCGTGGCTGCAGTTACAGCTGTGTTTCGGTGTTTGCCTGTGTGTCTGCGCCAGCAGCAGGAGGGGACAAGACAGACGAGAGGGTTATCTCCTGACTGCAGTGGGAGTAATTAATCCACTGACCCATTATTTATATTTTTATTTATTTCTATGCGCTGTCATATTTTCCATCTCTGAGTCCTCCTTTCTGCTTCTGTCTTGTTAACGCTGCACCTCTTCCCAAGGGGAATCAACAACAACAATCAGGAGGAGCGACCATATCTGCAGCAGCAGCATGTGTGCCAACGGATCACACACACTGACCTGTTCGCCCTCGCTGCGCTCCCACATGGCGTCGACAAGGCAGAGTGGCTTGCCAGCAACAGTGAGTATTGACAGATTTCTACCTGTTGTCCTGCTTCTTCTCCTCCCTGACAAAAGGCAATATGTGCAGGAGACATTACTTGTTTGTTTGATCTGTTGCAGCTGTGGCTTTTTTCAAGCATATAAACCTGTTCTCCAGCGCATTGTCAGAGTTCTGCACTCCCAGCACGTGTCCGACCGCCTGTGGACCAGGCAACACGTACGTTACAGAGAATCAAACTGCACACATTACCCAATATACAGCCATCCGAAGGACACTGTCGCTAATCTGTGAGACCTCAGATGTTTAATTTCCCCTTTTTTGTCCGCAGCCCATACAGGAAAAAGTAATAAATAATTTTGCCTATAAATAGATAATGTTAAGAGAAAACTTTAATTTAGTGACAGAGGAATATATTTTGAAAAACTTTAAGTTTGTTTTCATGGTTTATGCCGATAGTTTATTAACTCACTTTGATAATGGTGATATAGTCATTGATCATCTTCTGTCATGTCTTCTAAAGAGAACAGGGTGTAACACCTACTGACATCTAGTGGTCAAGTCGTAGATGACACCCATCTCGTGCTGTTCAGTCAACAAACCTACACTACACTGCATAGTTTAAAAGAGGATATACATGTATATAAAATAAAATCGGACTCCATCTAAACTCACACTGTGCCCAACCCACCACTCTGGAACAGAGTAAAACTGGATTCACTGGACCCAAAGACCTCTTTCCAGTTCTCCAGGGACCACTCTTTATCTTTAGCAAATCAAAACCTTTGTTCTTTTTCTTTTCCTTTTCTTTTTTCCTTTTTTTTCTTCTTAAGGCTAAACAGATGGTTAGTACAAATACCTTGAGATCACTTCTCATTGTGCATGTGGAAATACTTGCACTGAAACTATTAAACATTGCAGCTTGTTCTGGTGTTGACTGCTTTTGATTAGATTTTACAGAACATTTACACGATTCATGATTACTGCAAGATGCTGATAATGCCATTCTTCAAAGTTTTAATAATATGTTGTTGTTTTTTTTTTTTGCTTAATGCAGAACAATAGTTTAACCCTTCTGAAAGAGACAGTCGGCTTTCCGTGATGGCAGTACATGTCTTCTAACATGGCTGTTTAGGGAGTGAGACGCTTTTGCATCAGTTAGGGTGAAACGACTTGTTACCAGCGAAAACCTATTAATAACTGTAGTACTTTTCCAATGGGAGGGTCTCTTGTTTTTTGGGGGTCTAGACGGTTCATATCAGCAGGCTGAATTGTCTGTCAATAAAAAAAAAACCTGTTGGAGACACAACGTCCATGTAGTTTACAGGGTCTTTAAACACAGAGGAAAATGTCCACGCACCTTTCTTTCTTTCTTTTTTTTTTTCTTAATTCATTGGCATAAAAGCAATGTTCTTGAGCCCTGGTCCCCAGGACCCGCTGTCCTGTTTTAGGTGAGTCCGGATTGGATCACTGCTTGTTATCAAGGTCTGCACACGTCTGTCAATGACACGTTCATTTTAAGCCAGGTCTGTTGGAGCAGAGCAACAGAGGACCAGGGCTGAATAATACTGCTATAAAGGATGTGTCCAGTTTCTTCCAACTGGCTGTTTTCTTTTTGTTTTTTTTTTAATTAATGTTGACATTGTACCCCGGGTTTCTGTATTTTTGTTGGATGTGTTTTGCACACTTTAATAACAGGGGTATCAGTTACTTTGTCATTTTTTTAATAAGTAAAAAATAAAATAAAATTCACCCAGCATTTTAGACCAGCGTGGTGGGTACAGCGGTTGTTTACCTACTCAGTTTGAATCATTTCAGTTACTCGTTTTATTGTAGTGTCTTGTTCTGACTCGTGTTCTAGATGTTTCCTTATGTTTATTTAAACCTCAATAGAATACTTGATACTCACGCTTTGGGTTCTTCAACATTGATTTGAACGTCTTGTAAAATAGGTTCCAGCTCAAAAATGAATATCCACACATGCATCCAAGACCGGTGCAGTACTGACTCGATGTCTGATCGGTTCAGAATTACACACCCGCCTTATCGCGCATGTTAATATGCTCAAATAGAAAACAAATAGTTTCCTTGGGTGTTTACTAAAAGTTCCTAATTACAAAAAGAAAACTAATCAGCTGTAGAACATGTAGTTTTCACACTGCATTGACATCCAGAGGGATGCGCCTTGACTCTGTGTACTGACCTCATCAGGGTTTACTTCTGGACCGACGACCATGGCAGAAGGCTGAAGTGCTCCGCTCCACTTTACTTTGACTACGCCATGTCCTACATTCAGGAGTTACTGACCGATGAAAATGTGTTCCCCACAAAAGCAGGTAAAGTGCGGCGGTGGGTTTGCATTGTGTTGCATTGTCCCACATCAGACTTGAGTTTTAAGCTGTTTTCATTTCCCTTTTCTCCCAGGCTTTGTGTTTCCTACAGGCTTCATCTTTCTGGTCCAGAAGGTCTATTTGCTCTTATTTAGGACTCTTGCTCACATTTACTGGTCTCACTACAGGGAAGCACTTGCGCTGGGCCTGCACCCACACCTTAACACACTCTTTACACATCTCACACTCTTCTGCCGACAGCACGCCCTGCTGGAGCCTGAAGACACCCAGCCACTGCAGGACCTCATCACAGCTCTGAGACAGCAAGAATGAACCTCAAATTCAATCAAAGGTTCCAAAAAGTCACATTTTATCATCTTAATTTTATTTATTTGTTGCAGTTTGTTGTTTGCTGCCACTCTGAATCAAACTGTGATCCCACAGTATGTTTTTTTTTTTTTCTTTTTTAAAGTCAAGTCTGAAAGTTTTAACAGTGCCAACAAAAAAAAGAGCATTTGGTTCCTGTTTGTTGAATTAATGTTTTGTTACTATTTGTATCATTTATGTTAATTATTATATTGCATGTTTATGTTTATTTTGAGAAAGTCAGGATTAACGTCATCCATGTCTTCCTCACGGTAAGACACTAATAAAAAAAAAAAACTTCCCTGTTGCTTCTCACATTCACTTGGCCAAACATAGTTAGTGCCATCAATGTATTCTGAATATCTCTGAAATCTTGTATTTCCTGTATGTGTTGATGCAAATACTGTATAATCACACTAGTAAGGACATGCATCTTTGTATATGTATTCTTTAATAAACATTTGCGACATTTTGTTTGATAAAGTACTTTGTCTTGAATTTCTTCACTGCAAAAATGTGCCGCAGCAGGTCTCTAGTTTTTTTAACAGGATCAGTACCTGCTGCCAGCTGCTCCCACATGTTGTTTTTACTGTCATACTATCAGATTTAAAAAAAGAAAAGAGTTGAAAAGAGTTGCTTATCTCTAATGTGCTTTCAACCTTCTGCATCTTAACTCTGCTAAAATATTTTGAAGACTATGTATCAATAGTTGCATCACAAGTTACTGCTGCCGTCACATGGACACCCTCCAGACTGCCCGTGGCTCAACAACTGTCGGCTGTAACCTAGAATTACCTTTCAGAAAACAGAAAAATGGAAAATAACAACTTTGCTTTCTTCAGAAATAAAACTGTGCTGTTAATTGACTGAAAAGTAATCCCTGCTGTCCATCTCAAACACTAATAAATAGGGCTGTCTAACTCCACATCCTTGGATGATAATAATAATAATCTTGTCAGTATACATCTCATGAAACATTCAGTTTTTGATGGTGCTAATTTTGCCTGAATGTGATGATATGCAGGCTAAAACAAAATGTCCCTGTCTCTTCTGAGCAAACCAAACAAAAGGAAACCTTCGGGTAACAAACACAATAACAAATGTTCCAGGCTTTATGAAGACAAACAGTGTTTCTCAAAAGAGACGTTTCTGAATTTATTTATTTTTCGCTGATGTAATAAAGAGACAGATCAGGAGCTACAGGGACACAAATAGAAATACTTCACTGTACTAAAAAAGAAATGTGGGATATTTGACAATGGATGTTTGTGTCTGTCTTGGACAAAAGCAAAACTGAGACCACGAGGTGGTTCTCAGCTAACTAACACAGCAATCTGCAATTAAATAGGTGGTTACTGGGTGAGAGGTTTAGTCGTCTGAGAAGGACTCTACAGCAAGAGGAGCCAATTGGAGGCCTCCTGGATCCAAGAGCACAATTGAGGAATGTCCAACCAGGAGAAGACCCAAGACACACTGGAGAAATGATATTTCTCATTTAGTCTTGGAACACCCTAGTGTCCTCCAGGAAGAGCCGGAGGAGAGGCTGGCCTGGGCATCTCTGCTCAGGGACTGGATCCACCCTCCACCCCCACCATCAAGAGGGGCTATACCCTGTTGAAACAGTTTATCACTGTACCTTAAAGGTCCAGTGTGCACCAGAAAAAAAAAAATTATATCTAAGTGAACATCTCATGCTTGGTGGCAAAAAAATAATAATAAAAATGCTTGCTTTGGAGACTTAGTAACATTATGATGCAACATGGTGAAAGTACAAGTACTAATAAAAGCATAGTTGGGAATGTTAAAAGGAATTCTGTCAATAAATCCCACTAAAGATACTCAACAAAACTAAGAGCTGTCCCAGGGTGCAATGATAGACGCTCAGCGCAGCTTTTCTTTCACTGATGAGCATGTAGTCCCCTATTTCACCACACAGTGGCATCAAAATGCCACCACATGGTAATGACCAAGAAGAGATAATAAATGGTCATCATCAGTTATTACAGAAACTCACGCTGCATTCTTCTGCTCTTAGGACACGTTTATTTCTGTTGCACTCGTTGCTCCTGACATCTACTGTTTCAACCGTGTCTTTAACTCGTGCGACCTATGTCGAATCTTAGTTTGGCATTAATGTCACATAAAAATCATTCCACAATGGAGAGATCTTGTCTTCTTAAAAAGCTTTTCTTGCATGCTGAGGTGGTATCAGCATCAGATCAAGAGTGTGTCCCAGCTTCTGATGTCCTCTCTGATTTCAGCCCAAGGTGTCCAGCAGACACTCAGACTCAAACCGAAACGTGGGTGAGGGTCAAAGCATTTTGACTGCTTTGTCTTTAGAGGAACATAGGACAAGTCTGGACGGTGTAGAAAATGCTCTATCTCACACTCTAAAGGCTCATTCTTTGACTAGACTGCTGGAGCGCACAGTGTTAGAAACTGAGCTTAGATGGTAATACTGGAAACTGCTGATTCACAGACAAGTGCACACACACTAACACAGCTTTTTAATTAAGACCTGAAGCCACCTCCACACGCAGAACATTCATTTAATCTGATTCAGTCTGAGCTGCTCATCTGTGTCCTCCTTCAAAGCAAAGACACGTTTTTTGGGGGGTTTTTTTGCAAGGATTCAGAGACCAGGGCCTCACTCTATCTTCTCCTTCTCTTATTTCCGTTAATGTTATCAACCAAGGGACACCAGAGCATTGGCTGTACTGGCAGGTCAACACCATTAGAACAATTATCTTCCTCCGTGCCAAAAAATGATGGCATTGGATTAAGAGGGTGGATTAGAGCGTTAGTTCAAACCCTCTTGATGTGGGAAAGTCAGTTCGGATCACAGTCTCTTTTTCCTCTATTAGCAATTTCAAACACCAGCGGATGGTTTCCTGAGACAGCTGCATTTTGAGTTCCCATATGAGGTACGCGTGAGTTCCACTTTGCCCAACACTATCTCTCGAATCTGGAGCTCAAAAGAAAGAGGAAATCAAATGGCCAATGCACTTGCACACTTTACACAAATCATTATGCTGCTGTCCTCAGGTTTCTCAACCAATAAAGCAAAGTAACCTTGTGAATGAGGGTGTGGATGCTGCAAACAATGCACTGTGCAAAGAAAATCTTGCAGCAATTTATGCAGTTTGAAGCAGTGATACTTGATTTGGTCTATTTTTTTAATGAGAGTGAGTCACGTAAAGATAAATGTCAGATTTTGCAGTTAATTTCATAAATGTCACAGGAAGCTGTTCCTCAGAGGCAGAATGTTTTAAAATGGCAAATGGGTGTGAATCTAGCCTCACAAAGCGTTTACTGTATTTCTTCTTGTGAAACA
>CM026199.1:20668059-21015559 GCA_014839995.1 Xenentodon cancila
TTCCAGTGTAATGAGATGATTGATATGCTGGAAGTGTGTGCTTTAAGGAGATATTAATCATTCCCTCTGGTAATTTTAATCATGCGTTCCATCATCCCCAGCTGCTGAGGATCACCTTCCTAGCAAACAAAGGGCGGCCACGCCACTTGCATAGTCATTCTGTTCTAGTTTAACTTTATTTTATGCTGGTTCCTCCCATCTGTTCGCACAAGCCTCTACAGCCCACGTTGCACGTGGACAAGCTGGGTAAGCAGTGTGTGGGTGGGTGATTGCATGAGTGTGTCTGTGTGCGCGTATGAGTGTAAACTTTAGAAAGACAGGCGTCTTTGAAATGGTAAATCTAATCCTCCAGGTCCGTGACTGGCTGGTACATCGCCACCAGCCACCTCCACCAACATGCACAGTAACGCATACAACAGTGGGTACATATGCACACACCGTCTCTCAGGGAAACAATCAATGAGACGCGCATGCTGACACACACACAGAAACATACACAGGCGCATATACCACATGGTGTGGGCAATATGTCAGAGCAAAGCATAATTTGGCATTTGAACCAACCACTATTATTGGAAGTCTGAAGAATGCTGCAGGGAAGATTTATTCAGATGACAAACAACTTGGAAGCTCTCTGCTTCTCCCCTGACTGCCTTGAAAGTAAAAGAGACGCACATATTCCCAAAGCACTGATTAGTTCGTGTTGAGCACTTCAGTTGTTCAGTGCTGTATATCTGCATTGTTGTCCCATGTTTTTACCCAAGGCTATGTTAGATTGGAAAGGGTATTCCAAAATCAAAGGCATGTCTCCTATGACTTTTAGTCAGGTGCTGTGGTGTCGCAGTCAAAGCCACTGGGAAACTTTTCAAACACGAAATGAAACACATCTGACTGTTAAAAAGCATGAAAACGTCTAACTGGGTAATGAATCCAAGTGTTTTTAGGAGATGAAGTATAAAACAACCTGACGATAAGCTCTTTTATAGTTTCTGTTAAGAAACACAAAATAATATTCATTAAAAATAAAAGTCAGATGGATCAAATAACAAACGCGCCACAAGGATGCACAAAAAGTGCACTCAGACATGCGACAGCTTAAAATTGCCACTTGACAAGACTCATAAACGCATGCTTTAATCACGTACAAAATTAATGACATCCAGCTGACAGACATTCCATCATGAATGAGGAACTTTCTGAAAGTTATTAAGTTGGGGTTTATCTAGCTGTGTGCAGCATTGCTTGCAGATAGTCAGAGGCAAGTGCAAAGCACAGAAAGGTCAATCTCAGGATGAGTTGATAGGACACATCCCTGAATGTGCAGAAGCTTGCAGCTATTGAAAGCCATTAATTGTGCTCAGTATGAAAAATAAATAATAATAATTTTACAAGTTCAGCCTCATCTGTTATCTGTGGCACACTTCTGTATGGTACACAAAGGTAACAGAGGTTTTCAGGGGCGATTCCTCACTTAATATCAAACAATGATGAATGAATATGCCATGAAGTGACAGCTGTTTAGTTGGTTTTTTTTTGTTTTTTTTTTTTCCTTTTGGAGGTTGGGGGTTGGAATACAGCTATTTGTAACTTTCCTGGAAATACGCTCTTGTTAGAAACAATTTCAGATCCCTGTGTGTGTTTCAGTATAAACAGGAAGGCAGTTGATTAGACGGGCCTGCGTAAACTGTTATTCTAAAAACAATGCAGCTCTTTTTATGTTTCCCAAAAGTATTTCACTAGGATTATTACCAGGACGGTGCAGAAACCATAGACAGCTTAGTATTTAATTTCAACATCTTCATTTTTAATTTTTTTAAATTTTTATTACATTACGACTCCTAACCCGAATCCATCCTCAAAGAGAGAGCCATCGGTATTTGAGATTTGTGAGGCCAACATGAAATCGAAGCAGTTTTTTTGTGAAACAGTCTCTAACCTGACAGGTGTGTTTTCACACGCTGCACGGCACCAGTATGCAAAACAAGCCAACAGTTTGTCAGTGCAGTTGACAAACCAAATATCTTCTATTCAAGAGCATTTCACATTTCGTTATGACCTCCTGCTTATCTCCAATCTAAATAGTGTTGATAGCGTGAAGTGCCTTACAGGAAATGTTTTGTGAAAGATGCTTGTAAAGAAAGCATGACGAGTGTTGGCTGGCCCTCATTATTTCCACCTTGCTTTACCCTGGCACCTCTGCTCCACCGCATGACTAAGAGACGATTAATCCTAATAATCAGGGTCTTAGCCATCATTCCTCATTCTGGCAGGTCTTTTTTTTTCCATGGAGGCACAGAGGGAATGCCCAAGCCATGGATCTCTGGTGCACAGATGAACCTCATACAGATGTTGAGAGAGCAGCATGGTTAATGGCTTAGCCACTGTATGGCCTTCACACATGTAAAAAGAAGATGAAAAACTGAGGGTGACATTTTATCATGTAGTTTCTACTGCTGAATAAAGGGTTAGATGGATTTCGTACAGTGCAGTTTGACTGCAAGAACCTTCTCTAGGAGCCCCTTCCATATCCACCATAGGCTAAATTGCTTTCCAGGGGAGATAGTTTACCACCAAAAACAGCCCTTATACGGGATTAGAGCTTTAGAACCTTCTTGGTGTGGCCAAAAGAGCTGAAGTTTTCATTTTGTTATGCCCAATGTGTTGATTTTGTCTTCCTATCTCAGTCATCTCAGGCATAATTATCCACAATGGCTCGTAAAATCTGTTATCTGTTGTGAGACTTGTTGTTACTACCAGTAAACGTTTAAAATGAGCCGTTTGCGTCCGCTTCAATCAGGTGAGACGTTTCAGAGCGCACATACTGCAGGCTGCGGTTGTCGAGCAAGTTTGGGAATGAATGACGAGCAAGAAAATGTCTTGAAAAGAAAGTGGTGACTAAAATGTTTGTCTCTTTTTTCACAGCAGTTAAGTTTTAAAGCACACAAAAAGATCTCCAAACTGCAGAATTGAGCAATAAATGCGGGACACAGAAATGCTCCAACAAGTCACTTTTGGTCCTGATATGTGAGCTGTGGGTTTTTACTGATGAGTACCAGACTGAGCATTGAGGGTCTACTTAAGAATCGTGCCCTAAAATGTTCACTTGGTACCCATTTCTGGTGCGCGGCAAATGCAGTATGACTGTGAAATTACATGGAGATATAAAAGCACAATATGATTTACTCTACTCTGATCTTGGTCTGTGATGTACCTGAATGTCGCACATGATGAGAAATTTTAAGCAGATACGTTTTTGAGTTTGTATACATGTTAGATACCCAAAGGTCGACAGATATATCTGTATGCAGTTTCAATGCATTTAACTCAGTCCAATACAGATTCTAGCTACCTTACCTTTATATTGCTATTATTTGTTAATTCCAAATTAATTCTACATTTGTTTCAGTTAGTTTGACATATTTTGGGATACTATTAAGTTTGTTTAAGCACTATGCTATCAGCAGAGCATGAAGTCAACGGGACAACAATGTAAAACATAATGTGTTCTGCTCTTTGAATTCCATATCGTAAAATACAATCTGAGTTCGCTGTTAATCAAACATGTTGACTACACATTATTTAAAAAAAACCTGTTAGTTTTTGCAATACCCTGTTGCAAGAAAGAGTCTTTTGAAATGAAACATTTGTTGACAATTTGAGACATTAAGTCTTTCCTTTGCTTTTATTCCTTTGCCGTTGACGCCACACGATCCTGAGGTTGAATATTTCAGCCTTCATGCTGGACATTTGGCAGTGTGTGGTTTTTATCAAACTATGTTCCTTTTTTCACACCTGTCAGCATGTAAGCAACCACTCTGTCTTCCCCTAATATAATTTTGCACTTTTGTTAAGGCGTCGCTGGTGAGCCTTCTAAAGTCAGACCTTTTGGATATAGACACTGTGCATCTGGGCTGCATGTTGTGTCTGAATGACATTATTGAGAATTGATGTTGCTGGCTAGAGGCACTTCAGTATACTTCATAGCCTTAACTGCTTCAAAGACACCAATTAAAATAATTTAAGATCCTCATTTAACTGCTGGAGGAACCCAATGATTACTGATCATTACCAGATTGTTTGAAGGGCCACAGTATTTATGGGGCCCACCTATTTAATGAAGTTCAAGCGTCGTGTAGTTAGAAAAAGCACCCAAACTTTCACAAACTATTACAGCTGTTACATATCTTTTGGGGATGTATTGTATTTGAACATTTTAATATAAACAAAACGTCTAACTAGGTCCATGCCATTAACAGTATACAAGGCAACAACCCTCAAAATAAGAAGGGCTTCATGATGGCAGTCAGGCAGAACGTGCACACATGCTTTTGTTAGAAGTGCCAGAGCATTGTGACACCTTTTTAAATCATACGAGAAAGCCTCTGATGTAATGTTTGACTTATCCGCATGGACACCTAATCTTCCCAAATTAGAGACCAAATGACTGGTCAGTGCTGCAGTTCCAGTGAGAAGAGGCAAAGGAAGTGTCCAAGCCCACAAGAGGCCCAAGAAACAAGCAAGTAAAGGGGCTGTTTTATATGTAAAAGAAGAAAATCACTATCAAAACTCAGCAATTTATGGCAGTCTCATATTTACTAAGCTGGAACACTGTGTCCTAACAGCATCTCAGCAGCACTTTCAAAATCCCACACAACAACCTCATTAGGCCAGCACATCCTCACGCTGACATAGGGTGGACACATAAATGCAATGGCACCTGGTCTCTGAAAGCCATCCATCCTGCCATCTACAGTGTGTCGCACTCAGGTTATGCATTATCTTCTTTAAAAACATGCAATGTGGCCACCCCTTTTCATTTTTAAGCTACACCTCTCTTTTTTTTCTGGGTGCTGTGTAAGGGCCAGACATATTAATCACACTCACAGCCACTAATGCTAACAATCAGTCAACACAGTTGGCCAGGCTCTCCATCTCTGGTGACATAAAGGTTTGTCCTGAGGCCTGCTGATTCATTCTGCTATGTTTGCCTCGAGGTTAGAGTGCTCAACACATGCAGCCTTTCCCTCCAGCAAAACCCTGACATCATATAATTTTGTAAATTGCAATGAAAGCTGAAAATGTACAGTAATTCTACATGATGACAACTGAGTTCTAAGTGACAGTAATAATCTCTCTCCATGTTAAAAAACATGCATAATTCACAAAAAACACTATTTCTAATGGAGTTCTAGGAAAACTAATTTGTTATTGTAGTGATTTTCCACAGCATGCATCCAACATATGTCAAACAGTCAGGTTTTGAGAAATAAACAGCTGCCTAGTTCAGCTGAGAGGAAACTTCCTATTG
Organism: Xenentodon cancila; assembly: GCA_014839995.1. Taxonomy (NCBI): domain Eukaryota; kingdom Metazoa; phylum Chordata; class Actinopteri; order Beloniformes; family Belonidae; genus Xenentodon; species Xenentodon cancila. Next base: position 20,673,368 of record CM026199.1, read on the forward strand.
AGCAAGGCTGATCTCTCTCTGAGTGTCACCCACCAGCAGCATGAGGCAGAACCAGCATGTTTGGATTCCTACTGTATGACAAGAACATGGCTCCTCTTGTCAACATCCCGCTGACAAGAGTAACACTGACAAAAAAATAATACAAAAAAATCCACAATTGATTTCATTCTGAGATCCAGTTTAAAAAAAAGAAAAAAGATTTTTTTATAAAAAGTCAGCTGGAATTTCTGTAAATATGCAAAGTGCAGCAGCCTGCATGTATGAATGTTTGAGTGCAGTTGTCTTAAGTCTTATTTTTTTTTGTTGTTGTTGTTTTTTTAATTGCTTAAAAGAATTGCTAATTATTGGGCTTTAGGTAGCGTAAAATGTACAGCTGTGGTGACTGTCAGTGCTCGTTGGACTAGTGAGCTGGTGTTCAGCATGACAGTGGGTGGCATCTCTCATGTTTATAGAAAGAATCACCCGGTGCCATTGTCATCAGTGTCAATCAGCAGATTTGTTTTGCAGCAGAAGAAAATCGATATATGTATGAACTTCTACATGTATACATTTAATCTGAATGATAAAATGACATGAGTTGACTGTTTTTTTAAGCTGTCCATGTTGCCCCTACCCCAAAAAAGAGTATCAGTATAGTCTTGTTTGTAGGGGAGATGAGGTTCAGGCTTGATATTTATATTTTAGATCACTAGACATTGACATTAATAGCCAGATGGCTGCAACAGTCCGTGCACAGCTCTTTTAAACAGGGCTTGCTCAAAACAGCTGCATGTTGTTTCACTGCTCTACATTTATTAATAAATAAATGTTTCTGTACACTTGATATTAAACTTGGGTGAGACTGATGCCACTTGAAAACAAACTTTATGCACTAGTTTGATGTCAACTTTGTTGACTAAGTTTCTAAGGAATTACAGATGTGTATTCCAAGTCTTTAGTCAAAACGTCACAGAATTTTAAACATTTCTGTCAGACTTTAAAATTAATGTACAATAAAAACAATATTAGTACTGCAGCAAGGAATTAGAAGTTTGCAATGATCACTCACATGTTTGTCTCAAAACCTGAAATGACAAATTTCTTCACTAAAGGTTTCAGACAACTCACACGGTAAAGTTTTGAAACACTTTATTTGTAAAACAAACTTGGCTTTGGTGTTTAGGTCCCATTCAAGTGCTGTTTTTTCATGCTTACACAGAACTACCAGGGTGTAGGACTAACCCAGTCACTTCCGTGGCCACGGGTGTATAAAATCAAGCCCCTAGGAATGCAGACTGTTTTTACTTTTGTTTTAACTACTTGTAAAAGAATGAATCGCTCTCAGAAGCCCAGTGAATTCCAGTCTGGAACTGTGTTAGGATGCCACCTGTGCAACAAAACCAGTCGTGGAATTTTCGCGCTCCTAAATATTCCACAGTCAACTGTCAGCTGTATTATAAAAACATGGAAGTGTTTGGAAATGACAGCAACTCAGCCACAAAGTAGTAGGCCATGTAAACTGAAGGAGCGGGGTCAGCGGATGCCCGGAAAGTGTTCTGGCTGCACCCATAATCATTTCTTTCAAGAAAAGAAAAAAAAAACAACCCTGTAGCTTGTTAGACCAGTCAGAACATCTTGGGGTGCACAAATGATGAGATGTAAATAATGTGTCAATAATGTGTGAAGTGTAGTTTGTTGGAGGGGGGATTACGGTGTGGGGTTGTTTTTCAGGAGCTGGGCTTGGCCCCTTAGTTCCAGTGAAAGGAACTCTGAATGCTTCAGCGTACCAAGACGTTTTGGACAATTCCATGCTCCCAAATTTGTGGGAAAAGTTTGGAACTGGCCCCTTCCTCTTCCAACATGATTGTGCAGCAGTGCACAAAGCAACGTCCATAAAAACATGGATGACAGAGTCTGGTGGGGATGAACTTGACTGGCCTGCACAGAATCCTGACCTCAACCCGATAGAACATCTTTGGGATGAATTAGAGTGGAGACTGAGAGACAAGACTGGAAGAATGGTCAAAAATTCTCATAAACACACCCCTAATCCTTGTGGACAGCCTTCCCAGAAGAGTTGAAGCTGTTATAGCTGCAACATCATATTGGACCCTATGGATTAGGAATGGGATGTCACTTAAGTTTATATGTGAGTCAAGGCAGGTGAGCAAATACCTTTGGCCATATAGTGTTAATGTTTTCAGTGGAGGATGATTTTTTTAACCATCTCATATGACCAAAAGCAATATTGTATTGATAGGAATCAATGCTCTTTTTGTTGAAAACTTTGGAGCCAAAGAATTATTTATTTGTTAATGCTACTCCTCAAATTAGGAAGCTCTTGCTTTATGTTTTATTGCAGAGGCTGCTTCTTAAAAGGGCAGATGAACAACCTTGCAAAGGGAATTGAAATCTTACGTGGTTATGTCTGGGGTCAAACCACAGAAGAAGTCAGAAATGTTTGGCTATATGGCATAAGAAATGTATCTTTAATGTCCGTCTGTGATGGTGGCATCGGAGTTTCTGCAGATAAGAGTACTGAAGAAGAGAGAGGTGAGGTGACGTAGTTTTCTGTGACATGGTGATTCTTTTTATGGAAGGAAAGTCTTGGCCAAGCCCAGGAGGTCTAATTTTCAAGACCAAGCAACAACCTGGTTGCCCTGACAGAATGTCTCAAGGCCTACTTACATAAAATTAAGATTTCCCTTTTTCTTTTCCTTTAGTCGTGTGTATGTGTTTCACTGGTGAATGTTTTAATAGTGATGGAATTCAATAACCATGATCCTTTGACCTGTAGCCATTTTTAAAACACCCACTTAAAAATAATTCAGTTTTATTGAGTGACTGCTTTGTGAAATCTATCTGCATGACCAAAGTGAACAGCCTTGGGTTCCATTGATAATAGACACTTGGAAAATTTTCAGAAAAAAAAACAGTGAGCCTCCTTCACCTTGTACCCAGTCCAGATTAAGGTTGGGGTGGGTGTGAACAATTAAAAAGTCCACTTGAACAAATATCAGCTTCATAAAAGAAAGTCAGAATAATCAGTGTTCTTCAACCTGTCAGAAGGATGCTCGGATGAAGGTCTGCCACCTTTGCTGCAACAGAAATAAAGCATGACAAATGTTACATTCATTTTAGAATGTAGCAGTAATAAAAGCGTATGAAAGTCTCTTTATTCCGAATGTGTAAGGCGCAAAAATGTTTTTAAAAATCACCTGAATTTAAAAAAAAAATAGCAATGTCAGAACTATATGGTTCTGAGGTACCAGAGAGGCTGTTGTCAACCATGCTGCAAAATTGATTTCTGAAATCCAACCTTGATGTTGCCGGGTCAAAACTCAAACTCAAGACACAAATTGTGTGTCTTCACCAAAAGGAAAAGTAGAAAATTATTACTCTGTTGATCAAGGCCATGCACAATCATACGTATTTTACTGTTTATAACCTGACATCAGAAAAGTATGGCACAATAATGAAAATTAAAAATAAATAAAGATTAATAAAACTGCAGTCATTTTTTACATGTGATTTGTATTTTATTTGCTGATTTTTATTTGCTGACAAATTTGTCCAGATATTCAATTTAGTTTGCAGTACTGTATGATGTGTTGCTGTCATCCCTCTTCACAACACTTAGGATACCTAGTGATGGGAGGTTTAAGTTGTTTACTTGCTCTGTTGTTCATGCAGACATGTCTTAAGGTGAGCAACACAATGGGGAGTTGTTTATTCCTAAATTCCAAGGACATTTCCTGCTGCGGACTGATCAGGGCTACAGGCGGGCCAGTCCAGTACTTGTACCAGTCTTTTCTTCAGCCGTGCCTTTATAATGTGCAATTTGTTTTTGCATTGACTTCTTAAAAATGCATTGATTTCCCTGGAAAAATGTGTTTTTATAAAAGCATATGTAACCCTAAAATACCTGTGTACGTTTCTATCCTAATGCTGGAATCACATAAGTGTAAATTACTTTCACCAGCAACCCGGTACCATCACGGAGCCTGGCTTTTCTGCTTGTTAAAATGAGCATTGACTAAAAAACACACAAACACACTGATTATTCTGTCTGTAATATCTGTTTCCACTGTTTGATGGATCACTCCAAATGCCTCCAAGCCCTTAGGTGGTTTTTGTACAGTAAAGATTTAATTGGCATTTGTGAATGTAGTTCCATATTGTAGTTAAAAAGTAAGCCATTGCCCATAATAACTATCGATTAATAATGGTTCTTGATGCAGTGCCATTTGGAGGATCTGAGTTCACAGGCGACCAGCTTAGGCTTGTGGCATGTCCTTTTTTTTTACACATTCCCTGCAGTTCTTTGAACTGGGGAATGTCATCATGCTACACTATATTGCCAAACGTATTCTCTCACCCATCCAAATAATCGGAATCAAGTGTTCCAATCACTTCCATGGCCACAGGTGTAGAAAAATCAATCATCTAGGCATGCAGACTGTTCTTACAACTTTTTGCAAAAAGTCACAAACTTTCTGCAAAAACAATCACTACAGACCTCCAAATTCCATGTGGCCTTCAAATTAGCTCAAGAACATTTCACAGAGAGCTTCATGAATGGGTTTCCATGGCTGAGCAGCTGCATCCAAGCCAAACATCACCAAGTGCAATGCAAAGCGTTGGATGTAGTGGTGTAAAGCACACTGCTACTGGACTCAAGGGGGGTTGTTTGTGGGGTTGTTTTTCAGGAGTTGGGCTTGCTCCCTTAGTTCCAGTGAAAGGAACATTTTGGACAATTCCATGCTCCCAACTTTATGGGAACAGTTTGGAGCTGGCCCCTTCCTCTTCCAACATGACTGTGCACCAGTGCACAAAGTAGGTCCATAACGACATGGATGACAGAGCCTGGTGTGAATGAACTTTACTGACCTGCACAGAGTCCTGACCTCAACCCAATAGAACACCTTTAGGATGAATTAGAGCAGAGACTTAGAGCCAGGACTTCTCATACAACACCAGTGTGACCTGACACATGCGCTTCTGGAAGAATGGTCAAACATTCTCATAAACAGTCTCCTAACCCTTGTGGACAGTCTTCCTAGAAGAGTTGAAGCTGTTATAGTGGCAAAGGGGGGAGCAACATCATATTGAAAGCTATGGATTAGGAATGGGATGTCACTTAAGTTCATATGTGTATGAGCATGCATATGAGTCAGGTGAGCGAATACTTTTGGCCGTGTGTTTTTGAGTGACCAAACCTTTACAAAACCGTTTTCATCAAGTAATATGTTAAAGCTTGCTTCAAAACAAGATGTTGAATGACCTCATCAGTCTGTATGTATTTAATGTTATTTTGTTCAAATATAAATGTTATATTTGCTTTGCAAATTAAATAAATGTAAAAAGACAGATGGTATCTGCCGGGAAAAAAAAAAAAGATTAAAATCAAAAGCCTACCTGTCTTTAGCCTAGTAATGACCTATACAGAAAGACACTTTTAGGCTGCACTGTATGTGTTATTTCTGCATTGTCAAATACTATATTGGTAGATGGTTTTAAAACATTACCCTCATCCGTCATGGATGGCCCATGACATGCTTTGCTTGAATCCCGATATCTGGCTGGTGGGTTCTGCTCTTTCAGAATTTCAGCTGGAGGGCACAGTGGTTAAACCTCGTGGTGATGAGGGCAACATATCAGTCGGAAGTGCTTCAAGTCACTGCATAGCTTGACATTAGTTAGATTAACCATAGTTCAGAAGTCATAAGGTGAAAGAAGAAATGGGGAAATATGTGGTCTAATATGAAAAGGTCAGATCAGTCAATCCTAAACTGACATCAGTCTGTTGTATGAAAAAAAGTTTCTACTTGTAATCCAAGAGATTAAAACAATGTGACTCAAAATTATACCAGTAATATCTACAGAAATAATCAAATAGTCAAATTGGCTGAAACTAGATATGATAGTGATGCTTATTATTTAAAATATGGACTCTGTTATGTAAATTTTCTTTTAACAGCAAAATAATTTAAGTCACTAAATAATATTTGATTCCTAAATATGAGTTTACATGTAAACTCGGTGGAGAACTGGTGTCCATGGTGAACCTTGTCACCTCCTACTCAAAGACACCTGTGATAGGCTCCAGTCACTCAGATAGGATGAATCATACTTAAAAAATATATATATATATTACCTTGGTTTGAGATTTTCTACTTTGTTTCTGTAGGCAATCTTAATTCACCCATTGCCACTACATTGGTATATGTAATCTCAAACAAAGCATTATTATTATCCCAGTTGTCCCTTGTTCCTTCGCTAAGGTCTATTGGAATAGGCACATGCCCCTGTTAGGTTTCCCTCCTGCCTAGACCGGCTCCTCTGCACCATACATCCATTAACAACGATTACTAGGCAGGGCCATTTCATGGTCAAAGAGCATTTTAGTGTTAGCTCTCCCTGGGGCCACAAGATCAGCCAAAGTGAATTCTAGCCCTCTTCAACTACATCTTTTACATCAAACCTTTTATATGCATATTTTTCCCTTAACTCTTCCCTGGTTTGACGTAGCCAAATATATCAGCTTTGCCGGAGAGTGTTCTGGCTGCACCCATAATCATTTCTTTCAAGAAAAGACAAAAAAAAATACAAAAAACTGCATCTTGTTAGACCAGTCAGAACATCTTAGGGTGCACAAATGATGGGATGCAAATAATATGTTCCAACAAAGTGCGTCATGTGGAACTTGTTCTGGCTGAACTGGTGAACAAACAAACATGCACATTCCACAGGACAACAAAAGTAAGAAGATCAATATCTTTATCAAAACATGCCAGTTTTACAGATAAAGAGTACTGGGATGTTATTTCAGAAAGAAGTGGATTTTGAAAATGGCAATAAATACTGAGAGTAACAATTGATATAGTAGAAAAATACTCATTAAATAGGACTCTTAGCAAAATAACATTTTAAAATGTTATGAATTCTTTATCTCATCAACATAAATTTAAGATCAGCTTTATTGTACATTCATTAAGAAGACCTGCTATACATTCCAGAAATTGTGTTCCCAAGAAGGTAAAAATAATAAATAAAAAATATTTTCAAAACAGGTAAACGTTAATTGGTGTCTGTATTTATGATTTGGTCCAAAAGCAACATCTATGAAAGACTTATCCATTGAGGTAAACAATAAAAATACACGACAAAAATCATGTTTTTCCTCTTACATACAGTATATACATACAATTTATAAATGTTACTGTGTAAAACAACCATTTATTAATTAAGTGAATAGGTAATTTTGTGAAGGAAGTATTTGAAGCCAAAACCAGGACGTTTTGCAGCTCTACCTAAGACGTTTTGGTGTCTAAGGCCTAAACCTAACCGAGTGTTGGATATGCTACAAGCATAACACTGGTTTTAAAGCATAAGGCAACACGAGTTCATTTATTAGCACAATTCAACAAGTAGGTGATTCAAAGTGCTTTACAGAGACATTAAAATATCACATAAATAAAAAAGCATGATTTAAAATGTAAACAAAAGAAAGAAGAATAGATAAAATCAGTAGTTAAAATGTAATCAAGTTTTGAAACTTCAGTTTAAAATAAAACAGTGTGGATTTGGAGCTTTATTCAAAGGCAGCGGAGAACAGGTGAGTCTTCAACCTGGATTTAACTAAACTGATGTTCCAGCTGATCTGAGGCTTTTAGGGAGTTTGTTCCAGACATGTGGAGTAGAGAAGCTGAAGGCAACTTCTCCATGTCGTGTTTCTGATTCTGGGAACTGATAAAAAACGAATCCAGATGACCTGAGGGGCCTGGAGGGTTCATACTGGGTCAGGAGGTCACTGATGTATTTTGGTCCTGGACCATTCAGAGCTTTATAGACCAGCATCAGAACTTTAAAGTCTGTTCTCTGATGGACAGGTAGCCAGTGTAAAGAACTCCACTTTGTTGGTCTTAGTGAGGACTCGAGCAGCAGAGTTCTGGATGAGCTGCAGTTGTTTAACTTTTTTTGAGGTAGACCTGTAAAGATGCTGTTACAATTTTCAGGCCTACCAAGCCTACTAGAACAATTTGCCCTTCTATAACTGTCTCAAAAAGGAGGGCAGGGCAAGGATATGCCAATCCAGCATGGTTGAGGTTATGTTATCCAACCTCCCTCTTCTTTTACCTCTTGCAAAGAGAGTCACTGGGAGAGATTCACAATCCCTAAAGTAACCAAAAATCAATGACTAACTAATTTGTAACAAACTAACGTGAGTGACTGATAATAACTGATAATAAAAGAAAAAAAAATCCTATATGCTTCTTGTTCTTCTTTCAGCTTGTCTTTTACAGATTGCCCAAACATACCATCTGTTACCATCATACACTGTCTCCTGTATCTTCTGCTTCTACATCCTGTCACGGAGTTAGACACTTGCTCATGAGGCAAAAACCTCCCGCATGTGCATAAATGTTTGCTCTCTTTTTTCAAATATTGCATGTCAGAATAGATGCCAAAGGACACCTTTAGTGAATCTCAGAGATTCAGTCGAGGTTCAAAGTATTAACTCATTAGGTGGCTGGGTTGTGCTGGGTACTGAATTTTTCAGGGCTTATTTTCTAAATTCAGCTTCGTGCTGCTTTAACAACTAAAGTGAGTGTTGAAGGGTAATCAACAGTAAAGTTGTGGGCTGTCAAATAAAAACAATGTCTTCAGGAAACCATGAAGTCTTTTGTAGGGGAAAGGACTAATACTGATTACAACTTCCAAAAAAACTCACCAGTTGTTCTTCATAACATGATAAATAAATCAATAAAACATATTTTTATGTATTGCAGTTCATTGTCACTTCAAATAGATGATTATAGGATTTATTTCAATATCCCTAAAGTTTGCTATTTTCATAAGCTGTGGAGACACAGCAAAGATGAAGACAATTGAGGATTAAGCTGCAAACCTCTTCTGACAAACCTTGTCCAAGGAAGCTTTAGTGGACAAGATGAAATATGGGGTCAACTATCAGCCATTCATCAATGAACCCATCCTGTCATCGTTTAAATTTTGAGCACTAGCCAATATTAACCTCCATCACCCCAAGTCAAATACAACATCTTGGCGATGCCCGAGACTGACAAGCACAGTATCAAAGTAACTGTTGGGTGTCAGTGTAATAAATGCTTTCAGTCACATAAAGCCATGGATAAAATGGTACCGGCATGATGACGGGCACTTGAAGAGTTCTCCATAAAAGTCTTATCCTAGTCACTTTTTATGAGGGCTTTGGCAGCTGTGTCTACATTACGCAAACACAAAGTACAGTTCTTTCTGGGAATAACCTAAAACTGTTGTGAAGTTTTGTCCTGAATATGCTTTTGTGCTCTTACAGACAGTTCTGCCAAGTGAAGCTACGAAGGACAAAGCCAAAGCTCAAGCCTTTTTAATGTTATCATTAAAATCCATTTGAGCCGACAGAGCCATGTGGCCCCAATGTATAGAGGGAACCTCTGTGACCTCTGCTGAAAAGTTCAATGGTCAAAAGTAAGTCTGAGATAAAGTTACATCTGGTTGATATCATGTTACTCCTATTCCCTTGTGGGAAATGACTAGCTGACAGAAGGAAGTGTGGTTATCAACGCTGTACAATGCTAACAAAGATATGCATCAGGCATTATCACATTTTCTGTTTTTAATCATAATGATGGAGAAATTTAAAATGGATGGTCTCTTTTAGAGTTTAACTGGATTATTTTCACTGTTGGCAAATGACTCCCTTTTCGGGGGAAAATTAACCTACATCTCCATATCAAAGCATTATAAACCGAGACATTTTTCTCCGCCATCCCATACTGGTGAAAAGAGAAAGTGATGGGAGTCGAAGAAGTAGCCTGCAGGGACATGGAGACCATACAGGGCTCTTTTCTTACAGGAACAACACTGTAACACAGACAATCAGCTGCCTTCAAGTGAAGCGAAGAATGAGATCACGGGGCTTTTTGTGCAAGGTCAACTTCCAAGTTGTACCCTCGCCGATTACTTGAAACACACTGGGCCAGCCTGGGAACCTGCACGACATTATGCAAAGAGGCGACAGGCTCTAAGTAAATACGTAAATTTAATGAGTGCTGAGATCTGTGGAGGTGCGCACTAGGCGAGCCCAAGTCAAGCAGAGAAGGGTCAGAAACCCAGGAGGAATAATCCTGTGTGTCAACAAGATACAACCAGCTTTCTCCATCCCATTATGTTGTCATGTTTACGGTGAGGAGAATTCAAAGGTTTTCTGCTTTGTTGTTATGACATAAAACGAGCATAACTCTCCAGGTGAATCTGTGGACCATTCATTCTTTCCATTTTCAACTGACAATCGGAAAAAAAAAAACAAATTTTAAAAAAACTGACTGGTTATTTTGTTATTTGTCTTTGAATCAGGTACCAAAAAAATGAAAGTGGCTTGTTTTGCTTTCGAGTTCAGGCTCCGATTCCACCAGCTATAAATGGACATGTAACCTGCACTAATTTACATACATTCTATCATTTACTTAAACTGTTTGGAAAAAATTAAATTCTTCAACTGAAAAAAGGAAAAAAAAAAACTGTCTGTGCCTTGTTATTAGGTTTGGCCAGTTGAGGCAACATCAATCTCCTGGAAGTTTTGCCTCAACACAGAAATCACTTAATTTGGAGCCACATATATATTTTTGACGTAGGAAAAAATTCTCCATAATTCCACTGTAATTTTCCATATACAAATATGCGGCTGGCGTGACCGGAGTTTCACAGATGACGCTCATTTGACTGCGGGGCTCAGTTCTGAGCACAGCACGATGGGAATTTTCAGCCTGTGACACCATAATCAAATTGGTGTGCGGTTCCAGCGCTGCCACGGTGTCACTACATTACCCGCACTTTCACACGCAGAACAATTTCCAGGCCACGTAAACCCGTATAATTAAATATTAAAATCGAATTTGGCCCTGTGGCTAGTTTTTCTAACTTGTATTTTTGGTCAGCCAGAAATTAAAAGTATGAAAAACAAGCCTTTTTTTTTTTTTCATTTTTTGGCAACTGATTCAAAGATAAATAACAATATTTTTTTTTTTTTTTACATTTTTTATTTTTGATTGGCAGTTGAAAATGGACAGAATGAATGGTACACAAATTCATACTAAATCTAAACCTTACATGAAAAAAGAAAAAAAATAGCTGAATACCAGTCCTTGTGCCAAAAATGCACAGATTAAAGCTACTTACATACATGCAAGACATTTTTAATATATCAACAGACTGTACTGGATACTAACATGAAAAAGTAACCATATTCTGAGAATGGGGTTATTATAGTTATAATTTCAATTTATTAAACATTGGGTTCATTTGTGCCTTCAAAGTGCCTGCTTTGTTTATATCTTTTGTGACCTTTGTCACTGGTCTCAACTTATCTTTGAGGCAAAGATCTAAAACAAAAGGACAGTCATTAGATGACATGTCACACAATATAGGGGTCTTATTCTGGACCCGTGCCTGCTGGCTGTGTCCTTTGCTTTGCCCACTTTGCTCTACGAGACTGCCAGGACATTGAGCTTGACACATCAGAACTGCTGCTCTCTTGGTGCCCTCTTTCATTCGTGCTATCACAGAGTCAAAGCCTGCAGAGACGAAGCTGTCCAGAGACTGAGCCCTGCTGGGTTTGACTGGGCCAAGATCCGATCAAGCCTCAAGGAGAGGGTCATCCTCTTCCCTGACTTCTACTTGCTATGATCTCTGAACCGGTTCTAAAGAGGCCTGTGACTTGATTTGAGCAGACATTCCCCCTTGAAAGATGCCTTTGGTTTGGCTTCTGTAGCCTGGAACGGGAAGAGCAGGGTCAGGCTACACAGAGGCAGGAGAAAGCTCAAGCATAAGCAGTGTGCGGGGGGTGGGGGGCACAGAGCTGATAGTCATGCTCCAGGTGCAGATGGCACACTGTTTTATGTGTGGCCTCAGTGGATTATGTCAGCGAAGCTACTGGAGGCATATAACATGGAGAGATCACACAAAAACATTGTCAACCAAAATTCAAAGATTCATTAACAAAGGTCATTTCCATGACAGCAAATACCAAATAGATGGCCAAGCCTTTTGAAGTCAGCATGTGGATAAAAGCAGGCTGAACAAAGATGCTTCAAAATGAGGATGAGAATTGGAATTTTCCACTTTTACAACTTGTACAAAAGATTAATTTAAATTAGATTTAACCAAGACATTAAAAAAAGGATTTATTGTTCATAACATTTTTTTTTTTTAAGAGAAGCAGAAGACAAGAATTTGAATATTTCTGCTTTACATATATTGCATTCAAAAGTGCAATTTTTTTGAAAAAGTATTACTGCTATTTCTAAACATAGTGATGACATGATCAAGGCAGACACTACCCCTAAGGATCCGGGGTTGTGGTGACCCTTAAAACCAGTCATGGTCAGAGGTCAGAGAAGGCGAAGCAAAGATCCAAGTCCCATCCTATTGTGTGACATGTTTCCTTCGCCTGCTTGCCCCAAAGGCGTAGCGTCAGGGTTAACACTTCAAACACTCAATATCTTCACAAAACACAAAGGACACAACTGCTTGCCATCCACATCATTTCTTCCAGCAACAGAGATATAGATCCTTCGCAAAGGTCACTGCCAGCTGAAGTTTCAATGATTAAGCAAAGCTTTGTTGTTTGACTTTTTTCCCTGGTGCAAATCTACTTTTAGGTGCAAATTGACTAGTTAGCTCAACATTGTGAAATTAAATTGAATCGTGTTTTTATATGTCAGCTTAACATTTTTGGAACTGGTTATTTGTGGCTGATAACAATTTTACAATATAAAGGTGTATTTGAAAAATGATATGTCATTATAATGAATATTATCTTCCAAAAAGAAGACTGCATCGTATTTAAGTTTAAAGCATATTAGAACTTATAGTGTTATTGCTGCTTTCCAAAAAAAAAAAGAATACTGAAGCAGTGACTCAAACAGTAATAATATATAATGTATACATCCACAGAGGGCACTTTGAGTGGGTGACTTCAACACACCTACATTTGTTTCTTAAGATTTTTTTTTTTTTTCAGCAGGATTATAGCTTTCTTAGGAACTTTCCTTGTCCTGCCACTTCTGAACCTTCGAATGATCTGCCTCCAAGCATTTTAAAAAGCTGTGTTGCAAATAAAGAATCAGTCCAAAGACAGCATTTGTTATCAGACAGTTGTCCAGGGTTTACTCTGTTACACATTTATGAAATTGTGCACCAGAGTACAGACTAATCTCACAAGACCAGGATCTGATTTCAAGGAGGCAATTCAAGAATCAATCTGGTTAGCTTCCTGTTTTCAGTCTGATGCCGTTGCACTACTCCGGGCACAGCTCAGAGGGAGCTCCACTTTCACCATGATACGTTTGTGCTGGTGATAGTTAAACACCTTATGTTGTGGGTCAGTGAATACCCACTGTCCCTGATGTAGGTGTTGATAAGAATTGTTGCGAGCAGAGATTAAAAAAAAAAACTCCATAGTCTTAGTTTCCTTGAATTTTGACCCCCCCCCTATTTTCCCGTACAACCAAATACATGAAAAATAAAGAAATATTTCACAAGTGTGGTGGATAAATATATAATTGTTTGTTCAAGTGTTTTTTGCACAGTATGAGACCTTCCGGATGCTGCACCGAGTAGAATGCACCGCAGGCAGTCTCTTGAGGGAAGGTCTCATTTTCTGCCTCCTGCCGTGAAATATTCAGTCCAGCCTGAAATAATATGGGACTCATTTCAAGGCTTAGCACTTTTCAAATATGCTGGCAATAATGGACAGGGCATCAAATGAAGCACAGACTCTCATAGAAAGGGGAACAGAGGTTTTGAATCCACAGCCAGGGTTTCATCAACACCGTAGACAGTTGAAGTGCTGTCTACAAAAACAGTGCAGTGATTATTTTTAAGGAAATGAGCCTAAAAATTCTCAGCAATACTTGAAACCCAATCGAGTTTCACAATGTCTATCTGGGTTTTCACATGCAAATGCCACAAGTATACTGTACATTAGTGTAGTGTTTCAAAAATACCTACGTTTGAATGCAGTGGAGTCCTAAATTTCATTACCAAATTTCTTGACTACTTTTTGCATACAAACAAAGAATTTGGGAATCTAAAGCACATCCTAAATGCACAGAAATGGACTGTGGAAGAATGTTATAGGAAGACGGGCTTCAGTGAGACGTTTCAAGAATTCAACAATCCCACATCCTCTCAGCCTTGTCCTTCATCTCCAACAATCAAGCTTGGCCACAGAATATCCCTCTGGAAAATGAAAAAAAAAAAGCAAAACATGTTCCCTGTCCGCCTCTCACTCATCTTTAGTCTGCCAGTCTCGGGTATTTTCTCTTGAAGTCTTCTGTCACATTTATGACTTCAAACGGAAAGCTTAGCCATTTTTTTCTTTTTCTTTTTTTTTTTAAACCACCATGTCTTTAAAGCTAGATTTCTTTTTTTTTCCCTTTCTTTCGTTTTGGACAGCATTAGCATGAGATGAAGGGGCGTGAGTGTGATGTAAAGGAAATCCTGCAAAGCTGAGAGCACAGAAACTATGAACTTGTTTGTCAGTGTGCACCAAAGGCCACTGCCACCCAATTTCTATCTATCTATCTATCTATCTATCTATCTATCTATCTATCTATCTATCTATCTATCTATCTATCTATCTATCTATCTATCTATCTATCTATCTATCTATCTATCTATCTATCTATCTATCTATCTATCTATCTATCTATCTATCTATCTATCTATCTATCTATCTATCTATCTATCTATCTATCTATCTATCTATCTATCTATCCAGTGCATTTTGATGATTAATGTCATCAACTCTGGAAGATTGCAGTGGAAGCAGATAAAAGGAGGATCCTCAAGATGCCTGAACGTCCACTGAGTGGCGCCGCAGCCCACAACTTGGACGGCGCCGCAGCGCGGCGCGGCGTCTCAGTCGGTCTGACTGAGTCCGGCTCTCGCTCAGGCTCTCAGGCAGTTAGTCAGCCGCCGTTTCCTCCCGCTCCACGCCGCCTGTGGGCTAAATCCGCACGCACGCACACACACGCGCGCGCGCGCGCACACACACGCACTAATACTCACACCGTGTTGGGTTACAGTGACAAGGCCCCTGTCTGAACAGCGACTTTTACCAAGATAATATTACAGGTAGGTGCGAGCCACGGACCGTGTCACTATCGATAGACAAATTAAGCATTGAAAAACAAGACCATGACCCAGAAATAGTCTTTTTAATCGGGTCACCGTGCTCGTTTTCATCACTGCGTGATAATGGCGCCTCTCACTGTTCCTACCTTTGGACATCCCTTTACCACCTCCTCTTATCTTTTTGGGTGTTTTGAAAACAAAAGCTTTATTATTATTGTTTGAATTTAGTTCAGGGTAAGTTTAAACATCTAATGAGCTGATGGTGAGGATGTGTATTATTGTAGATAGCCAAGGGACTAATATCGCACAATAGTTGTATAAATGTTACGTTTAAAGACACAAGAGGAGAAACGCTCTCCTCCCAGTTCAACCACTCCTGTGTGAGTGGGTGTCAGATTCATTCTTAGGTGGTCAATAGTTTGAAAAGCGGCTGAACTAACTTTGTCTTGTTCACGGCAAATGGTCTAAAAAGTCAAAGTAGTCTTGTCGAGCGTTGAGAGAAATGTTTCTGAAATAGGCCAGACAGAGAATCTTGCTCCTACGGGGTTTTGTTTGCTGGTTCCACTGAAGAAGTCCAATGCAAAGCGGGCCCACAGCCAACTGGGATGAATTCTGGGGTAGAACCTAAACAGATGGGAAACAGTACAAAGGTGAATCCAAGGTCAGTCTGAGCTTCTCCGATAATGCTGTGGGCACTGCTCAGAGCGCCGCTTTAAAAGTTGACTTAAGAAAACAGATTGTATGGTCAGAGTAAACTCTTAAGACCATATTGGGCTTCCTTTTTTTTTTTTTTTTTTTTTCCTGGGATTCTTTTGTCTAGATTGCCACGGGCGGAAGCAGCAGACACCAAATGGTCAAAAAATTGTTAACATTATGTTTGTCTGGAAATCAACAGAATGGGGGTCTAGATTTTCAGTGGGTGGGTTTTTCTTTGTCCCCCTTTTTGTTTTCATCCTAACCCAGATTTTCATAATCAGCAGGATAACAGCTGATCCGTCTACCAGCACACAACTGAGACACTGAAGGTTAAAGCACCCTGAATGCATGGAACCGTACCGCAGGTAATTAATACGGCAGCTCGGCGATGAACTTCATCAATACATCTATCACCACACTTATTTGTAACTGGAGTAGCGCGTGTGAGATGCTGCAGAGCACGCAAGCCGGGAGAACACTCGTCCATTAGTAAACACTTCATATCGTGTGTTTTGACTGGGGAAGTAGTGGGGCTAGTCTCTGTCCAGTTGCAGCCAGTTTTGCCCGTCACCTCTTCATTGCTGTAAAAACCCTCGCTGTGGCTCGGGTAGATTAACAGAGAGCCCCCTAATGGAGTAATTACACTGAGCCAAACATCTATTTTTCACCTGTGCTCTGCCATTATTCTCTGTCCCCTATCCACTCCATTGGAAGTCACTTACTCTCCTTACAATGAGTTATCATTGACTGCCATTTAGACGTTCTGGAGCAATTTGTCTTACTGAGGCCACGAGCTAGCCTCATTCCAACGAACAATCATTCTCCCTCCAATATATAAAAAATTCATGGGAAAAAGGAAGAGAAAATGCTCCACAAACAGATAGTAGAGAGTGGCTAATAGATACTATAAAGGTGACAGACAAGGAAAATAATGTAGGTGATTACTGGAGCAGGAACAAGTGTGCACCACCAGTACGAAAGCTTCAGGGACTGTACCACTGGAAAAAAAAAAAAAAAATACTTCACGAGACAAATGTGTTAAATGGGTAGTGTGTCAGCTATTGGTGGTGGTAATTGCTCTTTTCACAAACAAACCATAAATCCCAATCTAATTGTAAATTCTAAGCTTAATTTGCTATCATAATGTTTCACTTATTGTCATTTTCGTTAGTGTTTACCCATTAGATTGCTGACTGAAATTCAAGTTTATGTGTTCTGAACATGTATTGCGTGGTTTGGTGATTTTTTTTTTTTTTTTTTCCCCTTGCTTTTGTTAGTTTTGTTTTGTCTGTATGCTTGCTGTTGATACGCTGTAACGTCCTTGAGTCTGAATACCGAAATTTCCTCTTACGTTGCACGTAAGCTGAAACCTTTTTCTGACGTGTAGGTCACTGCCATCTTCCCCAAACTAAAACCTTTGAACTCTGCAACGCCATAAATTGAATAATGCGTGAAAAACCCCAGCATAGTAACTACCACAGCTATATGTCATTTCCTCTACCCTCATTTGAGCACTTTTTTGTCTCATATGCAGTCATGTAGCCTCGTATAAATATCGCAGCTATGAGTCGGAGTGACATGACTGTCCTAAAGGCAAACATTCTAGACAGAGGCTTCGCTGCTGCCCTCGGTCCATCATGCATCCCGCTCAGTCCCACCAGCAAGGGTTAATGGTGTTCTCACCTGAGTGTTTTGTTAGATTAGTCTTGCCTACTGCTTAACACAATGACAAATAACCATTATTCTTTTTCTTGCACTGATAATCAGGAAACCTGGACATTTCTTACTAGCAGAAGTGAAACCATTAATCCTCAGTGATACTGCTGATAAGTGCTGACTTTGGAGTAATGGTCCTGTCACCTTAAAAAAAGGAGAGAAAATCTGAACAATTAAAACAAGATACCCGTTATATTTTTGTGCAACCCGTGTCTCTGTGTCATCAGGAGGTATCTGCCAGTGGTAATAGACTAAATAATGAAATGTTTTTTTTTGTTTTTTTTTTGTTCATTATGGAAATAAGGATTGTTCTTTCTGAAAGTGATCAGTTTGAATACTTACAGGCAGCAGAAGGCATGGCTTTGTTCGGCGAAAAAGGAACTAGTTTTCATGACTATGCTTTCAAAATTTAACTTTGTTGCATTGCCAACCAATCAATTGTACTTGTGTTACAGTGTTAATGTGCATTATAGTGCTAGACGATTGTCTGAAACACATCAAAAAAGCAGTTTTATTCACATGTGAATCGTCTTCAGTTCCAGTACGCCAGCGTTCGGACTTATTTGAATCAATTCTGTTTCTTCATCCGGTGGGCGTAGACCAGTCAATATTTTTGGTTCTTTGTTTGGAATCAACTTCTTTCTGTAGGAAAGTAGAAAGAACGCCAATATAGCCAATATGTACAAATAAAATGAGCAGTTTGGAAGCAATATGTTTTTGCGCATCCAGATTATAACGTATGCAAGCACAGAGGGTGAGATTGTGGAGATTTGGATGAACTTTTCCCTGTTGTTATATACTGGAAATAGAGTTCAGTAACATGTCATGTTGATGTTCATGTATGTTCATAGCAAATTAGTAGTAAATAAGCTAAAGGTAGAAACGTGACAAATAATTGCTAAATCCAATGTTACCTTTGTCTTTGTGCTACACTGAAGTTTGGACTATTGGTCAAACTGGTCAGATTGGTTGGTGTTACTCATAATGCACCATTTGAATACATTGACAGTGCACTGGAGCCATAGTGACAAATCGTGAAACATCAGCTATCTACCAATGACATCGATACAAGTTTATCAAATTCTTATCATCAAATTAGCCATTTATTAGTGCTTTTGGTGGATGCACAGTCTTAACACAGTATAACAACTTCTTATTTGTTTCTGATTTAAAATAATAATTTTTTTTTATTAAACGACTTAAGGTGTCTTAATTCTGGATCATTTCCTTTAGTAAATCTTTCATTAAGTAACAGAATTTGGCAGTTGTACTGAGCATTTGTTCAGATTTTACTTTATTCTATCACTAATTTGGTAATAATGCCTGAACACAGTCATATTCTCCTGGCGGTAATGGATTTATTAAGGGAATAAGATGAAAACAAGCCTACTTAATTGCTGAGTACTGCTCAGGAATCATTTTTCTTGTTTGTTTTATCATGCACATGGACATTCACTGAGAGGCAAAGAAGAACTAATTAGCAAGTTGAATATTTCTTGGTTAGCCCATGACATTCAGACAGATGGCAAATAAAAGCTCGTTTACCACCAGATTTAATCATTATATGCAACTAATTTACACATACATTTCTTTAAACTAATTATCCAAACTTTTTGCAACAAATAATTGAAAAACTAAAACATTAGACGACTATAGGTTACACCTGGCATCCTCTGTTTCTGTATTGTTTTAAGGAGCTTTGGTGCTTGTACTTTACGACCTGAAATGAAAATGTCAAAACACGTTACTGCAACATATCAATGTTTCATACTTCTTTACTTCCTCCTCTTGTATATTCTGTTTTTTAGGTGTTGTCGTTCAATATTGGCAAACTCCCGATTCTTTGGCAGCAGCACAGTCCCCGACATTTTACACTTTGTATTTCAATGGCTGTAGCTCTGTTTTGATCAAAGGGGTCCAGAGGCCTAAGTTTCAAATCCCCCAAAGCCCATTTTGGCTACTCTTTGTTTAGCCCATTGGCATTCTGACCCCACGCTTCACAGACTTTGAACTCAAAGCTTGGAAAAGCCGTATCGCTTCTTTAAACACATTATCTATGGGCTAGGTTTTAAGAATATCACTAATCATCTTAAGGTTTTAGGCCAGTGTGGCAGTGTACTTAAAGCTTTGGGACACATTTACTCATATGGGAACTGTAAGGAGATTTCTATGTAATATAAGATACGATAATTTAATGGCAGGAAGTGGTTTATAAGTTTGTTTCAGATTAAAGTATCATAAGGACACAGCATCTTATTGTGTCCACTGTTTAAACTATTTTTTATTTTTTTATTTTTCCAATGTAAATTAATTTTCTAATTTTAGTGTCCCCCCCAGAATGGTAGAAATATATGTAAAATGTGGCATTAAGATATAAGATCTGGAGGTAAGGTGACAAATATTTATGAGCTTGACTTGCCTTGACTTGACTCGGCAAAGTTTGAACTTTTTAATTTTTTTTACACCATATGACTAAAAGTTGGTGTGGACCTTTATGTCATCTCAGATGTAATGTTTTACTGAGGATAATTTCTCTGTCAAGATCATCTTTGCAATATCTTCATTAAAGAATTGCATTACAAGTGAAAGACATGAATGAATCAGAGTTGGCACCTGTGAGACTTGCCAGAAAAGTAAGATCAATGATGTAAGCATTTAAATATGTTTATTAGACAAGCTATTGTTTGTTTTCACAAAGAAAACCCCTAAAAAACTGAATTTCTAAATGTTCAATGCTTTGTTTTAAAGTTTAGAAGATGCAAGCTTTAAGTAGTTTGTAATATTTTTTATTTAATAACCATCTATAGATTGATGTAAAAGATAAAATATCTCACAAATCTGTTTAAATGAGCCTTTCCCCTTGTTTTTGTGAAGTTCCTGTTGCATAAATCAGTCAAATGTTGTAACTGGAAGAGAATATTTTTAATTGATTTACAAAGTAGTGACTAATCCAGTTTACTGCTGTCATGTGCAGACTCCTTGTTGGCCAACATTTAACAGAACTTTGTGACATTCATGAGGACGCCTACATCCGACATGCTTATCCGGATCCGATACATGATTGGGATCAGCTAGGTTTGTGACCGCCTTCATTCATCAGTCACCATGACAATCCATGATGAGTCATAGGGGAAATTAATTGATGATGCCCCATTTAAAAATAACTTGAATCAAATTTAACTGCCTGAGAAAACTTAAAAGTTGCCTCTTTCATTGTTAAACTAAAGTGTTCGACCTTTGAAGAAAAACAACAGCTTTTTTTCCACAAAAAAAACAACAAAAAAACACTTGAGAGCTTAGTCTTGAGTTCAAATGGATCTTTGGATGCGTTTGGTGAAGTTACTACATAAAACTGTTACCACACATATTTTGTGCCTCCTGCTACTTATCAAGTTAAAATGTCATGAATATAATTTGATAGATTGGATAGATGTGTGAAAGATCTAAATATATATATATATATATATATATATATATATATATATATATATATAGATAGATAGATAGATAGATAGATAGATAGATAGATAGATAGATAGATAGATAGATAGATAGATAGATAGATAGATAGATAGATAGATAGATAGATAGATAGATAGATAGATAGATAGATAATATGTAAAACAATGAATCTACATAACCTGTTAAAACAACAACAACAATAATAATAGTTATAACAATAACAACAAAAAAACTTTTTTTTTCTCTACAATGCATCCTGTCTTGTGTACGATCTGGACAACAATACAATTTTGTACACAGTCTTCAAACTAAATGTACTGATGCTACTTTTTGTGTCCCTGTTGCAGTACCACTTCCTACCACTTACATCTGGTCTAGTACCTTTTATCCAGTCTGTTTCCTCTAACATGCGGAAGAATTTGACGGTATCAGGCTCGACTTAAATATTTTTGTCCTGACTTTTTGTAAACAAACAAAAAAAAAGAAAAAGCACCACATAATTTCATAAAATTAAAAGTACTACACTGTTATTTATTAATACAATGTACTTAGAAAAAGTATGGGAATTTCTTGGAATGACCAGTTATACTCATTCACTTTGTGAAAATGTTGTCTTGCGAAGTGGACCTGGTATCTCTCCCATTCGCACCTTGTTTTTAACTTTTTAACTTTTTACTTCAAAACCAATATAAGTAATTCACCAGCACTCTGACACCACTGCATACTATTTTGCATGTTTTTTTGTTAAAACTAGTCTGGTTGTCACTCTGTCACATGCTTTGTTTTCCTGGTTGGTTGTACAGCTATGCAAAAGTGTCCACAGGCATTTTCTTCTGTGACCATTGATCCCCTGGGAATCCAAGTTTAAATCCAGCGGAACCAGACTAATCATTTATCCAAGAATTACCTGGATTTATGTATTATTTTTGCTATAAAATTTGATTAGCTATTTGTATAGGTAGCAATAATAAACAATGTACTTATCCTGATCAAATAAATCAATACAATCAAAAAGATGATTTACTTCTGTTTTGATTTCACTTCTCTTCTTTTGTTTGACATTTTTGATACGGGCATTTAGCAAGTTTTGCTTCTTTAATTTGAACGCCTGCCAAGATAAATCTGACTTTCTGTGGTTGCGTCCCTTAGTAGATAGCTCATTAGGTGGCTACTTTTATTGCCTATAGGTGAGCTCAGCACTGCTTCATGATTAAGAGTCTTTGGCACCCTGAATTTTAGTGGCTTCGTCTGGAAATATTTCAGCTGCATGTCTGCTCCTCTAATCGAAGATAAAGATAATGGAGGGAATGTAAAAAAACAAAAAAAAAACTCACATCCTTAGAGAAGGCCTTGAACCCTGCCATTCATCCTTTTCAATTCATCAGCTGAGTCTAATTGCAAAAGAGGACAGGATACCCAGGGCCCAATTGTTCTTTATCCTCTTTGGAGCCTCTAAGGCATAAAAAGCGAAAGGCCTGCTTTTGATCTTTTTTTCCTTCGTTTTTTTCTCTCTCATCCCCTGCTATCCTTTCCCTTAGAATGAGACACTCCTTTCACACTGTGCCCTCTTCTTCATCTACGCAAAATAATTATCAAGCTCTGCCTCATCAAATAATGGTGGATATTGGAGGTCATGATGGGGAGGGCCAGAGGTCTGCTGGGTGGCCCTAGGACGTGGTAAAGCGTCCGTCTAATCTTAGAGGCAGGCTCCTTAGCCTTGGCTACCTTTATATACCTTGACCTCGGTTTTCGTTTGTCTGTCCTAATGAGACCCTCTCATGCAGCTAAAGCTACAGAGGTCTTGCAGTGGCAGGGTTGGGAAGCCAAAGTACAATGAGACACAGGGCTGTTGTGAGACAAGGGTGCATCTGTGCTATCTTATTAAGCCTTGGAAAAGAGCTCATGTGTTTCAGCAGTCTGTACTCACTAAGAGCAGATCTGTTGACACCTACTTGTCCTTTGTGATCAACACTATTCTGTGACGAGATGGGCACACCGAGGTTCTCGTTAGGAAAAGTTCTTAGTGCAGAATTTAGTCCAAGTGCTTTATATGGTTTGCGTAAGGATAATGACTGTAGTTTTGCAATAACAAAAAATTACTTCATTCTGCAGGAATCACAGTTGAGGTGAAAGACCACTTTTTCTAAGAGACATAATTTTTTTGTTCTTGAAGAACAAAGGTAAAAAAAAAATAGTTTTAATTTTTTTTTTTTTTTTCAAAGTTGCACACTATTTTATTTTGTTTTATTTTACTTTTTTTTTTTTTTTTGTTTTTTTTCCCACCCTGGACTTACTTAATGGTTTGGCTACTTCCCATGCTCACGACTTTGTTGAATGTGAATGCTTAAATCTATCTAAAACCCCTGCGAGCAAAATTTTCACACAAGAAAATGATATAACCCATGAAAGCAAACCTAAATACCTTTTCTAACAAACAAAAGGGACAGCAGGATATACTATAAGTAGAACAAAATGACAAACAAAACACAAGTAGGCAAACAAAAACCTTTAAGCAATCATGTTAAGCACGCCTAACATCTGAGCACTGTGCAAGAACAAAGCGAGGCCCCTGTCAGAGCATCGATCCACTCCTGAAGGCATACATCCATAGCTATCTGATTGCTCCCTGCCTCTCGCGCCTTTCTCCCCCGCGCCTCTAACTCTGCTCTGGCTCCTCTCTGAGAGTGTGCTTATTGATCTGGCCTACCTCGCTGGAGTTAACTCGCTGATAAAACCTGACCAAGGGCTTCCAATGGCCTGGAAGAGTTTGGAAAGGTGGTGAGGAAAGATGATAACAAAAAAAAATAAAAAAGTAAAAAATATATAAATAAAAAATGGTTTGTCATAATATTCAAAACTTATGACATCTGTTTTCCAATGTGATGTTTATAATGTTGGCAAAGTAGCTAGATTGTTACCTAATTTTGAATATTTACACTTACTGGATTCATCAGCATAATACAGTAAGGTCTGTCCACCACGGCTGTTTGGACCATGAAATTATTGAACAATATATATTAAAGGACATGTTTTGTAGGTTAAAGAAATCTCCATGCACATTTAGTGTGTTTTTTGCATACAGATTAATCCTTTCTTTCATTAACTGTTTATATCATATATGCATAATTAATATGACTTCATTTTAAAATATGGCATAGCAGTGTTAACTTGCCCTCTTAAATGTAACTTCCTTTATTTTTTGCTGCACTAAGTCTGAGTAACATTTGCCATTGTTTTTGGTACGCTGTAATCATTTGCCATACATTTGCAGTGGATTTTCAAAAGTATCTTGCAGTAAAATGTAAACGACTAGTAAAGGAACATTAAAAGTCACAGAAACTCACCTAAAAAAGGGGGGAAAAAAATAAAGAAAAATGCCCTGCCTCAGAGGAAAGATTGCAAAAACCCAGCCAACAAATAACTTTTGTTTTCTTTAGGTTAAAGTTGTGGCTATTCTCCATAAGGTTTAGGTTGTGCAGCGTCAACATTTCCCTGTTTGTTTTACATTGTTTACAGTTCAGATTGTCAGGTTGCATCTCATATCATTTATATCACATCATGACTTCACAAGTGCAGCCGCATGCATGATGGTGTGTTGATTCTAATATCAGATGTTCAAGTAATATGACGCATCTTGCATCGATATCAACTAGATGCAATGTAGTTGAATATTAAATGTAACTATGATTTTGATGTTACAATCAGTTGTTAGTGTTCTTTGTGTCATAGGTTCATTATAAAGGTGGGCTAAATAAATAGATTAAAGAAAAAGGCTGTAAAACCAAGAGTTATCCTACTGCCAACCTCCAATCCAGTGTGCAGTGATGTAATGTTAAGCATAAATCAATAAATACAATAAAACATATGTGTAAATACAATTTTAAATGTGTTTCCATGTATACAATTATGCAACACCTTTTTTTCCTCTTCATTCTGCAGGTCACTTACACGTTTTATTGACAGGACCTTTTACAGTGAATACATTAAGCAGAATTGGCACTGCAGCACTGGAAAAAGCATTATTCATTCATTAATGTGCAATTGTAGTGCACCTATCCGTTCATAATACACTATATATTATAAGTTATACTGCTTTACTGAAAATGTTTTAATTTATAAACTACAGGGTCAATATCAAACTAGTGGGAAGATATCAATATGCTAGATTTGTCTATCGACTTGACCTTTGGTGGTTCGAATCCTTGCAGGCGTACCAGCACTTTCTTTAATATATTCTTCTGCTTTGTGTACTCCGAGATGAATAAGGATACAGGATGAGAAAACAATTGAATTAACTGGCGTACACATATATGAACTTCACACGATTTGTTGTCTATGTCATATTTAATTTCTTAACGAGGGCCGGAAGCAACAAAAAAAAAAAAAAGAAATTGCACCAGGTCTTACGAGGTTAAGGAAGATATAAAAAATGATAACTTAGTTTAAATTGTAACTTTTGTAACTAGCACAGTTAATGTAAATTTTTAAGCATTATTATATTTTACAAGAACGCTGACCTAAAAAAAAAATCTGTTTTATAAAAAAAAAAAAAAAAAAATAGAAAGCGTCTAGTGTTTATGTGTCAGTATGTGTAATTGTGTTTCCAGAGTGTGATTACTTCGTACATCAGTTTGTGTATATTTTTGCAAGTGTGTTGTGCTGTCATGTTTGTAGCGTTCCATGTGGGAGGGTCTGTTGATAAGTAAGCCATCTGTAGTGTTCTGCAGAACGACATGTTGTAAAGCGCGATTGGAGAGTGTGGAGAGACTTGACTTGACAAATCTTGGCATATAATGAGACAGAAGGGAGTAAAGGCAGAAGTCTGTCCAGGGATAAACAATTAGATTTGTCCCAGAGGTATGGGCCATGTAATGCAAGGACTCTCAGACTAACAAAATCAATATGGCTTCCAGTAAGAACACTCAGGGGGTAGAGTGATGAAGAGGTTATCATTCATTTCTCAGATTAGGACACATATACACAAAGAAGAACAGTCTCACTTTAACAATCAATATGATCACTAGAATGAAAACTGCTTGTCTGTGATGTATATATTTAAAAGCATGTCTGTGCTACTCAGCTGTCCGTCAAATAGGATTGATGTAGTGAGAAGTGATAACATAGACTATCAGGGATGCTGAACTGAACTAGTCAAGCCAGTTTTCATCAGCAGCCAATTGTGATGGGAGCTAAAAGGAGACAGCATTTGGGAATTATCTTTTCACACCCACAGATAAAACCATAATGGAGTATGAGCCGTAGACATAGTGGGCAGTCCCTTTGCGTTCCATCCCCTCTTAGGCCCTGCCCAGACTTGCATGTCTAATCTGACATCCCACTACTGTTCCCAGCAGGCCTCGCAAGGGTAGCACTGCCAGGGCAAGGAGGGTTGGTTTGTTATGGGAGGGTTATCCCACATTGTGCTTGCTCTAACAGAGACAACAAAAAAAAGGAGAGAATAAATGGTTTGGGGTTGGGAGTCGGGGCAATCACAACTCGTGTGCAGCTGCTATTGGGCAGGGATGTCTCCTCGGAGACGCTGAGTCGCTGACCATGAAGGTGTGATCCTGAGCCATGGCCAGCCTGTCGCCTCATCTCCATGGAGACATCAGCATGGCACCCCAGAGGGCTTGTCTCTGCTGTGGCCTGGAGCAGCAAGATCACTTGGGGATGTGGCCTGGCCATCACCTGGGCTTTAGGGAACCAGGAGACACAGCTCTGATGACCTTCAGCCACCTGCCAGTCTGTCATCAAAGCCGAGGGAATAACATTAAAGAAAAATCGGCGAGGGATTTGTGTGGAGACATTGTTCACTGGGCCATTGTATCTTTGAAGGAGTCTCTTTGTTCCAGTGGTATTGAACTAGATTGAAGAACATACATTTCACAACATTACCTCACTCGATGTTCTAAGATTTTTTCTTTGCCTGTATCATTTTATTTTCCATATCAAAGCGGTTATATTTGAGTCTGCAGCTGCTGTATTTTCTTATGCTGGTACTAGTTAACGGAAGTTAGATAATTGTGTAAAAACTGTATTTATATTCCGATCATCCACATTTCAGTTTGCTTTTGGAAGACATGAATGTAGTGTTTTAGGTGTCTGTAATGAGAAAGACCATCCATTCTTTTATCAGTGATCCCAGCATCGTTGACGGTATGGGGATGCATCAGTGCAGGAATGATGCGTAAAGTCAACACCTATGAAGATGCGTATAGGAATTCTGGTGGAACTTTTATTACCACATCAAGGTGATGTGTTTTCCTGGAAGGGTTATTTCAGCAAGTTACTTCCAGACTTTACATTGCTTACAACGTTGTGGAGAGGTTGGATATTTATCCAATGTTCCTGTAGTCCAGAGTGGTCTCCTACTAAAAATGTATGACATACAAAAAAATACAACAACATCTAAATAAGCTTCAGCTGATCCAAACTACTGCTGGGAGATTTCCGATAAGGAATTAGCATAAGAGATCACATTTCTTCTATTTAAGCTTCTCTTCATTTCCTTCCTCTTAAATTCAGAATATAGTTTAAACTACTTTTCCTGAAATATAAAGCTCCAAACGATAATGCTCCAATGTATCTTAAAGACATGTAGGTGTAGTATTATCCCAACAGAGCACTTTGCTGTAAGACTCCAGGCTTACTTGTGGTTCCTAAAGTCTCCAATAGTAAAATGAGAAGCAGAAGCTTCAGGTATTAGGCTCCAGAAGCAGCTATTAGTTTGGATTTAGGAAGCGGACACCTTCACTTTCTTAAAGATTTGGCTTAAAGCTTTACTTTTTGATAAAGCTCATACTTGGCTCTGGGTTGGGGGAACCTGTGCCATCCCTTTAGTTATGCTGCTATGGGGGTCTTCCACGATGCTCTTGGCATCCCTCCTCATGCTTCTGTCTTTAGTTTCCATGAATGAATGTTTATGCTTTTATTCTTGTCATTAAGTGTCTTTTCCTCCTTCGTATTCTTTCTGCTCTTTTTATTCTGCCAGTAAGTATACATGACCTAGTGCTTTTGTGTTTGCTTCTCTATCCTGTCCTCTTAACACCCAGCTGGTTGGGGCAGATGGCGGGCCTCCACTTGTCTGCTTCTGCTGGATTTTTGCTGTTAAAAGGGACGTCTTCCTCTCCACTGTTGCCTCCTGTACTCTGCATGCTCAAGCTGGGGGTTTGAATTGAAGTGAGGGTTCAGTGTGATTTATTGATTTCCTTGGCAAGACAGCTCTGTAGAACCTGAGATTTTATAAATATGTTGAATTGGATAATATTTGTTTTCAAGTGGAATTAAATCAAATGTAATTGGACTACATTTAATTGGGTTTGAACTTAAACGTGTATGTTTTCCTCATCCAAGAGCCCTGAGCCCTTGTGGTGAATTTGTGGTATGATAACATATAAATTAGTAATAATAAGTAATAATAAGTTATTGATTTTAATATTTTTTACTTCTAGTTGCATTGTCTGCTGGCCTCGTACTTTAGGAGTTAATACACAGTACAATAATATATTATTCCCTGAAAAAACAACATGGTGCACATCAAGTTATTCTGAAGGCGCACAGCGTAACACAAGAAATATGACTTTTTGAAAGAGTTTGGAATTTGTCAAACAAATGTCTTTTGGGTAATCAAAGTAATTATTAACTGATTATCTGATTTTAGACTCACCCAGTTGCACTCTTAAGCTGTCCCATTTAGTTAAATACA
Source organism: Xenentodon cancila (assembly GCA_014839995.1). Classification (NCBI taxonomy): domain Eukaryota; kingdom Metazoa; phylum Chordata; class Actinopteri; order Beloniformes; family Belonidae; genus Xenentodon; species Xenentodon cancila. The sequence continues at coordinate 20,702,088 of CM026199.1, forward strand.
AGGAAATTCAAGGACAAACACTTAAAATGTGCAAAATAAATTTGTGTGCCCTCACTAATTCAAGATTAAAAGCCAAATATTTAAATTAAACTGACACAAACTAGAGAAAGGAAGCACACTTTCCATTTAAGTTTAAAAAAACAAGTGCTTATACAGTTGATTGACTAATTTGCTAGTTTGGATTAGATCACAATGTTTAATTAGAGGCTATGTATGCCTTGTATGCCTTAATTTACCCAAAGCAGTCCAAGGTTTCTTAAGAAAATGAAATTCAGGCTTGTAAAATTGAAGAAACGTCATAAAAGTCAAATGCAGAATAAAAAAGGTTGCTCTCTTCATCTGTTTCAAGGATGTGTGGACCAGAGTAGGCAAAAAAAAAACAAAAAAAACAAGATGATTTAAAAACAGGGACATCAGAGTAATTTGTTGTATAGCGTTATAGACCATTGTTGGGAACACTGTGATGAATTATTGCCAAATGGGATCTCAGATCTTCTTTGAGTATAAAGCAGCATCGTCCAACCCATTCCCTCGAGACACTTATGTTGCATTATCTGACAAACCAATGCAGGAGATTGTGTAGAAAAATCTGTGCTTTCTTCCTTTCAGCTAAAAAGAAAGGGAGGATTTTGAGTGGGGCGGTGATTCTTCATGCAGGCTGAGGCGCGACACCTTCCTCACGGTGAGAGATCGTGAGCCCTAATAATACAGAGCTGTACAATGGTTCTGACAGGCGAGCAATAAAGCAATCAGGGTCCCAGGCATTCCAAATCTCTTTACCACCCACCCTCTAACAGATTGAGAGATGGGCTGCTGACCTGAGAGCTGTCAATCATGGGGGATACCTGCTGGAGACTGATCAGGGAAAGCTGAGGGCATTGGTCCATCAGATCTGTTTTCACACTCCAGACACCAACATTGCAAGCCTAACCAGAGACACAAAAAAAAGCCCCACCGCCTTGCTCTTAATTAGGAGATGTGTGTGCATGTGTGTTGTTTTTGGGGTGGGTGGGGGACTTGTTTGGTTTAAATGGGTATGGGAGTGTCTGAGATAGAGGAGGATAGTAAGTGGGATCCCAGTGAGACAGAAAATAACCTTTTCCCTTGATTTAGAAATCAGGCATTGATCTGTCATGCTGTTTTGTACAAGTAAGAGCTCTTTCAGCATTGTTTTACAGTGTGTGGAAATTTAGCTTGTGTGTGATGGGGTGTGGGTGGAGTGAGTGAGTGTGTGTGTGTGTGTGTCGGGGGTGTGGGGTGGGGGACTTGTTCATTAGCTGTCTGTTGCCCATCACCATAATTCTGTGGTTAGTTAATGGCTTTCTGGTGTTTCCTCTAGAGTCTTCCTGTCTGAGGGCTGACTGCTAAAACTCCTCCTCTGTTTTCTCCTCTGTCTTCCAAGTGGGGAGTCTCGTGTTCTGCTGTCTAACTCCAGACAATTTGCTTCAGCCAGTGGCCAAGGCTGCGAGCAGTCTGCCCGCATGGACTCACATTAGAGAAGTCAAAGCAACATCGCAAAAACATGCTGATTTGACATCCTGTCTCACTGACTGGAACTATAATTGTTTTCTACGGTTAAAATCTGCTTATTACTGGAAGTCTCCTCACAACCAGTAGTTTTAATGCACTGTTATTTTAGACATTATGAATGTGACTTTTAAAAGAAATGTGTGTGGGTGGGGGTGGGGCGGTGGGGTGGGTTAATTACTTTCATTTTTTTAATCATGTGTTAGATGTTGCATAATGCAATAAATAATTAAATGTAGCAGGCAATACACAAACCACACTAGGGAACAATTCTTTTGAAAATAGTAAATATCCCAGCCCCCTTGGCTGGTTTGCCATGAAAATGATATTTATGGATAGATAAATGACAAGTTAATGCTTCATTATGTCATTTGGAGATTTTCTCGTACAATTTTGGCTCGTCTGCAGAAGAATTTCCCTTTTTTGGACATCTCGGAGCAGCTTCAGTTTGAAATGTGATGCCAAATTAAACATGGCAAATTAGAGCTTCCCTTTTTGTGTATATTTTTCAAAGAAAGCAAACTGAATAACTTTTGACATCAAATTAAATGACTGCATTGAAGGCACTAATACTGTGGATCCCACAGAGAGTCGTCGTGTAACTTTGCAGCTGTCTGGATTGTTGTTTGTTTTGGGTTATAGTAATTTGATGATTTTCTATCTGAGGCTCTTATCAGCTATTTATTTACACTATGCCGTTTCTGCCAAATAGGTTTTAAAAAGATACCTGCATGCCAGCTACCCAAAATGAGATCATAAAATCAAGCATCTGTTGAAGTAAAAGCATTACTTTTATAGTTTTACCTGTTTTGGTTTTATTAGGTGTACCTGCATGACATTAGTGTTTGCTTAAAACGTCTGATTTTAGACGTGGAAGGAGGAGGTGGCGGAGAAATATGTATATATATATATATATGTATATATATATATATATATATATATATATATATATATATATATATATATATATATATATATATATATATATATATATATATATATTATGTGTAAATTTGTTCTTTTTTTCCATAATTCTGCTGCGTTCATGGAGTTCTAAAATCAGAAGTCGTGGTCCTTGAACGTGACCCAGGACACATTTGTGTTGACAGTGTTGGCCGCAAGTGTTTCAGTTCACATCAGAATGTGACCTGAGCAGTCATATTTGAATGGATGCTTAATGCATCCTGAGTGCGCTTACACCACTGCTAACCACTAGTGACCTGATCACCCAGGTCACAAGTGCTTAATGGGGTCACAGGGCTTATGCTAACACCCGGTCTAAGCACCTTCCACGTTTCCATCAATAAAAACAACAGCGGTGCTTCTGGTTTGAACAGTTTGCGAGTTTGATTTATTATCCCATTATTAATTTATTACAGAAATGTTATAAAAGAAATTAAGTCACAGATAGAAATAAGTTCATGCTTTAATTTCCAGGCTGCCTTGAGAATCCAAGGGAGTATGTTTGAGCTACAGTCTCCTTTATCTCAGAAGACATTTTGGAGAAGTGTATTACACTTTCTAATCATTCGAGAAAAGTAACATTTACAAGATTTCATTTTCTCAATAGTCCATAGTTCTGGTCGTCTGATTTTCCTCATCATAATGTGTCATTCATTTTCAATAGCAGACAATCTGGACTGCTGGCAGGCCTGTTGAGCACAAGCTCTCCATGTCCGTGCAACAGCATGGCTTCACAGACACGCAAGCTCTCTGTAAGTTGTGCAGAACGAGGTATTGTCGTGCTGAAAAAAAAACGCAGACCTCAAAGGAAGATTCATTGCATTAATTGTATCAAATATCGCCCAGATCCTAGTATATGTCACTTCATCAGTGGTACTGTCAGACGTCTACAAGCCCCCATGCCGCTTGCACTTACGCGCCCTTATACTGTCATATATGTTGGCTTCCTCTTTTGCTCATAACAGTCTGGAACGCCTTTCTCATCTTTGGCACGTAAATTGAACATCCTTTTTTTTTCTAAAAACGAACTGAAGTGTTGACTCATCGGAACATAGAACACATGTCCACTGTCTATCTGTCAATCTGAGATGGGCTTGTGCCCAGAGAACTTGTCAGTTTTTCTTTGCTGAGTTGATAATCCATGTCTTCTCCTTGTATGATGCTGTTTTAGGTGACTTTTCTGGCTGTATCAGCGGTAGACTGTTGAGTAACAATGGTTTCTCAAGTCAATGTGACAATAAAAAGTGATAATTTTATTGTTTGTTTTTTTTGTAAGTCTGGTCATTTAGATTTCTTTTTAATATCTAAGTACAATGAACTTGATCAGTGAACATAAAACATTTTGTTCTTGTGTCTGTAATAAATGTTTGCAATTTAGAAATGCTTTTCTGTAAACACATTTTTCATGTTACATGTATGAGCGTTTTCCTGTTTTCTGCATAAGGACGCAAACCTTTTTTTGTCCTGTTGAAATGTCGTAATATGTTGTCTTTGGCTGTTCATCAAAAATGAGAAGTTTACGCTTTCGGTGAAAGAAGATGAAAAGGAACATGCTTGGTGTTCCAAGGCGTTTTATAACTCAACCATATTTGACAATGAATGATGAGTTGTGCAGTCGTCTCTCCTTAAACTGTCCCTCAGGGGTGCTTTGTAGATCCCCCTTCACTTCCCTGCATCTGGGAAACTACATGATTTTTGAAGCCTGACGTCCAAGTCTTTCTTCCAAAGAAACGTTTGTCTTGTTCCTTCCAGATCTCTGATGTCACCCTGCACTAGAACCTCTATGTGATCTTCTGCAGCTGAAGGAGCAGGCCTTATGGGTTTTACACGCCAGTGAAAAGTTAGGTTTTCTGGGTCATTCACCATCTGACATCACAGTGGATTCTGGCTGAAACTGGATTTTTCCTTCACTACTTTAAAACTTCCAACACACTGTGTCTTTCATATTGTATATCATGCAGTATGACTAAACTCAAATGCCTGCATTCAATGACTTTACCTGACCTCCAGACTTATGGCTTTGGTTTTCTGCCAGTGTATGTGGATCGTTGCATAAACACAGAGATCAGTTCTTTATTAAGCGATTCTGCATATTTTACAAATGGTTTAATTCACATACTATAGTTCACAACTCTAACTTTGCTATACATTCACTTGGCAACAACTGGAACAAGCTGTCTTTTCTTTATTTCCATCCACTTTGACTGAAGCATAAAGTCAGACATTAGTATTCCTCCTGTCTCACATGAGAGCCATCACGGTCCCAATGGTGTCGCAGCTCTTTTTCAAATAACATTAATTGATGAGTGAAAAAGAAATAATTCATGCAATAATCATTATGGCTGCATTCACAGTGTAGCCTTTGTGGAAGTATTGTTCATTGTCGTATTTTTCAATTATGCCATTAATACACAACTAAACAAGCTGAAAGCGTGCCGTGGCAACATCTTCCTTTTATTGGCAGCTGATGCATCAACAAGAGGTTGTCTTTGCTGAAAAACAAATCAACTGCTGAGGCGTTTCTGGACCTCCAGACCTTTGTGACCAATGGCGTGTCATCCCTCACTTTGTCATGTTTAAGTAAAACCAATCCCTATTCAAAGCAGCATCCATCAGTGTTAGTTGAGAACAATGACAGATTGCCTTTCTGCTGCACTCAAAGCATCTGGATCCTTTCTTTACTCCCCTTCTTTTATTTATGGTAAAACAGCCTGAGTAACAGCTGGGCAATGGGAGTTTACAAGTTAATCAATTGTTTGTTAGGGAGCCACAACGTTGCCCCATACCCAACCATCTGCAAGTTAATGTTCATTCGCCATACTAATTTTCTCACAGCAGCAGCGTATCTTTTGATTACTCTGTAAGAGATTTTTGCACATTGAAAAAAATTTGAAATACTTGAGAGAGGAAATTGCACTTTTTAGGTGGCTACTGGCATGAAATTTTCTTTAGCATTTGGTGTAACGGAAATCAAATGGAAAAGCTGATTCAAAAACTAAAGAAGCAGTAACCGTGTGTTTCTCATCTACATTTTATCCTTTCAGTGGGATATCCCTGAAGTGATATTAAATTTCACTTACTGGTGGTGAAGTTAGGTACACACTGTTTATTCTGGACGCCGCACTTCCTGTTAAAATGAAGCTGCTTTTGTTTTTTCTCCCAGGTATTTGTGCCTTTGGCAGGATCGTGGTCTTTTGTTCCTCTCTGCTGCTCTTCAGCTCCGCAATGTGACCCATGTGATCGCAGGCCTCAAGAAGGTCAGGCTCTTGTTTAATGTTTTTTAGTTTTCCAGACCCAATCTTCTTCAAAGTTCGAAAAAAAGGTAGATTTTTTTTGTGTGTGTATGGTTTCTGTAAAAACAGCTTTATTAAAACAATTTTTGCCCATTTAATTAATTGAACAAATAAAAACAACAACATAAAAATACCATCAATGTTAACATTAAAACACAGTCCTAACAGAAGTACATGAACATGAAAGTTACAGGAATGATATCAACTTTTCAAGAAAAGCTAATATTTGGCTTCAGATTGCGGGGAACAATATTTTGAATAAAAACTCAGACAACAGAGAATTTTAGAAAACCATAAACAACTTAAAAGCAGAATATATGATATTTTTTAGATTTTCATATATATATATATATATATATATATATATATATATATATATATATATATATATATATATATATATATATATATATATAAAATCATTTTATTTTGGTTGGTCTGTTTTATTTTTTTAGCCGTATTATCTTGGCAGCCTTGAGCCAGTGTTTGAATAGGGCACTATTTAGAATTGTGCTGTGAGCACTGGTGTTCACCTTTCCTGTTTCCCGGCTGCAGCTCAGAAACCACACGGTACTTTATTTATAATCCAACCAACCTCGGTGTGCAACTCTTGCCCTGTACTCTTGCTTGCATCACACAGTGAGGTCACTTCCCTCTGCACCTTCACCACTGCTCTTGCATTCCAACATGGCTCTAGGACAGCAGCCCAGCAAAGCTCTATATTCCTTAAATCACAAAGAGGCCCAGATCAGAGCCATGCTGGATGGGAGCCAGGATCCTACCCTCACAGCCCAGGCAGCTGGGGGCAGCCTATAATAAGTGGGAGACAATGAGAACTAGCACACCTCCCACGCTTTGCATGTAGATGTCGAATCCGAATTGGTTTCATAGGTTTTCCATAGTCCTCGCTAATTACAAAGCCATAGGAAAACCTTGAGTGGGATAAAAGAGATGTAAAGCCATGTTAAGGGTATGTTTTAACATTCTAATTCAAGAGAGCATGTATTATTCAGCTTACTGTAGTGAGTTTTCAGTTGTAAAGGACAAAGATAAATATACGAAGATGTAAAAGTGGCAACCTTGTTTAATAGTCACAGAGTTAGTCTATGATAAACACAGGGCACCTGAACAGTTTTTGTTTTCCGATGGTCATCAAAAATATTTAGTTTGCATATATTTTTTTATTGTCACATGGGAAACTATTAAACACATTCTGTTTTAATGAATAATAATGAACAATTCACCAAGATGTAGATGGCAGTGGTCCTTTAATGGTCCCTCGTAGCCTCTTAAGCCTCTGGTGATAAATCTTGGACGCCCTCACTGGTATAACTAAAACCCAAACCTCATTCAACTTCACATCCATCAGTGTTTGGCTCAAAGTGATGACAAAGCACTTTCAATTACACTAGTAAGTGACTCTGGAAACAGTTCATAGCACGGTCCAGGCATGAAGACTACGGAGAAAAAAAAGTGTGGGAGGTGGGGGAGGGAAGAAACTCTGGAGGGGCATCCGTTTGACTCGCTACCAAATAATAAAAAAGGGTGGTGTGACTCGGCGACACAAGGGATGTCGCTTGCATTGCAAACCCAAGGACAATTCACCTATTTTGTGTGCTGTCACCCCTGTAGTCTGATTTATGGCAGGGAAATCCTTTCTATGACCCATTCGTCCATCAGCTTGGTGCTATAAGGATACTCTGGTGATTAAAGGCTGAAGTATCAAAGCGTCCTCAGTCAGGGCCCTTGTCTTGTACCAGAGGGCCTTGTGCTGCTGAATAGGGAGCGTGGCGTTGGGAGGGAGAGTAGTTGCAGCAGCGGAGGAGTGCCATTCTTAACCCTGAGCACCAGAGAATAGAAGGGCTTTTTGAGAATCCATCAACTGCAAATGCTTCATTCCATCATGTTGATGTTTTCTTTTCCATTTTTCCATCCCAATTTGTAATTACATTATGTCGAGTGTGTGCTCTCTAAAACTTAACACGGCACTGTTTAATTGGAGTGATTTTACTTATAATTGCGTGATCCTCTCTACCACTTTTGGCTTCCACTTTGTCTGAATAAGCAGGCTAATTTCGTCAAATTAATCAGTTTGGTATATCTAATATTGAAGTTCAAAAATGAAATAATTGAGAAAATGTAAAACTGCTCTGTATAGTGGGAGCTGTAATCGTCAACAAAAAGAATAACCCAACGGTTGGGGACAAGGCGGAAACATATGAGTGATTATAATTTTTCTCTTACTCTATTGAAAACTCCTTCATTACATTCATTACATAAATAAAAACAGAGTTGGACTCCTGGAGTGCCTGATCTTCCAAAGTACCTCTGACTCCAACCCCCCTGATGAAAGGCCCACACTAACATCAGGAGTCCAGAGCCTTTACTCTCTAACTTCAGGCAATTATGACACAGAAGAGATCTTTGCCTTCTGCTCTTGAAAAGAAGAAGAAAAAAGGCATCCCTTTTTTTCTGAGCTTAGTTGTAAAAATAAGCATGCTCTCCTCAATTGCAGTCACCCCATGCCCTTTGCAATAGTAGCAAGGATGTATCGGAACAAGCCATGGGGCAAAACAAATCACTTGTGATTTACAGAATTATAAAGATTTTAATAGCTGCAATGTTTCTCACTCAGATTGGTCTTTATTTCCAGGAGTCAAAGTTTCCTAGGTGCCCCAGGCTTTTGAAAAGCAGTAATTGGCCAACAGAGAGACTTAAGATCTCCCTGAGTGATTGAGGGTATTTGTTGCTGTGAACTTGGGGGTATCACTCTAAAGATCACAGGTCCAGGATCTGAAAGACTGCAGCTTGTCAAGCACAATTCATTTTGCAGCTGTGGAAGTCAGACTACTTTTCAGTGCAGTTTAGCCTAAAGTTTTAAGTTCTCTGTGGAATTCGATATATTTTCTTATGTCTTAATATTTATTTTCCCCCCTATTTACTTATTGGTTATGTCTCCAATTATTTCAGCATTACAAAAGGGGACCGTGAGTTTATGGATTAAAAAAAAACAACAAAACCTTAGTTCAATGCAGAAGAACTTGGGATGATGAAAATGGGTGCGATTGTTGAGTTTTGACTTGACTTGCAGTATTAATAATTCAAACATATTAACCAACATTTCTTATTCATTATTTTGAAAAGAGTTATAATAATGTTGTGATAGGCGTTCAATGTTAGTTTCTGGATCTAATGTAATATCTCTAATAGATTAATAACATGTTGGTTGGGTTTTTTTTGTTTCTTTATTGAATAATGTGAATAGCTTGAATGCTTTTCACGTGTCTTTTACAAGTTTATTGCTCAAATCCGCAGCTAAAGTCCATAACGTTGCCTCGCACATCGGCAAAGCAGCTCTCATAATGCTGAAAGCGTCTGCTTTCTGTTAGAAAAACAAGCCTGGCAGTAGCTAAGCTATATTAAGGAAATCCACCAGGGAGGCATAATCGAGTTTGACTCTCTACCGGTGGTCTCCTTGTTAGTGTTGCGAGTGTCAGAACTGACAGTGCAGGTAGCTCAAACGCCACTTAAGGTTTTAGCTTCAGTGGCTTTTGGAAAGAAATGACCGTGACCTGTGTAGCTTGAGCCCACATCCCACACCCTTTCTGCCTGACAGGCGCTCAATGGCAAGTGTCTGCCAGCATGCCGAGGGGAACGCTGCCAAGCAGCCAGAGATGGAGATGATTACCACATCCCTCTCTCCCTCTCAGCCTGCTCGCTGAAAACTGATACCTGCTAACAAACTGCTGTCAACATGTTAGCGAGGCGGAGAGAGTGAGAGCAATAGTATGTGCTGAGAGAGGGAAAAGGGAGAAAGAGAGATGTGTGGGAGAGTCAGTGTGAGGAATCCAAACAAGTTGGGATTAATGACATTGAAACAAGTTTTCTTTTTTTTTTTTTTTTTGCCCCCCCCCCTTTCCCCAAACTGTTTTGAGAGCTGACACTGTTGTGGTAGACTTGAAGAATGCAATCAACACTATAAGGAGCGGACTAGTTTGGCAGGCACTCACCAACAACGTGACAATCCTATGATGAATGTCAGACAACGTAGTTAGAAGGTCATTTGTTTTCAGGCTACTGTAACTCATCGTACAAATGCACCCATTAATGCAAATTGAAAAAAAAAAAAAAAAAAAAAAAAAAATTCGGGCAGAACCTTTTTCCTGTAACAGTTATAATATATGCAGTTTAAATGCTACATCGTCAAGCGTTCCAGTGGTGTGCAGATATGCAAATTGCTTTAGACCTTTGGTCCACTCATTTAAAACTTGGGCTTTCCTGCTGAGCACGGGAAAATGCGGTTCCTCCAAATACAAGTTGTAAATGTCATTGTTTTTGAATAAATCCTTCACTGTGCCATTTTGGAGGCACACAAATGAAATAAAGGGGGACAAATATAAACCCACAGCTGATGTCTATATTTTAACAGTTGTAGAGGACATAAAGCAGCACGGAGTAACTTGAATCATCGGTAATTAGAGTATTACTTTGCAAATTGCAAATTATTTTAATTGTCTGATTTTTTTTTAGCAGAAGGCCTATTTTAGCTACTGTCTTTAAACACCTTTATTTATGAGGAGTGGGAATGGCAATTATGGTATGTGCATCCCAGCATGAAATACTTTTGTCAAAGAGAAGAAGACAGTACATTGTTCAATAAGTTTTGTGTAGATTCTTTGCGGTATCAAGATATCAACTTAATTTATTGTTAGTTTGTTATTTACAAATTAAAATATTGCTTTTATTATATATTAAAGTCCAAACAAAAGCAGGTTAAAAACTCCTAGTCAGTCAGTATAAGATCCCTGTTATATTTTGAGTCATTAATGCCACAAACTTAAACAGAAAACCTGGAACAAAACCGGTGTCTGCAGTAGCTTACTCCGAAACTTTGTTCAGCAACAAGATAAGTATTTCTCTACAAATCAATTTTCCAGAAGAGACGATGGAAACAAACCTAAGTGCTAGTTTGTACCATAAGGCTCGCAGTGAAACCACCAAGTCTAAGAAGCACTTTATTAGCCAGTGGGGGGTGGCGGGGTGGGGGGGTCAGGAGGACCAGCCCTGTCATTGATTGAGGTTGAAGGATGCATCCACAGCTGCACTTTCTCTAAATTTCTAAGAGTAAATAAGCACCTTTTGAAGTGGGGGGTGCCTAGGAGCACTCCTCTGCACAGATTGTGTGGGTTTCTGTGGGGAGCTGTAGTTACGGGAAAGATCAATGGACAGGGCATTAGGGGGATAGAGCGCACTACACTGTCCAGCCCTCCAGCCTGCAGAACAACTCAGCAGCTCCTACTGTACATGGACAGGATTGTTGAGCTCAAGGCAGTTTAATTCTCTGTGCTGTTTTGTGAAACTGAACATTTTCTATAGACTATAAAGATATATTTGAGGAACAATGATGAAACATACACTTTCTTTACATACAACAGTCCTTTTATTTCATATTGTTTTGCTGCTGCTTTTAGTTTTTCTCAGCAACTTCGTTTGTGGTCATGATCTTGAGAAAATCCTTAAACATTTGTAGAAAAAATATATTTTAAAACAGTCCCTGGTGGAGCATTTCCGCTTGGCTCCTCTTGTGCATAAACATAGTTATTTTTATGTTGGTTAGCGTTGATAAGAATAGGGCTCTACAGCAGTAAAAAAAAAAAAAAAAAAAAAAGTAATGATAATAATTTTGACTGGAATAATGTTGCCAGCACAATTGTTGATGGGGAAAAGCCATAGCACACTCCATGGGCTATGGTGAAAGCATGGAAAAGCCCATATCCTGCATATATTCTGTGGCCTAATATGTGTACTTGCGGCTGGCTTTAAGTGCATTAGAATTGTGCTGATCACACAGCTTCCATACTGTGGTTTGTAAAGACTATGGAAAAGCCTTTTGGGGTAGCCACACGTCCAGATGACACTAACATGTTTTTAGTTAGTACAGAGTGATAAGTGAGGAATTTTTTTTTTTTTTTATTCATCTTTTAACTGCTTTTTTTTCTCCTAATTATACCTTAATAAGCCTGATATTTAATTTATATGTAGTTTAAAAGGTTAAGAAAAAACTGAATAATTGTCCCTACTGTGTATTCAAAATTAAATATTTTTTTTCCAGTGATCATTTTTATCAAAAATGATTCGTGATGATTCAGAATCAAATATGTTTGGTGCTGTTCGCGATAAGAATGACAGGACAATATTATCATCCTCTCGCAGTGTCAAAAGTGTAGATCCTCTGCGCTCGCAGGTGTCGCCAGGGTTTGCCTCCGCCAGACTCTGAGATGTAGCCAGAGAGGGTTAGCATTTACAACCCCTGTCACACTCCACAAAACACTGTGTCACTCAAGCACAGCCTGTGTGGCAGCTCTGGCATTAATGGAGACGTTGACATCTTCCGACAGAGTGTTTATCTAATACTAATGCTAAGCAACCAGAGCCAGTCGCCCCCACACTGAGCCATCCAACCCCGCCACAGTCGTTGGCTATCACGCTCGTTTTCTCATTCATCCATCTATAAATTCACACCAATGATGTTACTGCGCCTTTGTGTCATGTTATTATTATTTTTCTTTTTTTTACCATTCAGTCATAAATCTTACCATCACCTGCAAAGCCGCCCAATCACATCACAGACAGGGAAGACAAAATTGACTCAATTCCTGAAATATTGCAGGTGAAGCATAACCTGTGAATGCTGGTTTGAATCTTCGTCTCAGGACCTCCAACAAAAGTTGTTTACATATTTGTGCTTCTTAGTCATTTCTGCTTCTTAGTCACAGGCAATAACTTCCTTGCATCGCCTGTTTAACACTCCTCTTGCATCCAGAGTCCCTGAAAAGATTTAAAAGTTGCACTGGCCACTGTTAGAGGCACTGTTTATTATGGCATATGTTTTTAGAAAATATTCGGATTTCATTTATATTAATCACTTAGTTATAATGTTATTCAGATTGATATTTATGAAAAGAAAATACACACAGACTATTAAAGTTATGTACTGAATTGGTATGTAACAGCAAGTTCTTTTGCGAAACACGTGCAGTAAAGTAAACAATGTAGGATAAGCTACAAAAATTCCTATATGTTACTATATGTGTCAGAGACTGATGATAGGTTCATGAAGTGTATGGCGCTATCTTTAGAGGATTGATTTCCCATACTGCCACGGAGTTGGCTGCATTTATATTCTATGCCTGTGGCACCGTGACCTCTGGTTCTCCTTTGATGTGGCAGACAGAAGCACACAAAACCAGGATGAGGCAGAAGGAGTGAAGGCTGAGGGATAGCAATAGGTGAAACAGTCTACAATGGGATCTGGTAGGGGGAGGGAGGTAGGAAATTTTCTTTAGGTGCAGGTTTCTAAGAAAGATGAGAGGACAGGAAGGTGCATAAGAAGACCGGTGCAAGTTTGCAGGGGAGCCATGCGAACCAATGAAGCCATCATCTGACAGATCTGTGAGAGTTTGCACATGAGGGTGGGTTGGTGGTGGGTGGGCAGAAAGGATACTAGTCTGAAGGGAAAGGGAATGGGTGATTGTGGGGCGGGATGGGGGGGTTGGGAGAGGGCATGGCAGTGGCGCGAGCTGATAGAGACGTCAGCGCTGCTTCAGTAATCTCACGACGGCTGGCCACAGCGAGGGGCCGTCGAGGGGCCCACAAGAGCAGAGGCATGATAGAGTAGACCACCCCGACAACACGAGTAGGGGGCCAGGCAGTATGGACAAATCAAAGTGGGAAGAAGTAATTTTTGCGAAATTACAAAAATCTCCATGGAAATTAGCATGAAACACTTTCTAATCTCTTGCTTTTCACTGTGGACGATGGGGGTCAGTGCTTCAAGTTCTCTAGTCCTTGCTTTCTCTTTTTCTCTCGCCCCATCCCTAATTTCATTATTCGCCCTTGATTTTTTTTTTTTCTCCCTCCTGCTTCTTATGTGTACTCATTTTACAGCCTGACACTGAAATGGCCCCTCCCTCTGCTCATATTCCTCTACCATTCATTTGCTTGAACCCTTTTCACTGACCACAATTAAACGTTTAGATTTCAAAAGCAAATCAAGGGAGAGCCGAACCTTGTCCTCACAGTGACACAGGATCAAGCTGCTGGGTGCTTTGGAGCCTCAGATGGGGTGAATCCCCCAAGATGTGTCCTCTGCACTCTTCTTTTCGCTCATGTGGTGTCTGTCAGAGCTCAGAACACTGGTCAACAGAATGGGCGGAGCGAGGTACCTCTAGTTGTGACCACGGGGTTATTGATAATCAACAGCATTTACAGCAATACAATGACTCCCTAAGCTATAATTCTTCCCTCCACAATTGCTCTTGATTCCAATGACACAAGACAAAACGCTCTTTAAGAAAATAGCAGTGGAAGGTATTGTAGCCATGCATACCAGATTTTTTTTTTTTCACGTTTTGCAGTACGTTTAGATCTTTTCATACTTTTGCTGGTGTTTGAGCCGCATGGCGCCCTCGCTGTATGTATTCAATTGCGAGTGTGGACTGTTGTGCTAACCTATTACAATTTGAGTTTGGAGGATAAGTCTATTTTTATTTATTCATTTTATATATATATATATATATATATATATATATATATATATATATATATATATATATATATATATATATATATATATATATATAAAATATGTAGAGTAGGTAGAGTATTTTTTTTTCGACTTCACGTTGAATTTGTAACTTCACGTTGTATTACAGTGTTTAAGAGAAAAAATAAATCTAATACTAGAAAATGGATCCATGAAACTTGATAGTTAAAAGTTTTTTTGCAAATATTTCTCAGGTTTTTTTCATTTTTTTCACCCTCATGTTTAATAATTTTTTTTATAAAACTACCTTTATATTTTCAGAAACTATATGTTGACAGATAGGACAAACTGTTTTAACGACTCCAACATTGAGAAAAATTATAACAAACTGAGCTGTCTTTTTGTCCTCTCTTGCAGTTGTATAAAAAAAAAAAAAAAAAAGCATTTTGTAACCACAGTCACAGTTTATTTTAAATTGACTTATTTTGTGATTTTAAAGATAATTTGCAGATTCTTTTCCATCTTTACCTTTAAATCATTAATATCCTGCTCCGCTCAGGAATGCTGGGTGTCCTGACACGCTGGGGAGCGATCCTTCCTACCTCACCTCGTTCACTCCCTTCCACACGATCCTGCTGTTTAAAGTAAAGTTGCTGTACAAGTCGCTAATAGGTAGAACAGACCAGCTAAAAATATTGAGCATTAGGTCTGAGAGTGAAGTAGCAGCATTTGATTAGCATTACATTGTGTGCTGATTCAGGGGGAAAGCGACTGTGTAACTTCAGTGAAGACTTAATTAGAGTCCTTGCAGACTTTGATATTGCAGTGACAGGCTGTGGAAATATGTGTAAGATATAGAAACCTTTTCGACCTCTAGTTAAACCCTTTCTTTTCTTCTATTAGTTTGCTATCTAATTAAGCTCTGAAGTTGGATTGTCTGGTTATTTCCTTAAAACCATTCACGTGGCAATTTTGCTAATTGCAGTTAAGAAAAAGAAGAAGTTCCCTAAAAATCATAATCTTTAAAACTGTTCTACACATGTTGCAAAGAGGTCCTCATGGAGCAGAGATTATAAAAAGGTTTTGTGGGGTTGTTTTTGTTTTTTAAATACATGTTTCAATATTTTTTTTTTTTTGTCAGTGAAACTAATATAATAATAATAAGTTGTATAAAAAGAAACAGTATAGTATATATATTGTGCCAAATGTTACAATTTTTAAGTGATGCTTTCTACACCATAGTTTAGTTAGGACGTGGTACAATTTAAAAAGTCAAACTAGTTGTTAAATTATGCTTGTTTACAAATGCAATACAACAAAAAGAAAAAGAAACAAAAGAAAGACAAAATGAAGCTTGCGTCTTTTACCCTGAAAGACATTTGGCAGGCCTTGGTGAACCTGCTCACAGTTGTGGTTCTACCAGTAATAGATAGATGGCACTGCATCCAAGGTAGAGCAAAGGGCCAGAGACTCTCCCAGCCAGCTTCCATGCTCTCAGCCTCATTATCCGTCTGAAAATTAACCTGTCAATTTATCAATCAGCACCATCTTGAGTTTTCTGCCTTCTGTTTGGTGAATAGCATTACAACGACGCCGACACACCGATAACCAGGAGGTATGTGTTTGTTAGTGTACTGAATGAGTGCATTATCTCCTAAATGACTCCTATGAATCACAATTGCTGCAAGGCAGTTGATAAGAGGTAAATACACAAGCAATTTGATTTTAAAGTATAAAACTGTTTATGTATTCTTTTATGTTTCAGGGAAATAATGTCAAGGCCAGATGAGCCGGATTCCTGCTTTGTTGCACACATTTTTCTTTAGGAGCCCCATTCAGTGTAAGGAAAGGTTGTGTGTGAGACGAATTCCCAGTTAACCATCTTTTACCACCGCAATGAAAAGAAAGTTTGGACTAAATCGCAAGCTTCCCTTTAGTCAAGGCCGTAACGTGCGTACACCCCTGAACGTAAAACGTACAGACTGTATTAAAGTGTAGTTGCTGCACAATTATAGAAGAACTGGATGTTAAAAATATAAAACAAAAAAAATGTTACAATGCAAAGTATTTATTTAACTTTTTTTATTTCATGAATTGAATTAATGGATTGCAATACTTTTTGCCATTTTACTTTTAAAGAATAGAACTGTTAGACTTTAAATATCTTTTTATATTCACTTGTATTCCTCATTTGAAAAATAATGGGCTACCTTTCATACATTAACATCATATATCTACAATTGTAATTTAAAGCTCTTTCAAGGACATTGCACACATCTCCTAATTCTCTCCTATTGACTTTGGTGTTAATGTTACATCTCCTCTTGGAAATATCTAGAAAAAAAAAAAAAAAAAGAAGAAGGCATACGGAAAAATGTGTTTGCACGCTCAGCGTGCTACAGAGTTATAATAAGGACTGAGAAACATCTTTATCTTTAAATGGGTTTTAATGTGATAAGCTAAACTACACCCTCAAAAATCCCCACCAAGAGCTACTGCGGGTGGGGGACCTAGGACGCTTCAGTTCATTTTTCTCCTTCATCACTGCCTTCTGTTAGCTGCGACATGACTGGATCAGCTGAAAATCCAAGGATGTGAAAGGAACCAGGCAGAGGTTGTGAATGGTGGGAGGGACTTGTGTTTTTCTAATTGTTGTTAATTGCAAATGGTCTTTTTGTGTTGAGGCGTTTAAATGGAGGGGGCGCTAGTGAGGGGGAAAAAAAAATGGAAGAGAGTATTTTGAAATGCTGACAAAAAGACAAGGAAAAGGAAGACAACATCTGGTCATTTGTTTCAGCAAGCTTAGCCTAATGATGTAAGCAGATTACTTTCCAACAGAGTGGAAAAGGGGGAATAGGATTTTCTTTTTGCTTCCTTTTTTTTTTTTTTTCTTCTTGTTTCCTTGTGCCCCTTAATGGGGCCGAAACTGAGGCCACAACCGTACTTCACAGTGGTTTACGGTGGTAACTTTGTTCATGCTCCTCTCTTGTCATTTAATACATCACAAACAGAGAAAGTGGATTCTGAGCCGATCAGAGAACTGCTGGTCACAAATCAGGGGCTCAGGTTTGTTTTGGAGCGTGTTTTATTGTCTTGAAAGGGAGAAGCCCTGTGACCATCGGAGGGGGAGATGTCGGCCACGCAGGACCGTGGCTGCTCTTGGCCTGACGTCCCCCCCTCTCGTCGTGGAGCAGAGATCAGTGAAATGCCCACATTGAAAAGGGAGGGCAGGAACCTGGCGCAGTGAAGGACACTGGCTCTCAGTCAATGCGTGGAGGACACTGGAGGATGAAACACACCATTAAGATCAATTTAGAGTGTTGCTCTAAATTTCAGTAGGACTGATCGATCCTGACAGGAGGGCATCGTACCGCCTGCCAGATCACTTAAACCACTGCCCCTTGTCTCACGTTGCTTAATGTCATGTCATTGGCTATCATTCCCAGTTGCACAGTGAGCTGCTGGATTTCATTTCAATTACTACTTGTAGGATTACCTTTTATTTTTACACATCAGTAATCAATGAGGATTTTGATAATGCCATAATGCCATTTCATCATTGCATTTCGTTCCTTTTTTTTCTCTCTCAACTTAATCCAAAGTGAAATCCTCTGAGACTAGCTGTCCTGTTGGTTTATTGATTTTTCTCCCTTTCTCTGTGAACATCGAAGAGAAACTTGAGAGCCAAGGTAGAATAAGAGGCTATACCTTACTTTAACCATAGAACAAGTAGCGGGTGTCAAACTATACTAACAGGTAGAAATAGTTTGTTTATGGATGACTTTTTCAATCTAACTAAAATATTTTCACAGAACAGAATAAAACAGAACCAGAACCTCAAATAAAGGAAATTCCTTTTCGGAAAATGATAAAAAAAGAAAATAGATTAACAAAAATAAAATATAAATATGAAAAGTATAAATCAGACAGGAACAATTTATTTAACTGTATAGTGTTAATCCAGTGACTAGTGCAGTGCATTGTGTTAGGTACGTACCTACAATAATACGCCTTCCTGCTTATGCAGCATTTCCAGATTTGGATACTGTGATACAAGCTGTGTTTTATTATTGCTGTGCTACTATCAGCCAGTGCTGTGCTGACATTTTATATGCCATCTATTTATTAGTTGGGATGTTCATTGAGGCAGCTCAGGTTAAGTATCTTGCTCAGTGTCTGACTGGAGATATTGAACCTGCAGCCCTCTTGTCCCAAGTTCAGTTCCCTAACCACAACCAGTTTGCCCCTTTTGAAGGATGAGGTCTCAAGAAAAGTGGTGCAATGCACACCACACAGACCGTGATCTATTCTGTGTCTGATATCATGTTGCACCATGTCATTGACTGATGTTACCTGCATCCCCCGTGATGATTAGATCCATGACTGTGCCTACTGTTCCCTTATAAAATCATCTCCCTTTGCTTTTTTTTTTTTTAACCCTCAACATGCCATGTCCTCTATATGAGAAAAAAGCTAGAATGTGAATTAGTGAGGGAGAAAGAGACTCTTTAGGACATTATTGCTTTGTTGTGTGCTGCTGTTCCACCCTTGATAAATGTGCTTCATCTGAGTTGGTGACAAGCAGCGGTGTATAAGCAGATTATGGTCTATAATATAAGTAATGTAAAACATGTTGCTTTGAAACATGCTAAGCAGATTCATATGTGATGAAACGTAATGCAATACAGGGGCCAATGTTTACTGTACTGGAAGTTTTGCTCTGCTTTATTGTGATCCTCTGGCTAGGGGGATCACAACAGTGTGTGTGTGCATATATATATATATATATATATATATATATATATATATATATATATATATATATATATATATATATATATATATATATATATATATATATATATATATATATTCATGTATATGTGTGTGTGTTTTATATTTATATGTATGTGTAGGTGCCTTGTATTTGGGGAATATAATACTGTGGTCCTTTTGTTAATAGCACAACAAAATAAATTCTAAACAACAAACTAAATCAAAATAGTTTTAACAACTCTGCAAAACAACATGGAAAGTGCAATGACAGCAGAAAATATTTAGAAAACTTTAATTAAACGGATTTCTTTAACAATCACAGAACATTTTTACTTTTTTTATTTTGTTTAAGATGATTTGATGATTTTGTTTCCCAATTTTTGTAATACAAAATCCTGCATGTATTTGTTTAGTAAAGCTTCTGGGGATTCGTTTTCGTTTTGGGGGGATTTGTTGACCTTTTTCTTTTATTTTTTTTTTTTTACATTTTTGTGATTTTTATTATTTTTTTGGTGTTAAATATTTGTTTAAATTGCTTTTTCCTTTTTTTGTAATCTTGTACTCGTTTTGTTGGTTTTTTTTATTTGTCTGCTGTTTTTTGTGGCGGCTGTTTTCTAAAATGTCCTTAGTATTTTTCGGTGTTTTGTGTATCTGTAATTTCTTGAATTTTTATGTTTTTAGTTTTGTTTTGTCTCTGAAATGGCTGAAATATATTTGAGTTTTTAGTTTCATCATTATTTTATTTTATGTTTTCCATTGTGTTTTCTTTTTTTATGTTGAAGTCTGAATCTGTAATGTTGCCTTATCAAAATGGTCATTTATGTTGCAGCTCCTTTAGTTTAAAACACATGAAAACAAATCACTGAAGGGGTTTACCACAGCTTGGAATGTAGTTTGTCTTGTACTGAGGTGAACTCGCAGCCCATTGTACCTTTAATGACTTGTGTGTGTATCTTCAGGGGCTGTCTGTGCCACCAGCTGAGGCGTTAATACAAATATAGCAAATAATTTCTGAACTAACCTGTTTTTAAGTGGTTTTCTTCAAAAGTGTGACAGGCAGGTGGGGAAACAAGGAAGAAATAATTAGATATGTGCTGTTACCGAACCATCCTGAGATTTCAGGTTTTCTGAAAATCAGAAAACTCTGGTAGTTAGTTTATTTATTTATTTATCCAGCCATGCATGGTTTACAATTATTATCTAAAAAAAAAAAAAAAAAAAGACAACTCTTTCGGCTAAAGTAACATCTCTTTAAATAATCTCATTAACTTCTGTTGTTTTCCTTTTAAAAAGAAATAGTTAGGCAATTGATAAAGCGTAAGCTCCATCGCCGCCTCTCCATTTTGTAATCACAGGCAGTTTGGCAGCACAATGTAATTAGTTTGCACGGCAGATTTCCCATGAGTCCCAAACCAGCTCAAAGCCAATCCCTTCCTCATCAGCAGCCCAGATACTAAACACCTACTTTATCTGGTTCCCCCAAGGCTGTCCATCCATGGGGAGTCAGGGTGCCCTCAAAAACATTTTCAGTGAGGGCTCCAATGCCTCAGGCTGATATGGGTGAAACTTCAGATGGCAGATGGCACATGCAAGGAAGAAGTCTATATCTTGAAGGTAGAACTGCCAAACAAAAGTGGAACATCATATCCTGGAGCTTTGCAACCTAGGGCTGAGATTAAAGCATGAAATATATGTTTAGAGGAGGCATAAATGTCTTCATTTCAACTAGAAGTTTAAATGATCAAAGGGTCTGATGTGGAAGAATGCTGCAGGGTATTTTTCTGTTTTCATCAGTTGAAAATAGCTTAGGAAATGTTTCACAGCTTGTCCAAATGTCATCAGTGATAAGCAGGAAAGCTGGAGTTGAGTGTCATTTATTACAACAGCTGTCTGTTGCATGTTCTGTGCTTTACAGCAAATCTATGTCCGTATCAAAACATGATCTTCATAGTTTATGTGACAGAGTGTTGTATTTGAAAATAATCATTAGGACCAGTCTTTGTTTCTCATCTCGTCCAGTTTACTCATTTCATTGTAAGTATTTGTAAATCTGCATGTATCTGAATTACCACTGCCAGTCAACAAGAAGTGATCAGGCAGTTTTTAATACCACTAGGCCCATCTGGGAGAAGGACCCTTTTCATTCGACATACTTGGCTGCTTGTCGCCTCGCCATAATGGGCATGCTGAACGAGCTCTGAAGCAATAGCCAATTAAATGCCTTGAAGGGGATGCCTCGAGGCCCTGCATGAAAGGCTTCAGGTGTGAAATGCTTGTTTTTCAAGAGTGCTGCAAATGTTGGCTGCTTTCAAGTTTGCTATTGCCCTGCTGGCTTCCCCTTCCAGCCCACCCCAGCAGCCCTTCTCATGTGGAGGAGGGTAGAGGCTAGAGGTGATGGGCAAGAGAAGACCACTTAAGTACAATTTTCTATTCAGTGTTCCAAACCTGTGCACTCTCATGTTTTCAGTGCTGCCTCGTAACAGCGGACAGTTTCAGATGATGCAGACAATAGCTTTTTAGCGCACAATGGAGAGAAGAGGAGAAGCTGAAGGGCAGACGGTGGGGAAATATGGATGAGACAGAAAATTTGTGTTGAATCCAACTAGACGCTGGATTGGTTGGGTGATGGCAGGGTTGGCTGGGAAGGGGCTTAAAAGGAGATGGATGGTTTGCTAATTGTGGTCATTTCTAACCAGAACATGATGGTTCAATGACTACTTTAATGTGTTATTGAATATGGCAGAAACTTGAAATGTCGTGAGAAGGTCTTGTTGTAGGAATTTGTTTTTTAGTTCCGTCCACAGAAAGGAAATAAGGTTCATTCACAGTTCAGCGGTAGAAAACCCCTACTTTGTCTCTATGAAAAAAAAAATGTTTGATGGCATTTAATGTGTTATAGTCATCTTAAATTGAGGTATTCATCCAGATTGCTATTCTCACGCAATTCTCGCAGCATAGAAGTTGAGAAAGCACATAAGACCAATGAGGAGTAACATTAAAAGATGCATGCAGGCACCAAGAGGGAATAAATCCAGGTGATATTAATCTTATTAGGATCATACATCACCGAAGTGTCAGGTGAGGAGACAAATGAATGTGTGCCTGTTTATCTGAGCTATGCTATGTGGTTTACCTAGGCATTGCTCAGGACACTATATTGCCACTAATAAATTGGTCAAGTCAGGAAAGAGTGATTGTAATGAAGTTAAGGCATTGGCTCGCCTGAGCTCTCGCCACTACAAGCAGCTGTTCCTGCTTCCCCCTTTTTTATCTGTGCAGATTGGGAGAGGCCTTCCGATAAGATGAAAAAAGGAGGAATAAGAATAAATGGAGTCCATTAAAAACCTAATGCATCAACTGCTTGATGAAGTGATTAATACACACGCTGAGATTGTGATTGATTAAAGCATTTAATCAAATCATTAAAAAAAAGGTGGGGGGCATTATTGGCCATGGTGCATAAATGCCTTGGATGGCTTACATTTATAAAACAATTAAGTATTTGTTCTTTTTTTTTTCTTTTTGCTCAACATTTTTAAAGCTTTGTTGATCAGAAGGTTTTAGGTTAAGCAGTTTTTTTTTGTTTTTTTGGTTTAAAGAAAATCCAACATGCTCACATTTTATATAATTCATCTTAAGTATTTCCCTGATTTGTAGACATTTTGCCTCTCAAATTTTAAGCTTTTCTTCTTTCAATTTAACAAAAGAGCAGTGATTGACTTAAGTGAACTCATTAAAAATGTTTTAAATATGCCTGAATACACTTGCATTAGACTTCCACTTAGTAATCAATGACTAAAATCACTTGCAAATTCTAATGTGGAGGATGAGTGGGCAGTAGCAGGCTGGTAGCAACATTTGAGACTTAAATGTCACTCAAACTCACTAATGCAAAGGGAAATACATAGAGCAGATTGACACTTCAAGCTCCGTAAAGTTCAGGCTTGATGTATAGCACATGAAGACAGCAAATTACAGATGTTGTAATTATCAGCAATGAGTGACCTCATGTGCTAAATGGTGTAGGTCAAAGTACTTGTGCTCCGCTTTTAAGGTGTGTAGCACACGAAAAGATTGGCATGTATCTGCAAATGGCATGCTTTTATTAAAATGAAATAGGGAAAATTGTGACACAGTAATGTGAGTAATTTCCAGTCAGAATGAATTTAAGTTGTTCATTCCCCCTTAGAAGCCACAGTGTTAGAAGTACTGGCTTTTTTTTCTCCCCTGCTAATTACTTGCATGCTTGAAAATGATCATTTACACACAAATGAATGAATTGTTGCTGGCTGTAGGCAGCACTATAGTAAAAAGAGGTTTAACACAAACATAGCTATTGTGTAACATTGTGCTAATTTTTACACCTTAGATGTGCATTCGTCTTTGGGGTCTTTAGTAACATCACAGACTCAACTATGGTAATCTAGGTTGTAAACGTTAGCAGAGGTTGGAGGTTTGATATAATGCTTTATTTTCTTTCTCTTTGAGAAAATGGTAAAAATGCATAAGGAGGGATGGAAATGGCCTTTGCGATATAATTTTGACACAGTAAACATTTCAGCTCAAAAATATATATATTATTTTTTCTTCAGTTGAATGTTCAGGTATGCATGCTGACTGCCTCTCTCTACTCTGTTTGCAGTGCCATCTCTTTATATCCTCATTAAATTATGTTACATTTATGCAAAGGCAGGAAAACTGTGACTGGTGATCCAACATCCCTGATTAGAGGCCGTACATTTTCGATACCACCCTGGGAAATTATTCATCCATGATCAATGCCACTGGAGCTGCCTGATATTGAATAAAAAAAATTATATTTTTGTAATATGTCAGTATTACATTGTAAAAACGTGCATGATTTAGAAGGAAAGTTGAACAAACCTTTGAGAGGAGAATCCACCCTAACAGACTTGTTGACTCACCATGACACTTTATACTAATATTTACGTATAGATCCACGTTATGATCGGTGGTCTTGTGTCATGATCGTTACACGTCATGATTACTGTGTCAACTGCTTATACACACATTGTCCTGTCGACAGTGCTCTCTTGTAAATACATTAGGAATTCGTGACGAGATGATAATGATCATATAAAAACAAAAAAACTTTACACCGTGCATTTCCTCTTGTTTCATTCATCTGTTTGAACTTTGCACTTTTAGTTAAACCATAGCATCATTTATATTTGATAACTATTTTAAAGAAGTAGATTCTGAGTACCTGAACTTCACACTTTGTACTTTAGTTTGCAGAGCACAGCCAGATACGACAGTACTACCTCAGTCAGTGGGCAGTCCGGAAGTCCTGTATTCCCATGTTGGTATTTTACTCACATACGCTACTTCTGAACACACACTTCCCAGACACCCAAATACACATAAACAAATATCCAATGTCTTGTCCGGATTATTACCGGGTTGTGAAATTGTCACATTAAAATGGAACAGAATATCTGTAATCCTCCTGTTTGACAAATATGGACCAATTTGTAATTTTAGGATAATAATCATGTGACACTTCATGAACTGCATCTTATGACACCATTACGCAATGCAGTGGTTGCTATTTAATCTGAAGTCACCTATAAATGAATAGAAGTCATTTGAATGGCACATAAATGACTTGTTAATTATGCAAATCGAGTGCTGCAGAAACCTAGTAAGTTGCGGGAACTCTGTCATTTAAAAGGGTATGGCGAGTGTGATAATGTAGCGGCTTGGCACAGCTCTCTTGATGTAATGACAGGTCAATTTGACTGGCTTTATGCTTTGCACCCTGGTTCTTTTCTCCGTCTGTGGTGTAGTTTCCCCTGTCACCTCCCCCACTCCTCCTTTCTCGCCCTGGACTTTGATTTCTCCTTTGTTCTGCTGGCTCCTCCGCTGACACTTCCTAAGAATAAGAGATGCCACACAACCATGACCCTTTCACACCACACCAATGACCTCTGTCTCTTCCATGCACAACCCCTCACCTAGCAGCTGACAGCTTGATTAATTGAAGAATGTTATGATTTATGAGTATCTTCTCAGCATGATTAACAAGTCAACAGGTGGCACAAACCAAACAGCTAGCAGGAACATTTCTTAGAGAAGGAGAAACAATGGTGGATTATATTTAGAAGCCATGTTTTGTCCAGCGGTGACTGTCGGTTTGGTAAAGCCATATATCATTTTGACTTTTTTGTCTACCGCTGCAATTTGGATATTTTCACAGGAACGTTTCCTTTGTGTCTAACTTGTCAGACCGTTTTGGGAAATGTCACATGCCCACAATGCACTCAAGTAAAAAGCTCATCCAGCGCTCTGACAATCAACTCACCGCAGGTTTTTCCGTGGCCAAAAAAAAAAAAAAAAAGGAAAAGCCTAGAGCATGAAACCATGAAAATAAATCGGAGCACAATTGAGTCTTTTAAGACAAAAACTAAAGCAATACTGTGGTGCCTACAGTGCATGAGTAACTGGCTTTTACTGTGCATCTCGAGTTACAGAGGACAGTGTGTTAGTGCTTGACTCTGCAAGGCAAAGAGTGTCATTTACAGAGCAGCATGTTAGAGGGATCAGTGTCATTCCTGACACTGGGCCAAATCCAATTGTCTAGCCAAAGCTTTGCAGGTTAACTCACCTGACAGCTTCCTGGACAAGTCTGTCTTGTAGTCTACGCACTTAACTGCCTAATGGAAGTTGGTGGTCCAACCCAGGTGTCAATGGGATGGGGGCGTTGAAGAGGTCATATGAGACCTTTGCATTGACTAAGTCAGTCACAGAGAGGGACTATAAAGTGTCTCTTGACACAGTGTCACCAGCAGACTGTCCAGCTGAGCAAAAGCGCATGGTGTGATGTGGCCTTTTCTTTTGACATGGATTTGTTCTGACCTTGGCTTCAGGCTGTGACAACTGATGGATGATTGATGGCGCTTTTTCAGCAGTGTCAATAGAAAATGCTGGCACCTCCAGGAGAGCGTCCTTCTGACCCACATTGACTTGGCCCCAACTTATGCTGGACAAGTGAGAAAATATGGCCAACCACAGTTTTTCTCAGACATACTCCACGCTCCAAAGTAGGTAGCTGCCATCATCCTCAAGAAAAAAAACGTAGCAACATTTGTTAAGTTTTGTCATTTTTATTACTTCATTGTTTTAAGATTGTTCAGTTGGAATGAACAATCTTTGTACCTATAAGGGTAAAACAGTTGAGATTAGTGTGGCTAAATTATACTGGGTTAAAATAAGTGTTTATAACTATGGACCATCAATGGAAGATTAATTATCTAAGAGTCAGCAAAGGTGAACTCTGGTCAGCAACCTTTCAATCAGGGGAGATAACCCTAGCAGTGCTGGTTGCCACGCTCGTGCATGGCTGAGGTGACGCATGCAATGACCTGTGACTCGGACAGTGACAGTAGAGTAAACTGGGCCATGCTCCCCTACCCTCACTGTGCCTGGAGAGCGGAGACGGCGTCCAGCTGAGGGAGCAGGTTAAAGCACAGCCCTGCTCTCATGTCACCGGCCCGGCCCGCCACCAGCAGCTCCATCCTCAGCAAATACTCGCCAGTCCTGCCACCCACCTCTACTGTCTCCTAGAGACAGTGCTGCCCACCGCTGGTTGCCCCATATGTTTGGGCTGCACACAAGGTGGTTTCTCGGATACTGTGGTTGCTAATTATAAATTTAATTTGCATTTTAATTAGAATGGTGGAAAATTAAGGCCTGCCAGCTGGAGAATTTCGAAACGCTTTTCCCTCCCTCCTTTCTGTCTCCCAGTTTACACTGAGCATGACTCTGTCCTGTACTCATTTGTTTGAGCACAGCAGTGGCACTAGCACCTTTGTGGTGTGAAACGCGCTGTGGCCTCGCCTCTTTCTCTCTGTGTTTACCTAACTTTTTATACGTGTTATATGTGGGTCCCCATTTTTAAAAAAAATTAAATAATCATTTTTTTAGCTCACATTAAACATTGTAAGTTTAGAAAATACAAAGTTATCAGACATCTTCCTCTTCAGTAGTGTGATTTGCAGAGCGGGCGCCACATTCCTGTCCTGGTGCTCAGATGACTCACTTTTCACATGTTGAAGTGATCTGTCTGTGTGGGCTGTTAATATCATTCAGTTTTGGTCATTATTTTCCAATCTCCATAATTCGTCCCATTCCCCGTGTTGCTCCCCCCGTGGTCATTCTCATTCCTTCTCTCACCTCCCATGGGCGTCCTTGCTCAAGAATTGTCATTAATTGATTGACAGCTCTGATAGACCCAACTAACCCGAGTTCTGCTCCCGTGTCTATGTTTTAAATGAGAGCTTGTACATCCAGTGACCTTGTCTGCCCATCAGCTCTCAGCAAATGTGAAGCCAATCCAGAGAATGTCTCACCTTAGTAAACGAGACCGTCCTAAATGATTGTAATTGGTTTCTGAATCTATCTTGCGTGGCACTGCATGGTGCATGGCGGGAGCTAGTTCAACTTTTGTTGTTTCTTTTTAATGTTGTATGCACATCTAAAGTGCACATTTGTCATTGTTACAATCTTGGCTGTAATTTTTTTAATTTTGTAATATGCCCTATCATATATATTTTTCTCCTGATCTAGGGGAGACACTACCCAGGACTGTAAATCCTGGAAAACCATCACAGCAGGGTCTCCTCTCAAACACAAGCCCCACTTACTAATACAGGATTCCAGATATTAAATATTGAAAATTGTTGCCACGTTTTTGCTTTGTTCTATAAATATTTTTTTTTTTTTTGGTGTTTTACATTAATTCACAAGGACCTACCTTTGAAACATCAACATTCACACAGTGAGGCTCTGTTAATATAGTCTTTCTAGTTTCTTTCTCTGCTATAATCCATGCATGTCCCCTGTCACAGGCACATGTAAAGTCTGACATTCTTCCAGGTTGTTTTGGTTTGGGAGGCTGCCAGCCCCAGTTTTGCACCTCTTTGCAAGGCCAGGTTGATGTGGTGTGAATAACATTCAGACATACAAACACGCCCTCATTAGCATTCATTCAAAGAAGCAATACAGGACACCCTCTCTGCTCTGAGGGAGGCATTTGGCAAGGCCCGAATACACCTGGAATAAAGGATCCATCGCTCCCATCATAGTCCATCATCTTCTTCACATTTAGTTTTCCACCACGCTCCCAAAAACAGGCCTTTTTTTTTTCTTTTTAATCAAAACATATCACATAGAATCTTAGTAAGTTAGTGTACATTCATTTATTTTTTTTTTTACAGGCGCAGTGGCAGTAAAGTTATGATGTTGATAAATTGAAATGTAATGAACAAAGGGGTGAGGTTTTTTACTTTCTTTTCATAAAGCCATGATTCATTTTGAAAAATGAATAGCAAAAGAGCAGTTGATTGTGTCCATCAGTCTCGGTGTTGCGCAACAGCGGCCACATGAGACATTCTTGGCAAGACTCCTTTTCACAGCTGAATGTTGGTTACTTTGAATCCATCCCTCATGTAGACATACACACTCTGCTATTTGATCTTGGCATTACTGTTCAGATATGTTCTAGCAGAAGCCTTGATGGTAAGCCTCCACGCGGATCTTGACATCACAAGTTGATAAAACGTCCCTCACAGTTTTCACTGGCGATCCCTCCATGTGATGAAGTTTTAAGAAAGTTATTCAAGATTTAGTTTCCCAAAGATATGTAGAAATCTGCTTAATAATAATTATTATTCTAGCCCAAAGTAAGTATGTGTTGACTGCTGCCTATTGAAAAAGCCCTTTTTAGGTTTATTTCTGTGAATCCTCAAATATTTGAGTGTATGAAGTGGTGTGATGAGGTGCAAAGACAGATATTTGAAGGGATTTTAACTCATTTGAGCAATTACATGCTTAACTGGCGCAAGATAATCTGTCATCCAAAGCCTCAGTCCTGGGCTGTCCCTCTCTTTTCCGATTTTTCACTCTCTCTCATACCCTCCTACGTGGCTCAGAATTGTGGGATTTAGAGCACAAAAGCTCTCCCTGAATGGAACGAAGGCCTTGGAGAAATTAATTGCTTCTAACAAACAGCATGACTGCTAGCATGTTTTGTGTCCCTTTCTTATCAGCCACCAGAGGTAGAGGGGTGAGCTACAGGTCTTCAAAGGGTGAACCTGCAAATCTGGAATGTAGTCGACGTGAATATGCACTTACTAGAGTCCCAGTGCGTTTAACTTTATCCGGGTGTTAAGTATCCGTAAGCAAACGTTTCAGGCACTGATATCCGCTATAGAAAATAAAATAGTGATTTTGAATGTCATTTGATATTTTGAACCTGTGTGGTTTTATTTGTTGTTTTGCTCACTGCAGCGGGAGAATATTTTAGTTTAAATATGAACATATTTGCTTTTTCGTTTCTGTCCTCTTGCATCATCCATCCAGTGCAGCATTGCTGTTGTGTGAGTATTTTCCATAAACAGCCTGTAAAACTTTTTTTTTTTTTTTTTTTTTTTTTTTCCCCTGCCATTAATTGAAAAAATATCTGTAACAATTAATTAACTGTATAGATTTGGAGAACATTCAGGGAGGCATTAGCAAGGGCAGTGATGGGATTTACTCTTGTGAGGGTGTGTGGCATATTTGCCCCACTTCTGTTCTCTGCTTGCTCCCACTCCCACTTGTCACCATTCTGTCTACCACCACAAGCATGGCATCTATCATCCACCACAGACGCTGCGGCACGCCACAAAAGGAGGCTGGAGTGTGCACAAAGACATTAGCATTTTTGCATCTCATTATGGCTGTAATTGCATGCCAGTGTAAGCAGCTCGCTCTCCATTATCTCACGTAATTTTATCTGTGACGTTCGAAACGTGTGTTTAAATGTCAATTGTTGACTACAAAAAAGGAGTGACCTTTGTGGAGTCATTGCACTCTTTCTCTCCCCCATCCCTTGTTCAGTCTTCATCTGTCTGTTGCTGTCTCTCTGTCCACAGCCTTATCTTCTCCTTGTGCCACCTATCACTAATGTGCTACCCATACTTTGTTTTGCTGTGCCATTGATAGCTTATCACATTTTATGACAACAGTAAGTTGACATGAATGATGTTAATCATGTCACTGTGAGAAACTGTTCTTAATATCGCATTAAAACAATAGCCATAGTAAAGAGGGTATTCAAAAGGACAGTATCGCTGAAATAATTAACTCAATAATTGCAACTTTACTTGTATTGGAGGCTAAGATGATGCTGTATATTAGTAGCATAATGGATCCGGTCCCTATGGCAATGCTGTCACCAAGTCATTGAGGAAGATAATCGGCTAAGTCAATGGATTAATCCTCCTTAGTTTAAGGAGTTTAAGATATTCGCATTGGGAGGCGGGTGGTAAATTAATCGCTGTAATAGGTGAAACTTAAATTCTCAGCATTTTAAGAATACTCAAATTGATGAATGATAATGCCAAAAAAATGGCAGCAATATGCAAATATGTTCAAAAACTAAAAAAAGGGAAAAGAATTCAAATCTGAAGTTTGTTTTTCACAATATCATGTCTTTTCTGCAGCCCCTCAGAGACAATCACTTATTAGTGCCTCTTGTGTTGTGATGTTCAAAATGTTGCGTCCTCTCACTCAACAACACAATCTGTCATCTGCTTAAGATGCCAGTTTAGTTTCAGAAATCCTCGTCTTTTAACAAAGGATTAAGTCGTACAATGCAATGGGCCTTGTTTAATAGGTAACATGCTCGAAGCTCAACGCCCTTCTTTTCTTGACTGCATGCTCTGTGCTTTCTGGTATTCATACAATAAGATGTTCCTTATAAGAAACATTTTTTGTTCTTTTCATGTAAGTTTTTTTTGTTTTTCTTCATAGCCAGTCTGACTCCACAGCTGGGCATACATCCCACGGCACAATTTAGTAGGATCACTTTTCCTTGATGGTACCTTTTCTAATCTTTTATTGGTAAACACGTTGCTTTTTTCTTTGCATAAATAAAGATACAGAGTACAAAACAAAAAAAAAAACCTCATATGAAATGCCATAGATACATTTGAGGATTCTTAGAAAGATGCAGGTACTATAGATTCATCCTTTTCAGAAACCTCTTTAATCTCCTCGTTCCATGAAAGGTCAGTCTTTGTTTTGTTTTTTGGTTGTTTTTTCTACATGGAAATTAATATTTATTGAATACAGAATTAGCATTCTTTATTACTTTGGAATACTTTTTTGGGGATATTAATAATATATACAGAAATTGAATGTTTCATATTCACATTGTATCTGCAGCCTGCATGTATTGTTGATGTTGTGCAGTATAAAATCAAAACAAGTTTTATAAACTGCATGATGTTGCGGCAGAATGAATGACATGCAATTAGCTGACAACCAGAGGAAACACAATCTGTAAGAATTTTATCAAACTACTTGCTCCTTCTAATTAAAGAAAGCACAACCCACTACCATGCATCTTTATTTGATCTGATGCGGAGCAGAAAATCTCCCTATTAACGTCCTCCTCCCCATGAATATGACAGTAATTGCAGCCTCACTTCGTTTCTGTTGTCCTTCTCCAATTGAACACATTTAGCAAATTTACCTCGTACTGTAGGTTATTATTGTGCCATACAGTCTGGGGAATCAAATAAATCACTTAGGTTATCTTATTAATTAAGTCAAAATAAATGTGCCAGGGCTAATTTATTCCCTCCAAATACCATGGGATCTCCTACTGCAACTAATGGCATAGTCTGACATTTCATAGGCTTAACAAATAACCCGGAGTAATTCATTTTGATTTTCCCAATTAGAGATCATTTTGTTGTGCCGCGTGTAACATAGTACCTATACGGATGAATTTGCATTGTAAAATATGCAGAAATGCACACAGCGTTTTCTGCTGTTTACATTAGAATACCTGCTTGCATCGTCTTTATAATGAACTGAGTCTTACCTTACATTTTAAACTGTTAGACTGACAATTACATTTCGGATAGGAATTGGCTAATGTAGTACCTTTACATTTATTGATTTCACACATTACTCAAAGAGGATTTTTTTAGTTTATGAACTGATAAACATATGAGTGATTTTATCATTCTTCCTGCGTCGATGGCCCCAAGCTGGCAGCAAGACTTGGAGCAACTCTGCAGCCCAGGCATATGACCATGCTGAACCTCAGTGCCCCTGCCTTCTCCCACCCCTCTGGCCCTCAGTGGGATAACGCTCAGTCCACAGCTCTCAAGTCTCTGTCCACACCTCCTTTTTTTATGGCCTGTGGGCATGAGAAGACCCAGAGTCAGCCGTGCTTATCTGACCCTAACCTTGGCGTATGGTGACCTTGACCCGCACCTCACCCCTTTCTCATCCTCAGGGCTACATCTGTTCCTTTCCTTGGGACACCCAAGTAGTTAGTGATATTGAAACATCACCTTGGGGCTCCATTTGTTTTCTCTGGAGAGGTCAGTGAAGGGTTGTCATTAGGACTGAACTTGATCCCCCGCTTCCCCATAAATTGGTCCATCCATGGAAGCAGTGAGCACACTGTAAATAATGAGCGTATAATGCTGAACATGAAACGGAATCTCCAAACTGACACAGTATCCTTTTCCTTTTTTATATCATATAGATCCGTTCACTCACGGTGAAATATGTCATTGTTCCAAAGCATATTTCCAAACCGACAGACGCATATGACACAGACAGTCTTTCATTGATCTCACTCAGCTTTCTTCTCTTTTTTTTCATAATATAAACACAACAGTTATTCTTGTGGAGCTCAAAAAGTAATTGTTGCATCTTCAACTCACCTAACATCTTTATTTTTGTGGCTAGTGTTTCAGTAGTCTTGTGACTTGACTAACCTTTTTGGTCATTTTCTTCACAATATATATATATATATATATATATATATATATATATATATATATATATATATATATATATATATATATATATATATAGCTGTCCCTCTCATGCAGCTCAACTCTCTCTCTAGATCTTCCTGACAGTCACAGATTTTAATGCATAACATTGTTTGCTGATAACGTATTTATCTGTATATAGACAGTAAAAATCACCCAAGGCATAATTTTCATCTTTGTAGGGACTTATTTGTAATGGATCATAAGGGGGATTGCGTGTAATTTATTCTCTATAGTTGTGAAGAACAAATTAATGACAGATGCTGTAAAGGAAAGAAGTGTGTGAGAAGTTAAGGGGAAGGAAGAAGCCCTTACAGTGGTATCGTGTTCACTAAGCACTTTCCAAGTATTTTCCACCTCTGTCAGTCCCATGGTATCATATCACATGGGAGTCAAGAGGGAGGGCTAAAGGTTACAACTCTGAAACGTGGCATTGATCCTAACACCTGACAGCATCTCTCATTGTTTCGTGCTTCCTTTTGTTCTTAGTAATTAGAAAATAAAAAAATTATGTTAGTTTTATTGGGCTTGACAGAAAAAAAATGACAAATCTGAGGAAATCAGTACAGAAGAAACGTGTGCATTATTGTTACCCAGGTGTATCATGGTGGTATCAGAGAAAGTAGTTTAGGTTTAAATTATTCTATTTTCTTTTTTTTCGCCATTCCATCGGTCCAAATGTGAGGCTGAAACCAAAACTGCTGTCAAACCCGGTGCGCTCTGCATATCATAAATCAGACCTAACTGACATTTTTTTAAGAGAATGAATATACACCCACTCACTGTGGAAGGGCCATGGTATTTGTATGGCCAATGTGACCTTTCTCCATACCCTCTCAGATTAGGTGCACGACATAGAAAATTGCGCTCTTGCTGCAGTCCATAAATCATACCAGGCCATTTTTTTCTTTAAAGAGGTATGTAAATACCAGTGTACTAGCAAGGTAAACAACACTAACCCTGATACAAATGGCTCGAAAATTGAAGAAAAGAACCTTATTTTTCAGCTGAAATTGCTTTTGAAACCCAGTTCTGGCACATAGGATGAAGGAGCCATGAAATGATTTGTGCTGGGGGAATAGAAATGGGTTGATGATAACCACACTCGACACAGTTCCTGCGCTGGGGAGTTCTAGCAATGATCAAAGATATCATTGTTGCACATTATTTCCCTCAATGAAGATCCCAAATGTGTCTGTATCTGAAGTGACATCCACCCACATGCACTCAGAGTATATTTAGTTTTAGGGGACAAAGGCCCTCTGCCAGAGTACAATACGGACTGAGCAAATCCAGTCAGCCTGGCTGCTGGCCTTCAAGCCTTGAAAGAACTTGTACTGAACACTGGTTATTGTTGTAAACTTGATGTTGTCCCTTTGTTGCATATGAGCGAATAAGTCAGATCAAATAAATATGCGTTTAATTTATAGACTGTTACTTACCTCCAAGATCTTGCCTTTAACAGGATGTAATTTTATTAACAAGTGAAAATGAAAGAAAGCGAAAGAGTCCATTCTTGATGAAAGATTCTAATCCACTACATCAAATACCTGTGCAATAACAGAGTAGACCCATGAATATATATTACATGCCAGAAATGTTATGCCATGAGGATTTATCTGCAGGTTTGTTATGAGAAAGAAATGGACGTGGGAAATAATAGATCCCATTGAGTGTTTTCTGTACAACAATGCTGGGTCTACAACATTCGCACCAAACAGATACTCGGCCGTCCTGTTTCTTAGCCTGCCACTTCAGATTCTGCATCCACGACAGGCTGGACTTCTCTTAGTGTTAAAGTGGACTAAAGCATGTTCATCTGGTCAGTGCCTTCTGTTACACCTGGCCGCATCTTTAGCAACAAAGCTTACCCAACACCCCACGGGATGCAGCGGTAGCTGTTTTAGTGTGGTTATGGTTTGTGGCTTTGCCTGCCCCTTTTGGCAGCTCATCAGCACCTGCTGCCTTGCACAGTGAGTCTTAAGGAGAGCTGCAGGGTCCGGCCCGTGATGGCAAAAGTGACAGCCAATACCCAACATCTGGTACAAGCTGGTGCTGTCCTTACTTTCGTGGAGATCATAGTATAGCTGTGGTGGACACTGCTTGGCAGCTTGTGGCATCAGAGCGTCGGAGAATTACTCACATCATGTTCTAAGCAGAGCAGGCAGAGAGCACACTGTTTCATTTCAGCACGGTGGAGCATTGATGCCTGCAGTAGATCCCCTGTTATCTAATCAAACAGCACTGGTCAGTTATGATGCCAACTTCTAAATCCTCAGCCGTCTGTAAAGCCGTGGGGGAAGATTAACCGCTACAGTGCCAATGTCCTACATTCAAAGACTTCCTTTTAAGATCTCTATTCCTGGAGAGTACAGTTATCCATACAAGCAAACACAGACAGAGACACACAGACATGCAGCCTAAAGTAGGAGTCCTTCATGCTGTAATGGGGCTATCACAAAGACCACACAGCTTGCTTTTTGGAAGAAGACTTGATGCTTTCTAAACGCTCTTTGTGTGTGACCACTAGAATATCTCAAAGAGGCTCTACTCCTGCCTTTGTGGAGCATTGCAGGATGTATTGTTTTGCCATGTAGGTGTCGAAGATACCCCATGAGTAAAAGTAGGGTAAGAACAAAGAAGGATTGCCCAAGACATTATCCTCTCTGTCTTATGGTCTACAGGAGCCCTAATAAGCCTTTGCGTACTACAGTTACCCTGCTGTGTGTCTGCACATCATTATAACCCAGGAAGCAGAAGCTCTCACATAACACGCAAAGAGCTCTGGGCACTTTTTTTTTTTTTTTTTTTTTTAATATTTATATCACAGTCTGGTGTGGCGGTAATGATATTAGGGAGCTGACGGAATTCTCCACCCAGCTGGACATGTTAATTGCAGAGCCAGGATTTAAAGGCAAAGTTCACGTTTGTGCAGATGGTGTGACAATGCAAGATGGCAGACCTGGGTCAGAGTCATTTCCAAGCTATACCTTAACGGCAGCAGTTTTTTTTTTTTTCTCCTTAAACCTTCAGATTTGACACATACTAGTCCCCAAAGTCCTAAGCAGTCTAAGCTGGTCCGCGTACCTGGGTGCCCTTGACAAGTACAACTCTATTTCCTGAAGTTGGTATAATCACAAAAGCGTTCTATACACGCTGTACTTAAAGGGGTTAACATTTGTGTGGCATGAATATGTGAATATTTGAATTTGCTGGGCACATGGAAAAAATGGATGAGATTAGTTAAAGTTTTTTTTTTTTTCCTTTATCCCCTGTGTTTTTATTATGTGCGAATGATAAATCATGGTGATTTATCTTCAGCATCCCTTGATAAAAGGTGGGAAAAATACCTGGGTTGACTCCATTTGTTATAAGAACAAAAAAAAAAAAAAAGGAACACATTTGTAGGCCACAACCGTTTTGTGTCCGCTTTGTAGAACTGCACCTGAAAGGTACCGTACATACAATCTATGACATGAAGTGGATGCAATTTTACCGGAGTCAACAGCCGCGGGGTCCAGGTTCATCTCCTGCAAATACTTGTCCCCTCGCTCAGTTACCTGCCTGTGTAAATTATACGCAGCATTGTGTGTTCATAATGTGGCCATAAATCAATATCGTTTTCATGATTTGAAACTGCACCGTTAGATTTAAAATAGATTATTAGGCTAATTAATTTTTGAAGTTATATTACCCAGTGTAAATGGTAAAATGATTGTGCCGTGTGCTGGCATCAGAAAAAGGCGTGCCGCAGGGACGTCTAACAGATGAGTTTATCTTCAGGGAGATTTATCCTGTCGTACCGCACATTTACATCAAATTAGAGTACCCAGAGTGATTTCAGCCCCACTCTGGCCAGACACCGGAAAGCAGGTGTCTGCTTAATAATTTGGTCAAAGATCAGCGAGTTAAAGGTTGAGGCCAGGGGCAGAGAGGAGCAGGGTCAGCCTGGTGGTAGGGAGGTGGTGAGACATGATCTCCTCAAGTCTGGAACAGCCAAACCCCAAGGTCATCCATTAGTGCTCTGGCCCATTGGTGCTGGAAGACCCACAATAAATTTACTGTGCACCCTTAACCCTTTTAATACTCACTGTGACCCAGATGAGGAGATCAGCTCCCTCAGGGAGGGGCACATTACATTATTAGCACTGTGCATCCATCGACAGCTATTATATTCTGACAGTGACTTCATATTGTAAATACTTCAACACAAATACTAAACAATAATCAGCATTGTAATATTTTTCACTTGTTTTATTTAGTTATGAGTTTAATATATTTAATATTTTTCAGTTTCTGAGTTAGTCTAGATTTGAGCTCTCTTTAATGGGGATGAGATTACATCTTTAATTTAAATTACTGCTAGATATTTTAATATCTAATATCCCTCCCCTAGTACTCTGTGATCACTTTCAAACATACAGATGATAGTGTCAGTGTCTGGCTAAATTTCTTAAAGAAAGGCTAAGTTATGACTGATTATTATCTGGTCTTTTAAACAATGAACAACTTATCTACCTATTTAAAGCAATGCCTCTTTATTTTTGGTTTCTTTTAATATTTTACAAGAAAAGGTGAGGGTATGAGAGAGAGCAAGAATGAAATGTCAACAGTGTCAACCATTCCCTTAAAATAGGACGCTCCTCTGATCCCTTGCTACTTTGCTCGGTCAAACCTTTCCAGGTGTCAAGATTGGGCATCAGAAAAAGAAATTAAAGTAACATGGTGTTGACAGGATGAAAAGACATTCCAGTTTTCACCCCTCTCTGGACGACGAGGGAGCAGTCACCTCACCTCAGACATGGGCTCTAATGAATCAAGCAACACCTTAACTTCTCCAGTGGAGAGGACTTTTGTCCGGGGGCACACATACAGTGTCATAGATAATAGGAACCTGTATCGGACTTCTGTTGATTTGATGTCTACTGCAACCTCTCCCATGGTCTGCCGTTGTGACACAGTTTAATTTTGCCCCTTGCTCATAAGGACACCCAGTTAGGAGGCGTTGCACAAGTGTTAGATCTTTCATCTTTGCTGGTTATGACTCTGCTCTCGCAACCCGACAACCACAAAGTGTTTTATCAAACAAAACTGACTAGATTTATTTTCCCGCCAAGAATTGTGTGTGCAATAATGCAATCAATCAGTCACTCAAAAGGTTTTTTTTTTATAAAGCGCTTTAGCGTGCCAAAAGGCAACCAAAGTGCTGTACGGGTGAATAAAAATACAACAAATAAAACCATAAAATACAACTAAAAACAGTAAGCAAATTCACTAAAATAAACAAAAATAAGGGCAAAAGACAGTGCAAGAACTGGCAGGCGTGGGTGGCAGCTGTGTGTAAGGAGGGAGCAACCCAGGAGTGCGGGGTTGTCACATGATGTGCATTTTTGCTAAACAGGTAAATCTAAGATGTTTGTTTTGTTTTTTAGATTTTTTTTTCCTGCCTTCAAATTGCATTTGTTTCTAAATTCTTAAAAACATTCCTAAGTAAATTTACAAAATGTGAGGCTTCTGAGGTAACTAATGTAAAATGTGCTCTAACCTGTGAATCAAGTATGTTGTTATTGTAAAAGAGCTGGCTAAATTTGTCTAAGGCAGGACTACACTGAGTATGATACTTTTTTTTTTTTTTTTTTTTTTGTATCTATGTGTATGTGTGATACAGCTGAGTGCACCAGGCACTGGTGAAGAACTATCACTGGATTAAAAAAAAAAACAAGTCTGAATAATTTGTCACACATAGTTAATTGTCTGTCGAATCCCCTCCCGACGCGTCTCCAGTTCTTTATCTGAAGCTGTCTCTGGTTTGTCTTTTCCTGACAGACACATATTGCGGAGCCCCAGCTTCCTTCTGTGCGCAGGACTGGTGGCTCCTTTGTGTGACCTGTGCACACACTGTTCAATCTCTGCATCGCACAGCCAGCCTTTTTTCAGCGGGAACAATCACACACTCATGCCTTTTAAAATAAAAAATACAAATAATTAACAAAAAAAAAAAAAAAAACGGAAAAGAAAAAAAAGACCTCTTGCTCCCTTTGCCAACCAATTAAGAACCATCTGGGTTTGGATGCTGTAAGAAAGCTATTATAGAATCATAACAGTTTTTTATATTTAATATGCTTTTGACATGGAAATGTTTAAAAACAAAGTAAGCATTTTTAATAAAAGAGCTTCCATTGTATGTCGTTGCCCCTCTGACAGTAAATGAATATGAGACAGAAAAAAGAATGCCTATTTTATTTTGTTAATTTGCTCAGAGCCAGTGGAGGGTACAACACAGTTTAAAAACTGGACAGAGCCAGCCTTTGCTTTTGAAACTGCCACGCAAGTGTGTGATTTCAGATGAACTTGAGGTCATAGATTCCCAGTGGCTGCGTAGGGCAGGGAATGGAGAGCAGCAGGGTTCAAGCCTTGGGTCACTAGAGCTTCAGAAATGGCCAGCCAGCTTTATCCCAGGAGAGATGACGGTGACGGATCCACTGGTATTTTCTCAAGGTCCAGTGAACCCTACAGCAAGGACGCTAACTTAGTGCCTGCAGAAAGAGGGAGCACTCCTCTCATCTCCACTTCACAGAACTCCGAAAGCCGGGCAGTCTGGACAGACTCCAGGAATCCCTCGGTGTACAGAAAAAAAAATATAAATAAAATAAAATCTATCCACAACCTCATGGTGGCACTGCCAATCCTCACATATAATCTGGAGAACACGTAAGGTCTCTGATAGGCAGTAACGATTAATTTCCCCATTATAGGGAGGCATTCAACCACTGTGCTGTCAAGTAGCCTTCATAAAGCGAAAAGATATGAATAGAAACTCCACCCTGATTTTTTTTTTTCTTTCCCCTTTTCAAGCTAACTATGTTAAAAGGCTTACTTACCCCTAATCAAAATGGCAGGCCCACAGGCATGGCATGGCCCAGCTGTGGCCCTGACGCAGCATTACTATTCTCCCTGTATATTGTTCTGGGCAGCGTATCCAAGAGTTCTTGCTGTGCTATCTACTTAACTGGGGTCAAAGTTGTCATTGTCTGGGTCTTGTTGGCATTAAAGCCTCCACTGATGATAGGACTCCATTTCAGACCTGCAGCTTTTAGCACTCCCCGAGACTTAACCTCTGTGAAGACCAGGCAATCGACCACCTGCAAATGGAGCCCAGGGCTGGAGCTGTGCATAAAGCAGTGTGCTTTCTGACATCCTGTCACTATGTGTGCATGTTTGTTTGTTTCTTCTTTTTTTTTTTTTTTTGGTCTTTGGTTTATTAGAATTGTTTTAATTGGGAACTTAAGCCTTGGATTCCAGTATATTAAAAACAATCTTGCAATTTGCCGACGGTAAATTTTCCTGTGGTATTTTCACAGTTTGAGAGATTGCACAGCATTAAAATATATTTAAAACTTGATCCTGATAAGTATTGTGCAATGGGATTGAAGAGCTTTATTTTTCATTCCCTGAGCTAAGCCCCGTCTCAGCGCAAGTAACACTTCTTCATGTCAGCCCCATGGTGTTGCACAGGTAGGAATTGTTTTTCAGAATGTACAAGATTTTGAAGAATATACACATCTCCCCGATGAATCTCTTGTTTTGCCATTCTTTTGCACTTCCTCTCATTTCTCCCTGTGTGTCTTGCAGACATACAGGCGAACTGCAACATGCGCACAACGTGAACAGCTCCTCTTAAAATCGGCTCTCCCCCATAGCAATTTTGTCAGAAGTTGACAATGTCTTGATTTAGTTGTCTGGCTGTTCCGGCCAGTTTTCCCTGCTGTGCTAATGTGAACAGGACATCCCGCTGGGCAGCAAAGAATACCACTTCACGGCAGCCGCATAGCTGGCAGCTTTTATTTATGGCACTACCGAAATGAAAGGGTATTAGTGTCCAAACATTTCACCATGCTCCTGCAGCCACACACAAAAGCCACTGATTTCCAGCAAATCTGCACTTATTTTATTCAAGAAGACTAAAGCCAGGGATGTGGAGAGCGACAGACCGACAGAAAGAGAAGGAGAGAGAAAACATGTATAATGACTTAAAAGACCTCAAAAGAAGAATGGGAATTGCGTTTGAAAAGGATTTAGGAGACTGAAATCGAAAAGAAAAAATGGCCCCTCTATTTCAGCACATTTTTGTCAGAGTTGAAAATGAAAAAATATCTGTCTAAAAGAAAAAGACTCAACTTTAAGTACTTATGTTCACAGAAAAAAAACCCTCTTCCTCCTCAGTCGCCCAGTTTTCAGTTGGTGTGTTTTTTTTTCCAGGTATTTTGTTGGACTGGGCTGAAAATAGATGGTGGGGTTGGGGCAGGGGGGGGGGGGGGTATCCTCACAAATGACCCTTTCTACAGTTTAGCAATCCAGGCTACCTTCTGTCTTGTTAACCTGTGAATTTTAAGTGGACGGCTTCCATTAGATAGCAGTGGCATTGCTGGCTCCGCTATGCTTTTCTGAAGAGAGTAAGTTGAAGCAGGGCGCTCTTTCCGCCTGGTTTCTGTGTCTAGGACCTCATCAGTGCAAAGTCTGCCTGTCCCTGTGTGCCTGCCACTCACCTCCCTGCTCTTCATCCTGTCATTCCTGCCCTTCTACAAACACACTCCAGTGACATTTTGAAAAACTCTGGCATTCACCCTCAATATGGATTCTTGTTGATTATAGCTTTCTGTCTGTGAAGATTGCACGTATTATTGACTTTGCAATCCCATGACTATTTGCACAGCTTTTTCTTTCCCTCTGCATCTTGACAAAGTCCAGCAATAATATCCCCCTGTTTTCTCATAACCTATTTTCATTATCTCTTCATATTTATTTTTGTTTTACTATATATATGTATATATATATATATATTTATTCCCTCTGGCTATGATCCTTTCTTTATGCCAACAGAGATCAGAGTTTCTGCAAACCTTCGGTCACTGATGTCATTAAGATTGGGATCTGATACACTGGATGTCCATTGGTTGAATGCCCCTGGCCTGAACTCCTTATTGTCTCTTAATTCCAAGTGGCAGCTCTGTTTCACTTGCTGCATAATAGCCCACAGGTTAAAGTTCTACTGCTTTTGCTTTGGATTTACATCTTTCACAGGCTTCAGTCTCCTGTTCTGAGCTGGTATTTTCTTTTACCTCCTTTCATTTTTTTTGCGAGTCTCATTGCCTGCGGGCGGCACGGCTGTTTGTGCTGTAGCTTTCATGACAATCTCCCACATTCAGGGATCTTTTGGAGGGTCAGAGGAGAGCAACTTGACTTAACAGGTCAATGCAAGTGGGTACCACCCTTCTCCAGAGGGAAAGCCTCACAGCCCTCCATTAGGAGCTGACCTCCACGATGCACTGGTCTGGCCCCAGCTAGGGTATCACATGGCTCTGCCTGAGACAGGCTGCTCATTAAAGTCTGCTGCCCATAGCAGGATTAGGCCTTTTCATGGTTTATCCTCCTCTCTGACAACTGACAATGGGCGAGGCTCGCTGCTTCAAATTGGAGTGTGCATATGAATCTTGGAATTATAATTGCTCTTTCATGATGAGAATATTGGAAAATCTATCCACATGTACAATACAAAGAATTAATTGGGGTCTGTTTTTCAAGGCCACATAGCTACAGTATATAAGCTACAAAAATGTAAGGTTAGTAATGAGGCACTTTTCAATATAGCACAGCATCTTTTTCAGTGCACCTCTATACAGACTGCTGTTTGCACAAACAGACCTTCTGCCTGTAACCTTTCGCAACCATGATACTTTGAGTAAAAGTTTCACTGCACTTAATACGTGGCGGACTGCCCTGTTTACTTGTGTAGTGATGTTTTCAAAGAGCAACCCCATTAACAGTGGCGGCCTGTTACCAACAACCT
The DNA here is from genome assembly GCA_014839995.1 of Xenentodon cancila. Classification (NCBI taxonomy): domain Eukaryota; kingdom Metazoa; phylum Chordata; class Actinopteri; order Beloniformes; family Belonidae; genus Xenentodon; species Xenentodon cancila. The sequence goes on from CM026199.1 coordinate 20,744,904, forward strand.
AGAGGTAGCTTCCTATTGGTGTGCAGGTTATAGAAAGCCGGAGCTTAGACACAGAGAAAGAAGCTAAGATGACAGTACCTCTTGAGCTGTGTGGGAGGGAGAAGGCTGGCGATAGCAAGGCTGCTATCTGCAGTTCGAAGCCCCAGCGGTGCTTCCTATTTACACCACGACTCTCTCTGTTTTCATTATTCATATTTCATGTGGCATCAAGGCAAAGAAGGAGGGTTATTTCCTTCATGGTGGAGGGCAGGTTATGGCTGGCTCGTAACAGGGTTGGGTGGGGGTGGCTTTTCTGGATTCATGCATCAAAACAACTTGCACAAATAGAAAATAAACATTTCCCTTGAGACGTAATATCTGTTTCCCTGTAGCTGCCTCCAACACATGTATATACATAAAACTGGTGAGTCAAAACCTCAATATAAGAATCTTAAGGTAAAGTTATCAGTTTTAAGTAATTAATTATACTTCTGTAATTGACAAAAAAAAAAAAAAATCTGTAGTTCCCTAATTAAAAGTGTGAACAACACCACTGTCATTCACATATGTAGTGAGGCATCTGTAATAAACTCAATGTGAGAAGGACCAGGTATACTCCTAAGGTGTTAATGAATGGCTGCCTCAACTTACTTTCTTTTCTATTTGAAATTATGACCCTATGAGCAACCACCTGTCACTTAAAAAATGAGTTTGGATGAGTTTTGGGTTGTTTTTTAAATTGATTTGGCACTAGATTTTCAGCTGAAAAGTCACATTTTCTTATAACACACTTTCTAAGCTGAACAGGAAACAATATTTCCGTCACTATTTAGCATTACAATTTTACATGTGGGCTGAAAAAAATAAAAGTATGATACATACAGTATGTGTTCTTCATTGGTCACGTAAACGCATAACGGATGTTAATCAAGCGTTATAAGCAACAAAGAAATTATATGGGTGAGCTGCCCACAACAAAAAGAAGCAAAAGAAAAAAAGAACTGAAACTCTGCTAGTGACACAATTAAACTCTGGTAATGAGGTCAGACATCAGATCCACTGCAAGTGATATCATTACCCAGGCTGGACGGATGGGCTGCTACAGCTGCCTTGCTCTTGCTGTGGGATTAGACTCCCGGTCCTGAGGGCAGCGTTTTTACCAGGCTGACCTCTGCCTGCCACTGGAGCACCAGCCACCCCATGGGTTCCTGGAGGGTTTCAGCCCCCAGTCCTGGTGCCGAATGCACGAACGGCACTGCGGAGGAGTGAACCGTGCTGCCGCATGGGATGACAGGACTTGCCACTCTATTAGGAAGCACAGAGACAGGCAGGCACCAGCGCACAATCCACCCTGTGTTGCCAACCATGAATTAGTGGGTTCCTCTATTTCTGTCAGCTCATTTGTAAAAACCGACGAACAATGACAAGGTGATAAAAGGACATTGTATCAGTGATTAGAGTGCTGAGTTTGAACCTGTTGATGGTTAAGATATGGCTCTCGAGTAAAGCACAACTTCACGCTGTCTTCCAAAAGAAGAAACCTGTTTCGTTGAAATTGTGGTTCATACGTGCAAACAAGATTGAAATAATGAAACATGTAGATTGGTAGCAGTCTAATTTTCTTTCCCCATTGTCTAAGCCCTCGTTTGCAAAGTCCCTAGCAGGAGTCGGCTTAATTTGTCCTTTCTTATTTGGTCTGCTTGTGTGTTGTGTGCTGTTCTCTTTTTGTCTCCCATGATTACTTTGAGGATATCGTTATGACATTCAACAGCAACAATAATTCTTCTGTTTTAATTCATATCAATTAGTGGGAATGGTAATTCAAACTGACGGCACAGCGTATCTTGAAAGGCTTGCGAGGATGTTGTGGCGGCAGCATCACTGTGCAGCCAAAAGGCACCCTCCTTTCCCCTTTCTTCCCCTTTCTGTCTTTCAGTCCACAACAAGGGGGCTCCAAGCAATGAGGACAATACCAGTCAGAGCCAGTACTTTGATAATTAGTTATTGATTGAGAACAATGGCATGGCGCACACTGTTGTATTAGCTAGACGCCAGCAGGTCGCGACACCAAGAGCAGCCATCAAGAAACAAGGGCCAAAACATGCCTGACTTCCCTAATAAGATATTCCCTCATGTTTTTCTCTTTCATTTCCCTCCTCTTTTTCCTTCCTCAGGCATGTTAGTGTTCGGGCTACATGGGGTCAAAAGTATTAATGCTTGTGCACAAACGACTGCCTGATGAAGGAGAATTTAATTAGAGAATACCCACTCAAGCTTTTCATACTACATTGCTCAGTGAGCCTTTATTGTATGTGGGAAATTCCTTCAAAAGTGTAAAAAGAAAAATACAGAAATACATTTGGAAATATTGTGAATTTCCTGGCTCAAGCAGTGTTGTCATACTATCCAGAAATAGTCGCTGCCAAATGAAACATGCCTACAAATACTGTGAAGCCGTGTTACATATCAAAGATCAACTTCTCATAGAAGTTTGCATCATTTATGTTTCATGCCAAGTGACTGTAGTTCTTATCCTGGCTTGGGTGCAAATCAGAAAAAAATTAACTCCAACATGGCGCAGTTTTGTTTGTTAATGAACGGAGCTATATCCGTCATGTTCCGTCTGACAATATGGGAGTGTAAAGTGAAATCGGATGTATTAAAGCACAAAATATGCATTAGCAATATGCTCACGGTGGGCGGCGCATGTCAGAAGTGGCGTGTTTTGGGAAAAGTTTGGCTTTTAACCGAGCTTTCTTTTTCATACGGAGAGAAGAATATCCTGAAATGACTGGTGGATATCTTTGCTAAAGAGGGCTGTGTCAGTGAAAACAAAAAGCTCCCTTCACCTGATCTGTGGCCTGTAAAGACGCACCTGGCATTAAGCAGACAGGGCAGGAGCGTCAACTGAACAATGGAGGACTGTCAGGAGCGACAGCGGGGCACGCCGCTACCATCACTGCTCTGACAGGGAGGGCCTCAGAGGGTAAACTGCTTTGCTGGAACTAATTAAACAGATGAAGTTATGACATGAATATGCAGATGTTGTTTACATTTTACCATATGGTATTATTTCAGGTAATAACGCACCGGAGAGCCTTCCCACTCATTAATGTGAGAGGATGGAGTGAAAACACTGTCTATCAAGAGACACTCGGAGCGTGTTCGAGAAATGTGATCAGACTGACTCTTGTGATGAAACCTATTTTAAGCCAGTCTATTAACGTACATGTTGATATCGACTGCTCGCTGGTTAAAATCGTGAGCTAACACCACGTTGGATGGATCTTCCTTATTGAAAATAAAACTTATCAACTCCAACGAAATGTATCAGTTTTCTTGTAATAAAAACAAATATGACATTGTGCTTTTGCTTTATATAATATGTTACTGTAAGTAATTCACACAGCCTCTTTAATGTCACATAGATAATTGCAGGCATACTCACCATAAACCCAGGCTAATTCCTAAAACATAACCTGCATTTAACTGAACTTGCCCTTTTTTTTTTTTTTTTTTTAAAGTGTTAAAAGAAGCACAACTGCCTGAGTTTCCCCCCAGTTTCTTGTGCAGCCTTACCGTTCCCCTGGAGCGGGTGCCGAGAGGTTAAAAGGGAAAGGGCCGTCGGAGTCGCGTTTAGTAAGAAGTGCGGGATCACGAGGGCCAGCTGGTGGGGTGATGGGGAGCGTAATTGTGCCCACTGTGTGGATAGGGTGGAGTTGGAGGTGGGAGGAGGGAGCAGGGTGAAAGGATGGGGTGAGAAACCCTGGAAAAAAGGGAGGGGAGGGGACACCTCAATTACCTGTGCTCCCTCTGACCCCTCTCTCCACTCTGTCTCTCCACGGACGGACCCGCTGTCTGAGAGGCGGGGCACGTTTCCACAGGCAGATGCACATCCCCCTCCTTTGTTCAACGTAGCATGAGCTCCTTTTCCTGAGATGTGAAAAACCTGATTGCAACAATGTTTTTCTAATGCAGTCCTCTTTTACTTGTCAAGAAATTTTTGAATTCCTTGAAAGAAAAACACAGCAGGAAAACAAAAAAAAAAGATGGGGCATTTTTCTGCAGTGTTTTTCTGTTTGATCACCAAACTTGGCCAGGTGATGCAAGATTAAAGATGCACAACAAAATGAAAAGTAAATTCTTCTGCACTGAGAGGTTCTCACAAACATATTCAGCAGGTTACATGCAGCTGTCACAGTTTATTTTGGAGCGCCTGCTTGGGCTAATACAGTAAGTGACAGAGACTGGTGTAAAATCAATACTTCACAGGAGTGTGATGTCTTAATAAACTCTCTGTGTTGTTCAGACAGGGAGGCTAGACATGTACGAGAAGGACTACAGCGCAGACCATTGTGGACCTGTCAAGTCTGGCCCTCAAAAGCAGATGAAGCTGTCAGATTATTAAAATATTTACACTGACAGGCTCCAAGTCCACCCCGAAAACCCTCCCCTCTTTCAGCGTCTCTCAAAAAATATGCTCAGCTTCAAAGGCACAGGCCACAGGGTTGGATGCAAGGTCAAAGGCCAAATACATTTTGAAAGCAAATTCTCTTCCTTTTGCAACCTGTTTTTATTGCCGTCACTCGCCTTCTCTGTAGCGACCATTCAGCTGAAACTTAGGCTGAATTGGCAGCAGCTTTCAAAGCGCTTGGCAGCATGGTGAACCTCAGGAGCTCTCAGCTGACATCTCTCTGGGCTTGTCTATGCTCAGGGGTCAGCGTGAGCCCTGACTCCCAGGACCCACTCACTCAGGCGCTACCATGAGTCAGTCCTGCAGACTGAAATTAAAATGTGAAAAGCTGCGCGACCGAAGGCATTCCTCGCCCCCCATGGCATTTTCCTTTCTCTGTGACAGCTCCTCTGAGACTGCTTTTTCTTTCATGTTTCTTTTCTCCCTTTAGATTATTTAACAACATGCGAGCAGAGCTGTCAAGGAGAGACATGCTTGATCGGCAGAGCAAGGGAGTGTCTCAGTCAACATGGGGTTAAATTCGATTTTCTGCGTGTTCAGTATGCCATTCTCAAGCTAGTTATTGCCTTGGCTTTATGTTTTTTGATGGATCAATTATCCATTAGAACATGTTGTGATGCCAAACATAATGGCAACTATGACACCTGTCACAATCTTCTATTAGAGTAAGGAAATTGAAATAATTTAATGACAGCTAATTTAGTCTTTGTTTTGAATCTCATTATGGCTGCAGTAATTGTGTTCTATGAAGAATTAAAAAAAAAAAAAAAAAAAAACAGAGGGTGAAATATTACAATACACTCACAATAAAATACCCAGGCAAGACCTATTAATTTTCTATCTCTAAATGAAAACAAAAGAGAATAAAAGGTGCTTTATCAGATTCACGCTAATGCAAGTTTGAAGAAATCTTGCGGATGCTTTTAAAAGAAAAAAATCTAATTTAGATTAAATGAAAGTCAAAGATAGCATTAGTGAATATACACACATGTGTGCATACGCACACACACACACACACACACACACACACACACACACACACATATATATATAATATATATATATATATATATATATATAATGTATTTTTTAATGTAAAGGGAGGATAAATTTTATTTTTATCTTCCATTATCACAGTGTTCCTCTTGATATATTCAATATGAAATAATGCAGTCTGTATCACTGCTAAGTTTTGTAATTTCTCTAAAGGATTTTAGACATATTTTAGTGTTACAATGCCACACACATATATATATATATATATATATATATATATATATATATATATATATATATATATATATATATATATATATATATATATATAAAATAAACCAAAATAGTTCCAAAGAGCTAAAAAGAAGGGACGTGCTTTCTAATAGCGCGTTTGTGAGAAAGCTGTGTGGGAGCGTCTTATCGGAACATGTGTGCATATACTCAAATTTGCAAGTAAAGAGCCTTATTGGGATTACCCATGGTACATTCTTTTTGGTATCATAAAGAGAAAGAGGGAGTAGATGTGTGTCTCTTTTTTTTTTTTTCAAGGATTCGGTAAGCTCTCTGTCAATGGTTTAGAGTTGAATTGGATAGCTCCCTTCATTCCATGGAATGATCTCAGACCTAATTTACTGGGCAGCTCAGGATCCAAAGCATACAAGGCTTTCCTCTGCATAGAATGTGTGAAATAGATAGAGCAGCCATCCCTCAGATGTGCTGAAGTAATCTTCAGCCAGAGCTAGTCCAGCAGGCCTCACCCCTAAAGGGATTGATGCAGTGTCAAAACCTTTGGCTCTGGGGGTCATCCTCTCTTCTTGCCTCACCAATCTGACAAAAGCTGAATTTCTTTCCCTCACTATTCGTTCCTCTTTTTTTCTTCTGTTGAATTCATCAGCAAGGGAGGCATGAGATGTGAGATGTGAATGAAACATTTTCATTAGAAGGGAGGAGAATCCTCGGTCAGAGACGAGGCCTGAGCTGATCTGAGCCAATGACATCCCCACCAATTCTTTTTTCTTTTTCTTTTTTTTTTTGTCCTCCCTACTCTCCCCAGCTGTCACTCTCTGTGGTATGAAGCAAGCTGATTGAAATCAGCACTGTGTCAGGGCCGTCATATCTCCAGAAAGACATAAAACATGCAGAAACATCAATAAGCAACAGGCCGCTGACAGCTCTCAGGCACCGGTGCTGGCGAGGAGAGAGGAGGGGAAGGTTAGGACTCTGGGGGGATGCTGTGCTGCTGAAGTGTCTTCTTCAGGCTTCACTGAGACCCAGGAAAGACAAGATAAAGTCTATCAGGTTATCGCCTAGTTCAAGTTGCTTCTCGGACGGCAAGGCCACTGGGACGCTGAGTGTCAGATCTGTGCGTGTGTGTGAGCTGCTGTGTGTCTTCACCAGGCGTGCTTCTCTGTGGGTATGTGTGCATGCAGGTGTGCAGGTTTTGAACATTTGTTTCTGTAGAAGCGGCTTGACTTGCATTTACTTGTTCCCACCTCTGAGAAAAGTAGTTTTTTTGCTGCATGAGGAGTATTTTCAAAAGTTAAAAATCGAACAAGCTTCAAATAAATACTAGCATTGCGTTTATTGTCAAATATCTGAAAATAAGTAAGACTGAGTCTAAAGAAAATATAGAAAAGACACTAGTTAAAGCCCCTTATGATGACCAGAAGATACTTTGGGATTTTCAGTGTGCATATATTTCACTAATGGGAGGTAAAGGTGATAGTGCGTTGGATCGCAGCCTGACACTTACCTCTTACCACTTCTAATTAGGCAAGTTTTAGGCTGTTCAAAACTGCTGAATCGTCTTTCTCACTCCTGATACTGGTCATCCCAGTGCCCTAAACTACCTGGTTGGAATTATGATATGGGACAAATAATCACCTTAACAGCATCCTGACTTTGAAGAGGTAAATTCCAGTAATTAGCCTGACACAGACGTCAGCGAGGGAAGCAGAGATTTGGATGAAGCTGAAGTTTCGCCAGAGTTGAGGCTTGTTATTTTTGCGTTGCCGGGTTAATGTTGCGGACATGCGCCCATCTGCATATCAAATGTGGCTCCCATTATTTTATGTCTGTCTCCGCTAACGGTGCCTCCCAGCCCTCCTCCATGTTCTCCTCCATCTGCCTCATGTCCATTGATCAGCCTTCCAGGGCATCAGTCTGTTTAACATCTGCTACAAGTTCCAGCAGCTCAGGTAACTATCTCGCTGCTCCCCGCCGCCTATTGATCTTCACGTCCACCTGCGGGAACATCTGTTTCAGCGTGTTGTTTGTCAGCGTAACCTGCTACTTTGTTTCACTTCAGGTCCTGTCCACTTTCACTCACTCTCACGAGGCAGTATTACTCCTAAATGCTTGTTAAATAGTTGTTTACAGTGCTCCAATACTGAACAGGAAATTAGTCACTCATTATATCTTGCAAATAATGAGCGTCTATATTTGGTTCTAAATTAGTTTGTAATTAACCAGCTGTAAATTTGATCTGCTGAGTCTAAAATTTGCAGTTCTTTCACTGAAAACATTAAGTCTACAAAATAAAATTCTTTATATGAGATTATTTAATATTACAAATCAGAGTATTGTAAATACAGTTTTTAAAGACTATAAATTTAGAATAAGAGAGCTTGTATAAATCAAAATATACAACATAAGCTGTTATTTTACATTTGAAAATAATTTACTTTCTGCATTCTGAAATATCAGAAATTATTTTTAAACTATTTTTCAGTTTATCATTTTTAGATTACCTGACAAAAAAAGCGAAGGAAAAAACCTTTTTTTTTTTTTTTTTTTTTTTACAATAAGGTCTTCCTGTGCAGAGGGCTTTTGACAAAGTCACGGCACGACAGGAACTTGCATCTTTGAATTTATCTCCCTCATGGGCTCCACGTGCTCGGAGGAACCGCTGCAGCCCACCGTATTTTGCTCTTTTGTAATGATGGGGTTTAGGTTAGTTAATTTCAATTTTTGATTTCTAAAGCTATCAAATACAGCGCAGATGAAAAATCAATTTTCCCATCTGCCTTGGCTTTGTGGTGAAAAGAAATCCTGCCATTGGTAAGAAGCCAGTCACATGACCGAGTCAGGGATTAGTTCAGTAGGCCCGTGCTGCCACCACCTCAATTACAGGCTGCCTCTTGTCATTTACCTCCATAACATCTCATTTCTCAGAAATGACTCATATTTAATTCATGAAAGCCTCTGCAGCAGTAATTGTCATGTAGTTTGTTTTTAAAAAAATTGACCACATTTCAAACCAAACTTTCAACTTTAGTTGAATTTCACATTCAGAAGTATATATATATATATATATATATATATATATATATATATATATATATATATATATATATATATATATATATATATATATAATATGTCTGTCTGATGCAACATATTAAATGGAATATTTTAAATGTATTGAAAGCCAAAAATGCAGAAATTCAAGTATATTATCAAAAAACATTTAAATGGAACATTCAGTTTTTTTTTTGTGTAAACTGGAAAAAAGCTGCTTGATCTGTAGTAAATAGCAGTGCAGCAAATCAGCAGCATAGACCATTGCTTGCTGAGAGCAGATGTTAAGTGAAGGCCTGTTTACTAAAGCCACCGACTTCACAGCGTGTTAAATGACTGCTATAAAAACAATTGTCGGAAACCCCTTTTTGGATAGATGTGACTAATTACAGACACTACAAAAATAATTTTAGACTGCGTATGTGTCTGTGTGCAAACACATTTTCCATTTTTATGGCACGTTGATTTGTAAATGTAATATATTCCAATATTTTTCTTTTTCTTGAAATTGGCTCTTTTTTCCTCTGCACAACACAAATTGTCTTTTCTTTTTCAGTAATCAAAGAATTTCCTTTTTTTTTCTCCGTGTGTATCAGTTTGTAAACACATGGTACAGAGGAGGCCATTTCTCACCATATCATGAGATTATATCCATTTGACAATTGCATCATTCTATGTGGTTTCCATGACAACTGTTTGGGTGAGGCCCCAATAAAACCAACCTCAGCTGTCATCTCTTCACCTAAAAGCTTTGTAATTGCTCTCATTTGCATACTACAATTAAGTGTGTTAGCTCACAGCAAGAACAATCAACCTCCACTAAGGACTGGGGATAGTATAATTATTATATCAGCGGATTTGTATGAAACATTACTGACAAGCCTTTGTTTGACGTCGGCATTGTACTGTCAAACTATCGCCACATATTCTGATTAATATACATGTTCCAGACAGTGATAGGAAATGTATAGGTATGGGTTAAAACGTTGCAATTACATTTAATTTTTTGATACAGGACTTCTACATAGCCTTCTGATTGTGCAACAATAATAGTTTTATTCCAGCAGCTGTGATGCGGGCTCCTGCCAGCGAGGGGTTGTTGTTTTTTTTTTTGTCTTTTTTTTTGTTTTTTTATCTGTTTTTTATTGAAAGCTTTTTGACTCAGTGGTGCTCTTGACTAGCTAAGAACAGAATGGTTTATAGCAGCAGGAGACAGTTTGAACTGTTGATTGAATGGAAAGGTTATGTACAGTGGACTCTAAGCATTGTTTCTCTCTTCTCTCAGATGCGCAGAGGCTGTAATGAAGAGCTCTTGAACTCCCTGTCAGAGAAGCTGTGACAGGAGTTCAGGGGGAAGCCTCCCTGCCTTTGCTGGACACGGCGCACACAACCACGCATTCGGTGGTGACAGCGAATAGCTGTTGAGTCATTTCTCACAAATGTACTTTAAAAAATGTTATTTTTAAGGTAAATTATAGGCAGAGTCTTTACATGAAATTTGAAGTTAGAAACTTTATATGTGAAAGCAAAACCCAATTATAAACTCAAATATTTGCTATATTTCCAGGGTTCTTATTTTTATTATCAACCATATGATATCAACTGTATTCTATGCTTTATTTGAAGTTTTTATTTTTATTTTTATTTTTTTTTTTTGTTTTATTCCCTCAGGACTTGAATTGAAATAGAAGACCAAATGGCATAAATGGCAAGTGCGCCATTCCCAGCTCTCCACCGTCCCCAACACAAGCTGGTCAAGCAGAAATGAGACCTGCATCAATTTTAATTTGTATTTATCCTGCCGATGACCTGCTCCTTTCAGTCTGCCATTGGAGGCACAAATTACACCCATCATAACTCTGATTCTAACGGCCCACGGTGTGCTATCAGAAAATTAACATGGTTATACACCACCGGCGGGTTCAAGGTGTCACAACACAATTATACAATCATGCAACCTGACGAGCTCTGACTGGTCGTCGGTGTATGACAACTAAGCTGGAGGGCTACACTGTCTGTCACATCCAGGCGGGTGAGATAAGTTCACTGAAGAGTAGACTGTGCCTCAGTGCCTGCTTTTCTCTATCTTAATCAGTTAAATATCACAGGGCTGCTGCAGTCTGGGAAGTTGGAAAGTCGTGTCTGAACTAATCATTTTTAGAGTTTCTTACAGGAAACTGAGCCTGCAGAATTTGTAAAGACACATGCAGCATATGGCGTCTGTGCATCATTAACTGAATTAAGTAATCAACAAGGAAAAATGTGTATTGTAGTACGACAACGCTGCAGCTTACTTTGACTTTCAATCAACCCTAATCCTTGTATCTCATAAAACTTATACCAAAAAAAAAAGAAAAAAGGATAAGGGGAAACGACCCTGCATGGATCCCTGGCGTGCTCTCAGTGTCAAGCCATTAGGCAGAGTGAAATGAGGTGCCACTCATGAGTTATAATGCTGTATGTCTATATATGCAATGGTAAAATATAACCCTTCAATGCTCAGTTCTCTGTTAGGCTTGTGGAAATAATTCAACTGTGATAGTTGGCCACCCAGCAATATCCCAATTCAAAGTCACGAAGACATGAGGACGGATGTTGGAGGAATTCAAAATAATCCACTTCAGGATAGCTTTGGGATTAATGCAAAACGCGCATATGTGTGTTTGTGTCTGTGTGAGAATGGTGACAGATGAATAAAATATATTAAAAGCCAGTGCAGAAACCAGAACTTTGACATTCTGTATTGAATTTTAGTAAAAGAATTATCAACCTTGGCAATGAAAGGAAATTACACAGGAATAAAGAAAATGACAGAAGTGTTGGCTTTCCCAGAAGAAAGAAAATGCCTAAACTTGTCCTCAGGAGCCAACTGAACCACTGAATATAAGCCTCCAGAGCATGTGTGCGTAGTGTAAAGTACATTTTGTCATTGAAACCAAACTGAAAGCACGGTTATAGTAGACAGACAGCCTCGCAACTAACTAAAGAACTAAAGTTACTCGCTGCTGCTTCGAAGACGCATCACAAACGCAGACCGGCAGCACTCTGCACTTCTGAAATATTTACCCAGAGGTACTGTAGATGTAACATTGATAAGGAAATAAAGCTAATAAGTGTCACTTTGATGTGACAACAAATTATACATGGTTCTATCAGATCTCATTTCCATTCCACAACACAGAGATGGAGAATACCCTGAAGCATGGCTGTTAATGGGAGCCTCTATCAGCCATCGTGAAAAGCCCGCCTCATTACTCACTCCAGCACAACTGTGCCCAGGGTGGTCTATTTCCCCAATGGACACTGGTTCACAGACCAGTGAGGAACTGTGAGACATGTGTCTTGTTTTTCAATGCACAGATGCCGTCATGCTGCAAGTGTGTGAAATCCTTTTTATCGGGAAATTCATTTACGCCGAACTTAAAAAAAAATTAATTACATAAAGAGACAAATGTCAGCGTACGAGCTTAAGCATGCTTTTCTGACATTGAAACATTGGCATGATAAAGCAATAACTGATCTCTATGTGGTTAGAGGAATGTTTCTTTGACGCTAGACTCATCTTGATACGTCGGAATCTACATAAGTTGCTGTTCAGTAAGATTTTCACCAAAAGCTCTCATAACCATCTGTTCTTTCCAACCTATGTAATGAATATTTTACAGTTTTTTGCCAAAATGAGTATTACTTTTTTCCACATAATATGAGGTACCTTTTCCCCTTTTTCTCGTTTCCAGAAAACTGGCAGTCAGATTATTTCTCTTCACATCTCATCCTGTTACTGCTCTCTGATTTTACTCTCCCTACCCCCGTTTCTATCTTCCCTGACAAAGTCAATAGGGGGCATCCCTCATCTGTCAAAAACAAACATCGGAATATGTCTCCTGTTTTTTTGTCGTTTTTTTTTTTCTCTCATCTGTCATTCCCACTTTTTTGTGTATTCTCCCCTTCTGCCTGTTAGACCTGCTGACGATTTTCATTTTGTCACTCTGTACAGGCTGTGATATTGTTGGTGGAGTTGATCGGTGACCGCCGTTACAGCAAGTGGAGAAAGGTTGAAAGTCCTGGAGAAAGTAGCTGACCCTCTGGTGACTCCCTCACCCAGAGGGGAGGTAGCAGCGCTTGCTGTGTGTGTGTGTGTGTGTGTGTGTGTGTGTGTGTGTGTGTGTGTGTGTGTGTGTGTGTGTGTGTGTGTGTGTGTGTGTGTGTGTGTGTGTGTGTGTGTGTGTTTCAGTGCAATCTGTGGAGCAGATGGCTGGAGTCCTGGGCAGAGAGCAGCAGTTCTCAGTCTGTGTGTCACCAGGATGACGGGAGCTGGCTCCCTTACGAGCTTTAGTTAATACCTTCCTCTATCACAGACTTGTTAAAGCTCTGTGCGAAACTCAACTAACTCTTTTCACAACAACAATACTGAGTGTTTCTATTTAGTTCTGTCTCCCACTTTAGGTTGTAATATTGACCGGTAAGCTCTCTCCATGTATAAAGGTGTAATCTTGGTATGGTGATATGTTTGAGTCAGAAACCATGTGTGGATAAAATGCAGTTTTCATTTCAGAACACACAAAAGCATTTTATCACATAGATGCATCCAGAACAGATCTAATATAACAAAACCGTCCTGTTTAATGATTTATGGGATTTCCTACAAGATTCTTACACGTTTTTGGAGAGATATAATATGCAGTTTTTGATAATAAAAACGCAAATTTAAGACGATTTTAGATGTTAAGAGTTGAATGCTGTAAACAACACACATTCTCAATTGTCTCTTTTTTGTCAAGGTCTTGACAGAATTGCCAATGTTCACCGAAACCTTTATTTCTCAGCCTCTGGAACAGATCACAGCATGTACGACTGAACATTTGACAGCTCAAGCCTTTGGCTTTTGTTCAAAATGATTTCCTATATCAGTTTATTAATGCCTGCGTGTTCTTCAATGCAAGAAGATATGTTTGATCAACAGCAGAATCACATACAAAACGCACATCACATCAGGCTCTAAGGCACGTCACATCCATTCATGTTCGAAAGGAGCATATTTATGTTGGATCTTTTTCTTATGCGCTGAGGAAAAATCCGCGGTGGAGAAAATAAACATTTGCCTAACTTTTGCTCTCCATACCCTCCTCCTGCCACTCAGGCTTAAACCGCGGTTACTGGCAGGTACAGCAGGGTAGCTTGTGCCTTGTGAGGTGCAAGTGCTGCTGCGTCTCCTCCTCTCCCTTCTTCTCTCTCTCCTCATATTATATAAAGAGTGGCAGCAGGCAGAGTGACAGACTGCCCCAAGAGATGACACCTGTCACCGAGGGGAGTGCTGCTAATCTACAAGCCTCATTTTGTTTGAACTCTTTGTCACCTTGCCGTCAAATCCTCATCTTCTCAGTCACTGCCAGCTTCCCTCCCCTCTGCCTCTCTGTTCACTCTGCTTTGCCCAGACGCTCCACAAAATACAATTCCTCCAGTGTCACACACAAACCAGTGTCTTCTGATAAAATTGTTACAGCCTGTTTATTCAGTTTTGCATGCTTGTTTTTCTATCTTTTTTTTTTTTAAGGTTATTTAAAATAAATACATAGTGAATAGTTTTTGACAAAGTCAAAAACGGAAAGTCTTGGCAGCTCGATGTCTTCTTCAGAGGTGGTTAAAATTGCATGCCCCCAGCATATGAGAAGATGAGGCGTCTTTGTTCAAATGTTTTTATTTCCTGAACAAAGCTCCATTCATTGATATTGAGATTTGTCTAAGTTAAAGTGATCTGAATAGAAATGCAGTCTGGAGTGGCTCAGTGTCTATGGAGCAGCACACTCCACCCCCTGCCCAAATATCTATATTGTCCACTCCTACAGACTGTGCTTTGTAATTATAATATAATTCATTATGTCTATGCTGCATGTAACACAAAGGACAAGTCCTCCCCAAAATCCTCCTGCGCTGTTCAAGCTGACCGAAGACATTCTTGTAGCCATTTTAAAGCCTGCAACTTGGAAATACCCTCTCACACCCCCATAAACAATAGATTTTCCTCTTTTTTGCTTAATTGAGATATCACCCAAAAATCTGACAGCTCACACCAGCCCGTAAGTCGGACCACGGCAAACCTATGTGGAGAGAGGAAATGGCAAGGAACAATGGCTTAAAACACCAAAAGTAAAGACGTATAAATAGGAGAGACGACATCATGTTGCACCATCCTGCAGATTAGACAAAAAAAGGAGTTGTAGCAAACAACCTTATAATGATTTCTATGAATGCCATGATTTTTTTTTTTTAATCAGCCTTATATAAATCTCACCCTTTACTGTCATAATTAAATCATTCATTTAGAAAAGTATAAACATTTATTTGAACTTTAATTTTCCCTATATTTAAATTATATTATAACAGCAGGAGGGGGTGGGGGGGGGCCATGCTTTAGTCCAAGTTGGAGCAGAGGCATCAGCCAACTTCTTTAAATTCCTTCCATTAAGTGGAATTATCATTTCCAGACACATTTTGTATGAATGCATCCAAAAATCCCCATTTCATTTGGATTGCATGAGATTTAATTTAATCCTTTTTGCTTATTAAAAAATAAGATGCCGCATCTTTAACAATAGAGAGACTAGCCTGCATCGAGCACAATGGTTAAGGTTAAATTGAAGGTTGTGCAGTCTTTGCTGTATAAGGAGCATTCGTATACAAATAAACACAGCCATGACAGGTTCTTACTATGTGCCACCGTGAAGTTGTGAATGTGCGCTCGCAAAACAAAATACAACATAGTTTCAGTGGTTGCTGATATTGTTTCTTTTTCTTTGTCCTTGTTTTGTGTTGCAGAAGCCCCACAGTATTAAACGTTCCCTTTCCCCGTGTTTCTTGTGCTCCGTGTCTATCATGACTAAATTATTATTTCCTTTTTTCTCTCAACAAGCTTTACATTTTCTTAATATTTGCACAGACCACAGCAAAAGCCTGCTCAAACTGGACAGTGGACAACGCGCCGGGAGAAATCCTTATGGGAATGTCATTTATGTTCACTGGGTTTAGAATATTTTTCCAAACACGGGACCGTGATCAGGATGGGATCCTCAGAGTCCAACACAAAAGTCCTTGAAATGTGAAAAATGATGGAAGTTTTCAGTTCCACTGCAGAAATTATAAATAAATAAAAAGGAGCACTAACGTATTGCTCCATTAACATCATATCGGTGCTAAAGGCCCGAGGTTTTTTTAGTAAAGGTTTGTTTTTTAACCAGTAAAACCTTTAAGGATAATTTTTTTAAACATTTCCATGCTGGCAACATTTAAAGTACAACAATATATTTATATATATTTTTTTGTTTTACTTCTGCTTGGTTTAATTGTTATAATTGATATTTCCTTGCACACCGAGATTCATTAATTTTCCAAAAAAAAAAAAAAAAACATACTTTGGCCATGATGACTTTACCTGTTTTGGTTTCACTTCCAACAACAGTGATCTTTGTCTCATAAATAACAGGCTTCAAGAGCACTGCAACATCCAAAGATGTCAGAAATCCCCGTGCAGGTATCTGGAGTCAAGTTTAAGCTCATTACTAAGGATGCTTGAAATGATGGTGTTTTTGTTGTTTAGCTGAGTTCACTACTGCTGTGATCACCTACAACACACACATCTATTATCAAGTTTGGATGTATTTACATTGCATCAAGGCCAACAAAGTAGTTTTCATAAAACTAGAAGTGCACTCAGAGAATTTCGCCAATGTCAATGGCTTAATTTCATTGCACCGAAATTTAATGAGTTTTTCTTTGGCTCAACCTCCTCCACTCCACCGACGCATTCTGGTAGTTTTGATTCAGCTTGCTGACAAACAAACAAGACAAACATACAACATTATTTCCTCTGCCTATTTTTTTTAACAACTTATTCCAACATTTGCAGCCGTAGCTTCTATACTCAGAAGTCAAAAATGCATCTTAAAGATCAACAGAAATGACTGCAACTGCAGCTACAAATTTAGGTATTAATTACTTCAGGTAAATACAAATGTTCTCATTAGTGATATTATGTTGGGTTATAAAATAAATACTGTTTCAGCATGAGCTTAACTGTGCGAGTTCATTGCATCATACATACATGCACACGTTGATTTTAATGTCAACGTCTTGGTGATCATCATCTTCCTGGTAATAAGTGCAAAAAGTACATTTTTTTGTGGAAACAGATCACAACTAAACAGCTAAAGGGCTGACAGAAATGTCTTTTCATTAGTGTTTATTAACCTCAAATCCTGCATGTTCTTCTTATTGACAGCACAGTTACTGTAGATTTATTATCTAACTGACCACAAATGAACACAGATATTTATCATAGTACCTTCTAGTTATTAAAGACACGTGTTTCCAGCTGCAACATCGCACTTTCTAAAGAATTTCGTTTCTGATTCAGTTCTGAAGTTTTGCAACCAAACTCTAAATGTGTAGCAACACCCCCACCCCCCAACACCCCACCCCCACCCCAATTACAATAAAAAACAACATTGTTTTAAGCCTAGAGAGGCTCTACTTTCTGATGCGCGGCCTTTCCCTTCCCCCAGTCTTTTTGTCTAGGGAAAATCACGTGATGCCTGAGAAACAAATCATTTCATAGGCTATATTCAGAGCTTGCATACGAGGAGAACAGCAGCTTGTCTTGGGAATCAAAAACTCGGTACAATGTCTTCTGCGATGGGATGGCCAAGGCAAATGGGCCGGCGCACCTATCCAATTAACACCCTGCCTGCCAATCCCTGTCAGGTCACACACACACTCCCATGGCATGCTCTACCTGTCTCTGCTGCTCTCAACACATGCCCAGCTCCAATATAGAATTAACGCCACTTTTCACCTGGTCACGCTGACATGCCATAGATTAGACTGGTGCAGCATGTAGATATGCACTCCAAATGAGGGCACCAGGGGTTAAGATTTCAAATGCAGTGGGGCTATTGTTTTGCCACTTTTTTAATATTAATTAAACTCTGAGGTGAAAATGTTCTTTACCAAAGTACTGCTTAATTCCTCCACAAGTGAACACCTGATAAGAGAATCATCTGGATGTTACAACTTATCACTCCAATAAGACCTCAATAAAGCCAATAAGCACGTGAGGCTAAGTGGTTCTTTTGTGTCGTACATTTTCTGACACATATTCATTTTTCACATTATTAATTAAATAAAAGAGGATTTAATTTATTTTGCATTTCACCTAATCCCTAAATGAAGGCTAGTGCAGTTAAATACAATATTAGTTTCCTTGGCATTGAAATATTTTGTTCTGATTATTTCATTTTTGGAGCATATTTCACAGCATAAATTTAAATTTCATATTCAAGTCTATTTTAAAATTTGTATACTTAATAGGGTTATTTATTTGCGTGAGAATTGGTTGAGCATAGCTGAAAAAGCTGAGGTTGAAAGTAATAAGTACAAATACTTTGCTATTGTACTTTAGTAGAATTTTAGGTGTCTGTAGATTAGCTGGTCATTATATATCATAGTTTCCTAAAGTTATATTTTTATTACTCCAGGGATAGGCAGTCCTGGTCCTCAAGTGCAGTTTTAGATGTTTTCGTGCATTAACACACCTCGTTCAAATGGATGAATCATCATCAGCTTACAAGTCTGTAAACGTGCTGAAGCAGGTAAACATTTAAAACATGCAGGTGAACATTTAAAACATGCAGGACAGCGGCACTCGTGAACCAGCAGCCTATCACGATCCACTTCTTACATTTTTTAAAACAGACTTTTAGTTTGATTGTATTTAACAGAAATGATCGGTCATTCACTCATTTATTCATTTATTTTTACTTTGAAGCATGTACATTTCCTTCAGTGATATCAGTTTACATGGATAGCACAGTAACATTTACAGTTGATGATCTTTGGTGTACAGCTGGGCCCAAACCTAACAGGTCGTAGCGTAACTCTTTGACAAGACGGGGACTAAAATGAAAAAGAGTCAGTCGTAGCAGCAATCACAAAAACTTGTCCAGAATGAAAAATGTTTCTGTCCATCTTTGTCGAAGTCGAGATGTTTTTCTTCTTTGTCTTGAAGAGGAGTCTCACAGGACAAGATTGTAGGTGAGTTACCCTCATGAAAAGAGTCTTGCAGGACAACTCTTCACGAGAATTACACTCGTATGCAAAACACCGTTCAAAGGAAAAGCCGACTAGTGGTTACAGTGGTGGGTTTGGGCGTGGAGGACCCAGGTTCAAGCCCAGGGCTGACCACAATAGTAAATCACTGGGGGCCCTTAACTCCCAGTTGCTCCCCGGGCGCTGGTTCTAACTGCTCACTAGTGAAACTAGTTGATGGGTTAAAAGCAGACGTCCAATTTTGGTTTGTATCGTACATACATCGTGTGCACACTATCCATACTGACAAGAATGGTAATGGAAAAAAAAAAAAAAGGTCTTGTTTTATATTTGCTGAACTTCTTTTTAAATAATGATTGTTTGAACTTTCGCAACTTTGTATCCTACATGCAGAACTTAATATTTTTATTCTTTTTTGTGGCTATGTAGTTGCATATTTGCTGTGAATTGCACCACACCAATGAAGAAAGACATCAACTATGATTTGGAGTAAACAGTTTTGGCCACAGATATCATTTGTGATGGCAAACAAGGCCCATTGCATTGTGGTAAGAGCAGATTTGGTTCACCGTGTTTGTGTTAGACTGTAAGTAGAAGTTTCATCCACATAGCACCAACTAGGGATGGGAATCGAGAACCAGTTCCCAATATTTTGATTCTGTGGAATCATTAATCCGCCTGCCTAACGATCCCTTTTAAAGGTTCTGCTAACATCTGACGTATTTGCACGATGACGTCATGTACACGCATCGTATTTTCACTCAGAACATCGACTGTAGGCTCAGAATGTTTCCAACATGTCACGTGACCCATCGGTTTCTGAAGACCGTTGTCGAAGCCCGTTTTCCTTCATGCATAGCGCAGCCATGTTTCTCAGCAAGCTCCCTCGGGGGAATTCTCCTGGTGTGGTACAAAAAAATTTCACCCCCCTCAGAGTTGTCGTGGATGTGAAATCACTTGGTTGCAACATGTGCAGAGCTTTGATCACATCAAAGGGGAGAAATACCTCCAACACGCCGAAACATTTTCCGCACAAAACCTGCTCATTTAAAAAAGTTCCTGTTTTTCAGCTTAAGCCAGCTTTGATTTAGTTGACGTTGAGTGCAAAATGTTGGTGCATACTTGAAATTAAAATGGTAATGCAACCAAAGTCATTTGTACTATATATAACTGTATGAGAATCAATTAGAGAACCGATAAGGAACCAAATCAATAAGATATGTCAGTAATGGAACTGGAATTGCTAAATACTTAACAATTCCCATCCCTAGCGACATACGCGCTGCAGGCTCTTTTTACTCCCTCAGTGATTCCACTCTATCATTTCAATTAACACTGCAGCGCACAGAAAATGACTGCGCACCTCTGCCGTTCTCATGTAGCTTTTGTCACAAATGTCATATCTGTCGTAAATGGTAGACTTTGGAGCCCTGCGTTTCATTCCCAATTGTTGTTGAGTGATGAAGAACTCAGCCAGCCAGCCAAAAGTTGGTATTTTTCCAACTGCTCGTTGCACTTTTCAGACACCTTTGGTGTGAACTCACTGAAATCTGCATATTTTGTGTGCAGAACAGGATGTTTCACCCAAGAGGGGCACATTTTTTATGTGCCCCAAAGACCTAGACGATTGGGCTAATTGGTGACAGTGGCGGGAAACGATGCTTTTCCTGGACAAAGTTTGTTTGATTCTGTCACTTTGAATATTCGTTCCAAATTACTCACCACTTCTTGTTTGCATACATTTTACTAAGCTATTTTGCAGCAATAAGCCAATCAGGGGCAGCGAGAGGAAGCCCATTTAGGTCCGCTGTCTCCCTCATCAGCCCTGTTACTCTATTTAAGCTGTTTGTTTCATTAAAGTGTTTGTTTGACTAATATTTTTACTTTTTTTTCTTCTCACTGGCTCTCATTGGCCACAATGAACAGGAGAAGCAGTCCGTCAGTCGTGTGACGATATTTGCGTGGAGTCTGGGTCTGTCAGGGAGGATAGCGAACGTGATTGAGTGGCTCCCGACGGAAAGCAGCTTGCTGTGAATGAAATGTTGGCAAGTGAGACACCTCCATATATTAGCCCTTGATGTTTGAGAGAGAGGGACGCTGAAGTCACTTCTCTTAGCTGTCAGAGCAGCTCCGAGTGTCTGTTGATTAGCAGTCCATAAACAGAGAGCAGCAAGGCCACAGGGGACAGAATGAAGCCACGCGTCAAATGTATTTACACAAAGTCTGGACATGAGACTCCTCTAGTTGCAGGGTTTCGCTTGTGTTTTAGAATGTCACCAATGGCAAACAACAAAGTTTTGTTTAGTTTTTTTTTAATGAATGCTTTTATGATCAGAGTTCTTCTCTCACTCCTTCACTCACTCCGCGACTTCATCAGCCAGACTACTTTGTTTTAACATTTCGCCTTTTTCTAACTTTTCCCAGATGCTGAAGAACAGAGACCCTTTTAAGCTTATTTTTTCTTCAACGAAATGGGTAGTGAAAAAGATCTATCTTGTATCAACAGCTTTAAGTCTTATCTAATATTAGATAACCTCATGAATAAAATACACACTTCATTTATTACTGCATTCACTTTCTTTAGTACCATTTGGAAATGTTTAAGCAATCTGACAACATTTGTATCCCTCCAGACTCCATGATCTTCTACTCATGATTGTTGGTTTGGAAATCCGTTTGTGAACATCCAGGATCACATTCCTGGTACAGTTTCTGATCAAATATCCCATGTTTTTGTGCAATGACCATATGTTGTCCAGACTTGTACCAGGATTTCATCTGGTCTTCTTTAGGCTGAGTTGTTTGGTCAGAGATCCCAGAATGTACTAACAACAAGACTGAGCAGCTCCAATAAAAAAAAAAAAAAGAAAACAACATACGCAGAACCAAAAGGTAAGAAGTCTTGCTTACCTGAATCATTTATAATTTCAAGAAAAAAAATCACATCTTTGTGCAAACAATGCATGTTTTCTTAGACCAGTTACCTACTGCTGCAGATAAAACAGAAAAAAAAAACAGTGTATAAGAGCTGCAAATAAGCTAAACGGTCAGGCACTTTAACCAAAGACATACTGGCATGCTGATGTTTGAATTAATTCGAAGCACAGCTTTGCCTGTGTAGAGCCTCTTAGCCTTAGTTGAGAAAATGTTATTTTTTTATTCATCTTACCTCTCACCACGCTGCATTGTTGCTGAATAGACAGCAGGTCATGTCACTGCATCGGTTGGATGAAGTTCGAGGTGCATCAGATTGGAAACATTCAACCAGAGATCTGTGGGACTGTTTTACCGCCCCGTTTTCAATGCCTTTATTCTTTTTATTAAAAAAAACTGGACTCAAATTTCCATCAACTAATTTTAACAACTCTTGAGCAGTCTGGTTTGTTTTTACTATATTTCCTTCATGTCAACAAGACCTATTAGGAAATAGCCAACGTCAACAATGAACTGATCTTAATTAAAAAAAATGACTTTTTCCAAAACCATAGTTTACTTTCTTTTTTATATCAAGCTTCACTGTTGTCTGTCTGCATTACAAAGCCATCTAAAGCACACACTACATTTTTATTAGGGAAAATGACTACAGAGGTTACTGTGCATATGTTATCATGCATATAGAAACTTTTCACTTTTGATTAAATTTCTAGGAGACGTTTAAAAAGTCTGGTCACTACAAAAGGTCTAACACAAGAAGAAATGACTATTCCTGCAATATGGGCTTCAGGATGTCTCGGTTGCTGCTTGACGTACACAATTTTTTAATAATGAGACCTGAGTTTGAGTCCACTCAGAATTAATTATTTGTTCACTCACTTTTGTTCTGTCTCTTTGTTTCCTTTCTTGCTCTTTGCTTTCATTTTTAATCACTCCTGTGTAATGCTTAAGTGTCAGAAAGGCGTGCCAAGGTTTTGACCAGAAATCTGTTCTCCTGGTGCTTTGAAAAGATAAAACATTAGTTTGAAATACAACACTGAGCTGTACTGAAAAGTGATGATAAGTGGTATTCTCTAGGTTGAGTAAGCCGTCCTGGTAAAAAGGCAGTTAGTGACACCATACAAGTGAGACCTGGCTTGACTGACCTTGGTCAGCACGGCTGAACAGTGTCTGCCGCCGGACCGCCACCTGCCATCAGTGCCGTTTTGGCTTCTTCTGTGTTTCTTTATCGGATGAGATCTTTAAGCAATAGCGTTACCATCAACCGCAATGGTCTCTTCCTTGCTTGTAAACTGCAAATGCAGTTCTTTGAATCCATGACCACATATAGTTTATTCTGATGTTCCAGTCTCCATGTGTTAAACCTCATGTGTTTCAGCCTCTCCACAATGTCCTTGGCCCAAATAGGCCCAGTTTGGCTATGAAGAACTTCACAGACCAGGTGGGGGTTTGGCCGCTCTGAGCTGTACTTGCATTTTTATACAACCGTTAGAAAAGTTTTTATGAATAAAGATAATAGAGGAAATGTTCAGCGTTATTCATGAACATGTATGGTTATCAAGTCACATTCATAATAAAGAGTGTTGGGCGTTGAGACGGAGGCGATTTTGCAACAAGGTCCAAAACATCACTGATTACTTCGTATTCAATTGAGAATCTGTGTGGCAATGGTACTTTTACATGATGTCTACTTTATTGCTGCTTATTTGATCTTATTTAACTATTTTGCCTATTTTGCTTGTCCTTCACCAACCTTTGTTTGTGTATTGATTTGGTCTTTGACATGTTTGTGTGTTTGTAGACGGAGTAAGATGCAAATGAACTACCCTAGGGATTAATAAAATTGCCTGAATCTGAATCTGGGATATTGGATGTTTGTAGAGTAAATGAGTGCACACGGCAAAAATGTCTGGCTGGAATGTTTTATGTGCAGAAAGACAACACAATGATAACAGATTTATTCCCAGGAGCCCAGGTAATGCTATCTGACAACAGTTTTGAGCATGCATTGCAGATAACCACAAAAATAAAGAGCAGTGTGCAAATTAGGAACATCAGTGACTTCGGGTTTGGGCTGCTAGAATGCAGGACTTAAGCACCCGAGGCATTTATAATGGAGCTAAAAGATTATTTTCTGCATTTCCATCGAGGTCTAAGGTGCAGAGAAGATCAAATGTGAAAGTGTTATTGAAGGCTACTGCACTGGTCAGCTGCCTACCTAGAGCAGTCAAAACACAAAGTGTGCTTCATCTACAATGTTGTCGGTGTTTTTCTTTCTGTGTGTGTATGTGTGCATGCCTTAGAACAGTACAGTTGTAAAACAATGTGAAATTAGTCGGATTTGCTTTTGTCACAGTCGGAAGTATCTCACAGAAGAAAGTTGTATCTTTAAGACATCTTCATATCAAAATCCAACAGTGGAAAATTGTGAGATTGTGAGGTAAATGATGCGTAGTCTCGTCCACTTGAGAGCACTGTAGCTGTGATTCATGAAAGAAATAAAGCATGTAAACTTCAACTGTCAATATTTGTGTAACCCCAAGCGTGATTTGTGTAGCATCTAAACATAATCATGTGTATTGATTACATATGCACTCATCTAAACGCAGTGAAAGCAGGCCTGTTTCTTAGGTTAAATATATCCCCTTTAATTTCCTTTCAGCTCTGGTTTTTGTTTTGGAAAGTGGAAGAAGTTGAAGTAACCCAGCACAAAAGCACTTTGTTGCTTTAATATTTTAATATATGTAACAAGAACCAAGTTGTACAGAAAATAAAAACTTGTGAATAAAATAAATAAAGCTTAGTAGTGAAGCAGCAAAAGGAAAAAAAAAAACAAATGAATTGGATCTTTAACAATACATATATATCTGCACAGGAGTTTTGATGCTGAAGAGACCAAAAGTTTAGATACAAATGTACATGATGCATCATATATGAGCTTGAGAGTCCAGAGGATAAAAGATAAGAAGGAATTACAATGATCAGACAGAAGTTGATTTGTTACTGACATGGTCACAACTGGTGACTTTGAGTTAATACTTCAGTAAGGTTTGCCTTCATATATGAGAGTACAACCAACCGGGATGCCTGTGGAACATCAAACAAAAACAAAAATGGAAAGTGACGTCCAAGGATTCGCTGGTGGGTTGTTCGTGTTGAAGTAACACTGTGTTACTAATGACTGTAAAACAAAAGACAAAATGTTATATTTGCAAACGTTCGTTTGGTTCAGCCTGTGATGAGATAGATCTGTTCTTTCACCATTCCCTTACACACAAGAGTCCTGAATGGTTCCCATGGAAGGAAAGGAGTGAACCAACCAATATCCGCTATCGATCTCAAAACCTTCTTGCTTCTGCAATGTAACTGTAAATCTGTGTTTGCACAATATTTTTTTTATACTATCTGCGTCTTACAAAATGCACAACTAAACATGAAAATGTGTACCTTAAGCATCCTACCAATGGTCACAGGAGGGCTAGAGTCGATCCCAGTTGTAATTGTTGAACTGGTCTCCAGTTCATCGCAGGTCCAATGACCAGTGGCCCGCCCTCCTGCAGAACCACTAGTCCACCCATGTTTTTGGTCTCTGGCAGAAATGTGAGCCACCACAGCACTGTGCTGAATCAGATACAGCCATTTAAATCCAGTTCACTGCATTCCATTTAGTATGATGGTATTAATGGAGGGGACAGAGGACACAAAGAGACAAACTCAAAAAGCACTAGGCCAGGAATACCTGCTAAGAGGAAGAAAAAATACCGAATTAATGACACCAAGGTTACCATGTAAATACAAATGGATAAATGGGTTTAAAGATAGCAGAGTGATGAAAGTTTTCAGTGTCTCGTGGAAGATGCCCCAGAAATCTGGATCTGTAGCAGCGCAACTAAAGCGTGGCTTCGGTCACCTGACCCAGTCCTAACTGTACCTCTCATCAAACAGGAGTCTCCAAATAAAACTAAAGGTGGAATAAGCTGGTTCAGTCGGAGAAGAGCCTTCTGTGAGGTCTTTTAAATGTCGTGAAGCGTTTTATATATCAAAAGCATTTTAAATTCTGTTCTGAGTTTAACAAGGAGGAAGTGAAGAGATTGCCGTAGATTATCCATAACTGGCATTTTGAATAAGCTGAGGGGAATCGACAATTTCTTTTCTTTTTTTTTTTTTTTGGGGTGTAGTATCCAGTGTAATACTGATAGTAGTTTTATATTATTCAAATCGTCCCTGCTACACGACTAAATACGCCAAAGGCACAACATAGTAAACAGGTTAATAGGGAAATAATGAATAATAACAGTTGTGTTTGACAAATGATGCATTTGAAATGATATTCAAATTTTTATATTTGATGAAATGTATATTATCAAATACAAATTTGGAAACTGTTAGGTTCTTTTTACTTTAAAAGGTGAGGATGTTGCTCATCACCAAGAAATGGGCAAACCAGGTTTCCTTGATCCTGAACACACCATCCCCAAACCCTCAAAATACCCTCAAGTGGTCTCTTGTGCAAATATTAGTTTGCAGGATTGGATACATGACTCCATGTTTGCAGGTGCAAAAATTAAATAATTCTTTAACCATGGCTTTTATTTCTGTCAACCTAGACCAGGAAAATACAATTAGACCAGGTTTTTCACAGATAAATGTTACTGTCTGGGGATATTATAAACCATTAACATTAAGAAAAGACGTATCACTTTCCACGGCTGTATATTGGAAGTGAAAGGCTGCACTCACCTCAGTGGATCCCAGTGGATATTAAGCAAACAGTTTTGGACTCCAGTGGGCACCATAGCAAAAAGATCCTCTTTATTATAGTGGAAGTCAATGGTGCAAATATGATCCGGATGATGTGAAGCTTTTAAAGCAACACTTTGTGGGAAAAGGGTGCTGCTTGTCTACACTGCATGAAATTTGCAGACTCTTTACACTGTATTGTGTACACTGACAGGTTTGTGATTTGTTTGCACTTCATGGGTGTCTAATTGATTAAGATTAAAGGAGAACGGTTTGTCTGGCTGTCGAAGAACATTCCTGGCACATTTGGATCTGCAAATGCCCCCTCCTTTTAAAGTGCAAGTAAACCCTCCAACTACACACCTAACATGAGCCAACACGGGCCACATGCTGGCCTGCATGCTGCTTCACATGCACCGCATGACACAGCAGCTGAATAAAGCCATCACTTACTTGCTAAACAACTGGGCTACTGGGTTTGGTGCCTGTTCATGGGAGCTTGCCAAGGCTGCAAACACACATGCACTCACTCCTGCTGCACATATTCAGCTCCTGTTATTAAAAAAAAAAAAAAGAAAAAGGTAAAGCAATGAAAGGATTCTTTATGCATGTCATTATTAATACTTGTGCAAAAAAAAGAACAACTTTATGATAATCAGAGATCAAATAGACTTTTGATATTGCATTAAATGACAGGTTTGTATAAAAATACATATATTTTTTGACAATATCCACATTTGCATTTAGAGCTCTGTGATGTAACTGTAATTTAATTAATGAAATCCCCAGAATTGTCACTTGTTTTAATTAAACCTCAAATTTGAAAGCTAGAACTGAAGCCAGCTGAATGACAAAGAGAAAATATTATGTCAAAGTCAAAGAAGTGGTTTCATTTTTTTTTCTTTTTCTTTTTTTTTACTACAAGATGAAGAAATACTACAAAGTACAAGAACTGAATCCTGTCCTACTCCACTTGCTTTGATACTGGACCACCATGCTATAAATAATGTATTAAAGGATTTACAATGCAGAGAAAGAGCGCTGCTTTCATAGAAATGAAAGTTCCCTTACTTGTGCGTGAAAAAAAAAAAAAAAATGTTAACCCTTTGCAGCCCAAACCGAGTTATAAAAGACTTCATATATTTTCTTTTGTATTGTCCAGGTTAAGAGAGTGTTTGGCTTCCTTTTTACAGTTTGTGGTAGCTTATTTCTTCTGCCAAAAGGTGTTTGAGGCCTACTGGGACCACTTAAAAGTTTATGCAGAGCACTAGCCAAGTTGGACAAAAAAGCCTTGAAGTATACACACACTGGCCCCTTTCTCAGAACCTCTCAGCTCTGGCTTGGGGGAGTGTTGTTGGTTTATGAGAGGGAAAATAGCCCCAGCCTTCTGCAGAAGTGAAATGGGATTAAGGCCTTTGTTCGGCCCACAATAGTGAGGGGAATTAGCAATAGTTGTAGGCACTTAGAAGAGCTCTCACATAGAAGCTTATCCCAGATTTTGCACAATAATCATTTGAATATCAACAGTGTTTTGCAACTACTGCGCTAATGTATAAACCTCTCTCTTTAGGATATCGAAATCCCTGAAAGGATTTTTAGAACTGGCCACATCACAAATATTCACACTCTTTATTAAGAGTCATAATTTTAAGGGTCATTGAAATTCAGTCAGTGGAAAACCAAAGTTTTAAAAGTGCAGAGGACAAGTTGAGGTTCGCAGAGATTCCTTCCTTCTTTTTTAACATTTAAATTGATTATGATGCTCCCTTGGATTGTTTATTTGTTTAAAATGTAATCAAATACCACATGTGATTAAAAAGTTATGTGCATGGGCATTTTCATTTTCAATAATAGTGCATTCTGACCAATTTGTTGGTGTATTTTATTGGTAATTTCCTAACATTAACTAACTGTTGCAAAATTATAAACAAAATAGACTTGAGGAAAATGATTAACACAGAGACACTTTCTATATGCTTTTAATCTCTTCTTGATGACCTTTTATGACTCTGTAACAGCATAGAAATCCCTATAAAAATGAGAAAAGTCTTAGGACTGTTTTTTTAAAAGAAATATGTGTTTGTTCATGGAAACACCTATGTGCATTCCAAATACTTTCCATATTTCCTTTTGAACCTTCCTCGCCGTAAACACGTAATCCCGGTCTCTCTTTGACTGCAGCGTGAGGATCAGGATCCACTGACGAGCAGGAGTCTCACAGAGGAGGGAGAGTTGGGAGCTTCTGCCTCAGTTGAGTCTCACAAGACTGGCCTCAAGAAGTGTGATGGCCTCAGCATTTCTGCCCACACAGTGAAAAAGTATTGTCCAAATCACAAAACATTGAGTGAGATCAGCAGACTTGTCAAGAGGCCCTGACTTGAATATGAATGATGAGAGAAGAGCAGGGTGGTCCTCGTGCTATTTTGGTTTTAGGCAGGTGAACATGAGCTCAACTGTCTCCGCCAGCTGTCCATCGCTAAATCACCATAGTTTACCGAACTAAAGAAAAAAAAAAGATAAGAGGGAGAGAGAAAAAAATAGCTGTTTAGTGCTTTAATGCAAATCAGCACAAGTATAACTCCATGAAATCATCTTACTTGTGCAATTCTCAGACTGTATTTGTTTCTTGTTTTTTTCTTTTTTTCCCTCCTCATTTTTGGCATGATCACATGTTTTTTAAGTGCCAATCTGTAATCGCAGAACCCATCTTCCTCGAATGTGATCGTCTCCAGGCTCTAACACGGAAAGGCTGAGGTTGATCATGGTTTTTCAAAGTGAGCCCATGCATGAATATCTGTCAAAATGAAGAAATTAAGACATAACACCTCCCCTTCTTTCCTGTCCTTTACACATGCACGCACGATGGCTCAATTCAGTCAAGTGTCTGCATAGTGACTGCTTTCAGTTGGATACAATGATGCACAAGATGAATAAAGTTATCTCTACGGCTGAATGGGATGTTGCTGGTGGGAGGGAAAAGGGAGGTTCCCTATATGCCGGAGCTGAAAAGAGCTCGCCTTTGAGGGCCAGTGCTGCAGGGGTCAGGGCCCCAGCTGCTTTCAGGGGTTAAAGGGACACCAGTGGGCCGCACTGGCGCAAGAAGCCTAACAAAACCCAATCGTGTCAAATAAAGACATCTCAGATTGGACGTTGACAGGTCCGTTCCCGAAGTTGCTGAACACACGTAGTTAAAACTTTGCTCTGGTTTGTATCAAGTGTCACAGTCAGAGTCTCATCTCTCTTGAGTCTGATATATAAATCTGTGGTGTTTTGGGTTGTTTTTTTTTTTATTTGTATTTTCTTTTGATTTGGGGTCTGATATCTGCATTTCTACACAGGTAGGATAACTTTTAATAATTGCTTGGTGCCAGAAATCCATAGTATATTTGAAAGTTAGAGGGAGATTTAGAGAACTATTTTAAAATAGATATGCTTTTTACTGAACATTATGTGACGCATACGTTGGTAAAAACATCAGGTCTTTTTCTGAAAGTGCTTTGTTGATAGGATTACATTACTTTGGAATTGGTTGGTGCTGAAATATTACTCTTTTTTTTTCCCTTTCTTTTACTTGAAAAGAATTTCAGACCTTTGGTGTCTCAGAGTTTACAGATTTCATAGGGTGCAGAAATCTGCTGTACATTTATATTTGCAGGGGGTAAGTGGGATAATAATCAGGCCACATTATAAGGAATTGATGGTTCATTTTCCCTGTCAGCAGCGGCAGAGCTTTGCCCAAAGATGTGCCGACCTGTGCAGATGGGGTTCAAAGCCAATTTCCATGTTAAAAACTCCACACGCCTCAGAAATCCCTCTGACTGACTCTGGTTGATCAGAGTATGTGACAAGCGTGTCTTTTAAAGTGGGTGTGCTCGTGTAAGTAGATGGAAGCGTACAACTGTACAACAAACACTGTGGCCATGTTTGAGTGTAGTAATAGTGTTGTTTTCATGCATGCCCAGAGGCAATGACATAAAGACAAAAGATGGCTCTGGAGCGTGCTGTCAAAATGGAAAATATGGGCCATTATATGTGTCATACAGTAATTACACAAACTGTAAAAAGTAGTGCTTTTTTTTTTGTCCTTTTATCCCATATGTGTCAAGTGTCATTACAAAGCTTTATTTCTTGCGAGAAAATCAGTTCAAGCGTTCATCATCAGCTCACATTTAAATTTCTTTTCCTTCAGGCTTCTTTTTTTTCCCCCTCTGTGCTGAATTTAGTGAAAGACGGAATCTGAAAGAAGAATAAAGGGATCACTGGGAAGGTGGAAATTTCTTTGATGAGTTATATGATGAAGACATACTTAAAAGAAAGGAGGGAAAAAAAAAACATCTGCCAACTATCATCCGAAAGTATCCTGAGGGCGGCAGTGTTTACGTCACCCTTTATCTTGCTGTCAACTGCTGCCTGAATTTTCTGAGTTTGTACAGACACAAACTTGTAGTGCGCATCGTGCAGGACGGGAGAATTATATGTGCGAGTTCTTCACAGAATTAGCCCATCCCAGGCTTTTTTTTTTTTTCCCCTTCTTCTTTTTAAAGCCATCTATCTTAATTGCAATCACATATTCTTCAAGAAGAGAGGCGAGTGGAGAACAGTCTCATTTCTTAGACGTTGTTCTTTGTTCGCTGTTATCACTAGACTCTGTGTAATGGTGTCTGTGCTATAAGCTGCTGGTCTGCGCCGCTGTGCTGGATATATCATATATATTGAAATGCCTGCTAGCTGCAGAGTATTAAGCATGGCCAAAACACAATCTTGTTCGGCTCCGTGCAACTAACAATAGATAGAGCCATGATGACTTATTAAACACAGCCAACCTGCAGCATGGCTTTTCTCATTATCTTTTCAATTCCCAGCCTCTAAAGCCTATGGGTCCAGTGACAAAACTCTTGCCATGTAATTCTCTCTCAGGCTTCTTTCATCAACCGATTTCGCAGAGAAATATGAAGCTGATTTTATCGTACTCTATAAATTCACAAAAGGCCCTCAAGTTGCCCCCATGGAAGACATACCTCATCTCAGTGATGCGCCACCACTATTGCTGATCCCAGTTGTTTGATAAGAGTGTCTCTCCTTTTTAATGATTTGACAGACATCAGACATGGAACCCACAGCATTTTTAATACGCTTTTTTTTTTTTTTTTTTTTGGTGCTTGTTTACACCAGGCTGTTCAAAAGATATCGGTCACATCTTTCTTTCTCAATGGGTGATGTATATTAAAACTACAGCAGATATCAATTATGCAGTGTTTCTACACATAAAAAGACCCAATTGTTGTTAAATTGTCAAATTACTTTTCATATTCTCCGGCTTAATTTATTTTTATCGAGATATACAGCAGTGTTTTATTTATAAACGTCTCCTACAACGCGGCAAAATACTTGTCCCTGCAGATATTGTTTCGTTAATACGCCAGACAGGAAAATAATGACTCAAAGTTGTCACCGTAGTTAAAATAACAAAATGACATTTTACACAAAGTACAAATTAGTTACAGGGGAATCAGAAGATAATAAGCAAAATTAAGACAGTCACTGTCATATAAATTTAATGTGTTTGAATTTGTGTTCAGTTTCCTCTCAACCGCTTCTCTCATGTGGATTCTGGCATGTTTGCAGCATCCTGGCATACGGCAGGGATTGTTCTCTTTGAAATCCTCTGACTGTGGTGTCACTTTTAAAAAAAACTTTCATCGTGCATGTGGTACCTAATCAATTGAAATGCAGCTGCCTTAGCCTAAAGCCTAGGTGCAACTTTGACCGGCTTTCATCAGCTCAGCCTTTTAAAAATAGAAATCTTGCTATGATGAAACTTTCAGTTTGAAATGGATATTCAGCTTCCCCACTGCGCTGCAACGTGGCTGAGAGTGGAAATGATTCAGGCCCAGGATGGTAAACAAACACAGCGTCTGCTCAAATGTATGTAATTAGCATTGTGTGGCTGCGTGTCAAAATGGTTAAAATGTGGGATAATTGTGGCTTCTTATATGTCTTTATATCAATATAAATGCTTCATGTGTCAGTCAACTCTTTAAGGAGCAACATCCCCTCCTTTGGTACTAATTAGATTCCCTACATTATAGCTTTTTGATAATGCCTCCAGGTTTACTCCTTTATGTCAAAATATTTCTCCAAAGATTTCTGCCCATTGACCGGTTCTGGACCTGCCTTACATAATTATTTCGTATTTGCTATCTTCACCTCCATGGGGAAAATATTATCTGCAATAATCATTGTCATCATCATGATTCTCTTCGTGGTCTGTTGGCTCCAAAAGCGTAATTTAGTTGTAAAGCAGCTTCATTTATTTTGCCTATTCATTTTTCTTCCTATCATATATCTAAATACAAATCTTCATTTTATAACTGACAGCTTATTACCTCTGAGCACATGCTGATAAATTTAATTCCAATGAGTTAGCTTCCATTTTCGAATCCCATTATCCACTAATGTGGCAGCAGCATGTGGGAGGAGAAAACTTACAGGACAAGAACTCTGAATGGATATTTTTGTTATTATTGTTGTTATTATTATTATTAATAATACTATTACAGTCTCATTTTTACACTTTAATTCAAATCATTCAGAAGAAAAAGGGAAAGACTGACATAAAAAGCCGTTTAAATCCAGTTTCTAACACTGTGTGACACTGGTTGTGTGAAGTATGTGCAGAGAGAGATTTAAAATGCTGTTTTTTTTAAGTTTTTTTTTTTTTTTCCTTTTCTTTTTTTGTGCCTCGGCGTATTCAAAAAAATATGCCGTCTTTTATGAACATATACTTTCTAATAGAGCAACCTTCTGCCTCATTGGGGCTATTTTGGTGAAGCAAGTAAGTAAGTAAACAATTATTATTAGCTTTGATCTTGGCCTGAATAGCACTCAATTAACAATGTGGCTAATGAGCCCATTAAGGATGAAAGTGTTCTCAACAGGTATGAGAGGATACTGCTGTTTTTGGAGTCTCAGTTCTCAGCGCTGAATGCTGCATGAATAACGGTGCTCTTTCTCAATCGCTTCAAAGGCCAAAGCTCTACAGCTCGGAGAGCAGAGTTAAATAAAGGTTTGTTTGCAAATGGAAAAAAAAGAGAACTGATAAATATTTAATATGCATTTTAGAGCAAAAAAAAAAAATAGAAATAAAAGAAACGAATGGGAAACAGCGGAAGAGCAAGTTTCCTGATGTGCAGAAATAAATTTCCCACTCCAATGTTTAGATTTGGAAAGTAAAAATCAAATGCTCTTTTTATTACTATTACAGTTTAAAATAATAATAATTTGGTGCAGTTTTAAAAAATTTTGAGTGAAATTTACTTCTGATTTTATGAGAGTAAATACCAATTTCCCTTTGTCCAATAGTAATCATGCTGCAGTGCAAATAGGGTTTATCTATTGCAATGAAAGATAAGAGAAAGAGGGGCTCTGAGCCTTTTTGCAGTACCAGCATTTGCTCTCAAGGACTTCCCACTGAAATGGACCAAAACCCCCATGTGTGGATTATTCCTCCACTATTTGCTGCTGGATTCCAGAGGTTTTTGTTAACTACCAACAGCACATGTGTCATATTAATTTCTTCTTTCTTTAATTTCTTTTTTTTTTTCACTTCACACATGAATATAAAGAAAATAAATTAAAAAAAAAACTGTGTCAACTTCCATTTCTCTTCAGTATAAACAAAAATGCAAAGAAGAGAAAAGTCTTCCATATTGAGCAACTATTGTATGTGTAATAACTCTTTATTCTCTCGTGTTAAACACAAACTATTTAAATCAGCTTTATTTGTGTGCAGGTGTACAAAAAAAAAAACTAAAGAAAGAAAAAAGTGAATAACGAAGGGAAAAGCTGTATGTAAAAACAGTCAGTTTGCACCAAAAATAACAGTAAATAAATGCGTGATGTAACTGTGCTGAATGAGTCCATCCATTTGTGAAAACCTGCTTGTCTGCAGAAGTTTGAGAATGTTATCAGTAGTTTCAGCTCAAGAATACCTTGCGGTGTTCTGAGTGTAAATCCGTATAAAGCTGCCAGCACTGACATACACAGCATATGCTAAATACAGATAAGAGTATTTTTAATAGATCGGCAAAAAGTCTCCCCGCATAGCTCAATGGATGTGCTTTGAATGTAGTAGATAAGTTGGCTTAAGCTGAATGCTGTATCCCAATGCAACATTGTGCTACTGGGTGAGCCCATCACAAACTAGCCTTCCAGTAAAGACCACTTCCAGGGGAGGGATTATAGAAAAGCCTTCGAGATCAGCTTCATGTCTTACTAGAGTTTCTGATTATTAATAGAGCTATGCAACAGAAAAAAAAGGCATT
Source organism: Xenentodon cancila (assembly GCA_014839995.1). NCBI lineage: Eukaryota > Metazoa > Chordata > Actinopteri > Beloniformes > Belonidae > Xenentodon > Xenentodon cancila. The sequence goes on from CM026199.1 coordinate 20,779,752, forward strand.
TATTTACCTACAATGTCAAGTTAAGAAAAAGAAGGAAAGGTGAACAGGATATGCAAGATTTCTTACATTTTATTTTAACATTTTCTTTTACCCAGCAACCGTCCATTTTTTATTTTTAATTGTATTTAAACTTCATTTATATTTAAGCAGCGGTAAAATATCTCTTTTTTTTTTTTTTTGCCCGATACAGCAACATAAGAGTTACTCTGTGAAGACAACAATATGTTTAAATCTAGAAGAAAACAATTATCTTTGGTATATTTTGTGATTGTGGTTATGATTATTAGTGTCATTATTATTATCATTCATTTTTATTTTTTTATCAGCATTTTATACTTTCTTTTTCTGTTTTATTTTTTAAATCTTAATAGTGACTTGGCAGGTTTAGATTTCTACGTATTTATATCCGTCTTCATTCCAAAACTTTGCCTTTTTTCATTATTTTAAATGTGGAGAAAAAAAATCTGTCAGCTCCAGTTGATTTTCTTAAAGAAAATATGTCTTTCTTTTACAGATAGATAGATAGATAGATAGATAGATAGATAGATAGATAGATAGATAGATAGATAGATAGATAGATAGATAGATAGATAGATAGATAGATAGATAGATAGATAGATAGATAGATAGATAGATAGATAGATAGATAGATAGATAGATAGATAGATAGATAGATAGATAGATAGATAGATAGATAGATAGATAGATAGATAGATAGATAGATAGATAGATAGATAGATAGATAGATAGATAGATAGATAGATAGATAGATAGATAGATAGATAGATAGAAAGAAAGGCTGGCTTTGTTTCTTTTAGCTCTCCTCAGGTCATCTGATTATGTGGCTAAAGAAATAAGAGGGGCAGATAAGCCTCTTTTATGCTTCCAAGCCACTTAAAGAGCTGAAGCACCGGCTTCTGATGCTGCACCGCGAGGAGCAAAAACAAGTCATTTGGGTGCAACAAAATTGCTTCTCTCTAAAACGTGTTCATTCAAATCCCACACACACAGCTCTCTGCTTCAGTCACTCTCCTTAACTGTGTTTTGCTTATAAAATGTGCTTTGTTCTCACAGGAGTTTTACCAGTTAAAGATGTTAAAAATGCATGGTATGTTTATTTAAGCTTTTATCCCATTGTTTCATTTCACACTCCTATTTTGGTGTTTTAAGCTGATTTCAGCGTAATCAAATAAACCTTCCCTTATCTCCATTTTATTATTTCTAAATTATTAACTGCAGAGTAGATCTTTAAATTTGACTTGTCTTGACTTTTTGGTGCAAGGCAAATAAAACGGAATCTAAAATTGCATCTCATTCGGTAATATGGAAATGTCCTCTGTTCCTACTACGTGTCATGAGGGCATCTCTTCTCTGCCTTCTTAATAAGGCAGTTCTGCAGGCCTCTACTGTAATATATTTCCTCAATAATGCAATTCCAAAGGCAGTCTGGCCTTTTGACCAGCACTGAGAATGTGGAAAGCAGCATGCCGCCTCTGCTAACTAGACTTACTCTCTAATATTAGATACCTGTCCCTTGGCTTTTCACAGGGGGGCTTAGCAGTTGATATTTTCATTTGGTATTGCCAAGATGCGACACCCCCGCTTTAATCTTGTGTTTGACGTTAAGCGCTTTGTTCATGAAGAGTCTCAGTGAACTTCAACCTTAGGGTGCCGCTGTCATACAAAAAAAAATGATGTGGTGGGAGAGTGAAGCTGCTCGGCATATCCTTGACCTCTCCCGTTGGCCTGCCAAAGTCTTTCCCCTGCCCTTCTTAATCAGGTGGGACCCTCCCTTTCAGAGTGGAAGATTGTAAATTCTCTGCATCCAGCTGTGCCTTTTCTACTAACTTGCACAGATGCCTACAGATAAACCCAAATAAAAAAATTAAAAAAAAAAAAAAAAAAGAAAACAGCAGAAATGTAGTAATGGTGAATACAGAAAACTGCAGATGTTTGTGGAACAAGTGCATCCAGAACAAAAATACTTTTGGTTCCTTTACGTTCGTCACTGACGGAACTGCAAGAAGGATTAAATTCTGTTTGTCCAATTTTGTTGAGATGCAGACACTTTCTTATCACTTTAATGAAAGAAGGACAGCGTCACATCTCCAGGTCTTAACCTAAATATCAGACGAAAATCCGTGCAGAGCAGGAGCGGACTAATGAATTTCTCAGGATGAGTAACTACCCCTTCGCTCTGTGCACCGCTTCCGTGTTAGTATTTATTGAGACGTTGAGGAAAAACAAGCCACTTCTCTGCAATCGTTAAGGCGCATTTCCCTACTGATTGTTGTGTGAAATCAATTGCTCCTTATAGCATCCATGTCAGTCTATTACCACACTGCCCGGTAATGATAGGCTGTTCTCCACAAGATTATAGAGCATTGTCACAAAACAACAAAGACCTGCTACCCTGTGTCAGAACTGGTCTGTGATCTCTGAAAATAGCATCATTTTGGCTCCGTGCGTAAACAGGAAACACTGACGGAGGGATGTTTTCACCATCTTTAAAAGTGTGATCATTTTATATTGGGAATTCTTACTGTGATTTGAAATACGGCATAAAAAGCCTTAGAAATTATTTTCAGGGTTTGTTTATTTCTTTTAATTTTACATGAAAAGTGGTTCGACTTTTACGAGTCTTGTCTTTGTTATAATGTGACAGAAACAATTAATCACGTTTATTGTGATGAATTTACGCTCCCCAGTGTAAACATATTTGAACTCATCATAACCACTGGGGGGGGGGGGGTTCCCTGAAAATACCCCTCTGAGTAACTGTCTTTTTTTTTTTGTTTTGTGTTTTTTTTGTTTTTTTTTGTGCCATGCGAGTACCCTGCCGCTCTGTTGCTGCCAAGCTGACTGGCATCCAAAGCACAAAGTGCCAGCAGCATTGCGACTCATTTAGTTTGTGGCCCAGAGATGCAGAGCACAGCCCTGTTCCTGATTACACATGATCAAAGATGAGTTCCTTAACAATTTGATTCATTTTCAGAGCTTGAATAAGATCGACATGCACGCCACTGCAGTGTTCCTCTGAAATGACTAATTGAAAAGACTTTTGGGCGTTTGGTAGGTTTAATGCAACAGTTGCCATTTCCCTCAGGTTGACCTCAATCATTGGAGTAGGACTACAGTATGTGCTGCATTTAATTACCTACAGTGAATTTGATTACTGGGAAATGTGGAGCATATCAAGTGATTCTCTGCCCTAAGAAATATTGTTCTGTATAGTTGGAAATGGATGACATGAGAACTTCAGTCAAGACAAAAGGCAGCGGCTAATGAGACTGGTTAGTGATTCAAATTTATGGAAATTTTATTAATTACAGACACCTATCTTTTATCGGTAGCATTTGCTGGTGAAGTAATTAAAACCAACAATGGCAGTCCCCACAGTGGAGAAAGCAAACAAGATCAAAGAAAGCGTTGCAGTCAGGAAAAAGTCCCATATATCCTGAACTGGGCCTGGCCGCGGGCAACGCGGCCTCATTAAAGATGGACCTCGTTGATCACAAATTAACCTCCTTTGTTTTGCTTCTGATTTGAAACTCGCATAACAACACTTCTCCTCTGACTCCTCAGTGATTAAAGTTTGCGCTGGAGGTGCACAAGACACATCACAAGCGCTGCCTTTGTGACACCGAGGGACAACTTTCGGTGGGTTGAATGGAAAGGAACGTTGACCCACGTGTTCTTGGTGCATCTGGACTCGTGCAGAGCGTTAAAGACCTTGCAGCTTTACGACTTGAATGCACTCGTGGGGTTTTTTTTGGGGGGGGTAACAAAAGAATATGGGAACAGGAAAGTATGAGTAAAGAAGCTGACAATAAATAAATGTAAACATGAATTGAAAATATCGGATTTCCCAAGTTCAAAGGAGGGAATCTTCTAGTAGAGGGAATTATTTAACATCCTTGAAGTGTCACAAAGTTAACTGCATCACATTTTCTTCACCTTAACTGTTGCATGCTTTTGTTTTAAACATGTAATGGTGTTGAACGAGCCCTTCCTGCGTACGTATGCCGGACAGGACAAGTGCATGCTGCTTTTACACACTTTCCATGAAACTTAAAGCACACCAATTTTACAATGTTAAACTCAGCCACTAACGGAGATATTAAAGTTGTCTTAAGACTCAGAGTCTGAAGTGAAGATTAACTGAAAGTGCAGGAGCTGATTACAAAATCTCATCGCTGACAAAAACCATTAGGTGACCTTCTATACAGACAACAAATGGACGGCCGGTCTCAACTTTTATTATGTGCAGTGGAGGTCATATTTAAAATGAGAGATTAGCCGCTCATCACAATATTGGTGGATTATCAACTACCCGCAATGAAAGCAAGCCCTGGCTGTGGGTCGATAAGAGTTTGACTGCATTTCGAATTAATTTTCTTGAGCTTAGAGAGCGGGTTTCCTATCTTGTTATTGATCAAAGCATTAATCCATAACCAAGCTCATCCTCTCCCTGAGGAATGAGCAGGAAAATGTAAAACCATCACTGCGGGGGACTCTCGACTCTCGAAAGCGATGTACCCTTCGTTATTTAAGAATTTGCTCCCAGATTTTAGTTTCACTTGTCGGTTCATTTTATTTTGATCTGTTCATATTTAATATCCTTTTTTTTTTTTTTTTTTTTTTTTTTTTTTTAAAAATTTGGGACCAACATTTGTTCAGTTCTGTATTCCTTTGGTGTGGGCTATGTTTACATGATGATAGATTGATTTCCCAGACAGCAGGAACCCTTCACACCTCAGCTGCTTTCTCTGTTTGTCTTTTCCAACAGAGGGACCTCCACTGTGGATGAAATTTAGCCCCGACCTCTGACATTTGAGTTCAGCGTTTGTCTCCAGTCCAGTGACCACAAACAACTCCTGGATTGCTGTAAATGTCAGTGCAGCGGTGTCCCCACCCTCTCCCCTGTGAACCACAGAGCGTCACTCAACCTGCACTAACAGGACACTTTCGTGAGGGCTCCATTATCGGTTATGCTGTGTTTGATAACTCAGGTTTCCTTTTTTATGATGTCTCTATAACCCGTGCAGCTTTGATCAGACGGTGGAAAGGACTCTATTTTTTTTTTTTTTTAACTTTGTTTCATTCAGCTCAGTGTGAATCAGTAGAAGAAGTTATTAATTACACTTAATTAAAAGAATTAGAAAGTTTCAGATGCAGAGCTTGAAAAATAACAAGCCCTATTTTGCACTGGCAGTATCCTGCAGCTTCTGTTGAAAGCCTTGGATATAATAGACTGTAATTCATGTTCTGAAGACACTGGTTGTAATGCATCCCATTTTGAAGCACTTTGTCTTGCCCTTCCCCCACCCATAAACACACACGTTCCCTTTCTCTCCTCCCCGGGCCTCCTGAGGTTGGTGTCTCTGCGTTAGGACTCTATTGTTGCCTACTGCTGGATAATGCCCTTATTAATTGTACCTCTTTGTAAGGTGTCAGCTGTAGCCTCAGATTGAGATGGATGGATCTCTGGAGTCTGCTCCCTGGCCCTCCACAGACGCACTATCTCTGCTCAGCACACAGATGCAACAGTGAGCGCCGCCACACTACCACTAAAAGCTGAGATAAAACAGCCATTTTAATTATTCCACAAAATAATTTTGAAGGCTCTCTAAACAGAAAAGGCCTGTTTCTGTCGTCGCTGAGGTGAGCGAGCATCTGACATTTTTTGGTCGTCAGACTTCCTGAATGTAGTATTTATACCAGTGATGAAATATCTTTCTTTTCTATTTTATTTTTTTTTTGGATCATTTCAGTGTGTTGCCTAAATATTGGTTAATTAGGTGGACTGAAGCCTCCGTGAGATCAACTGCGTTGACTTCAAATCTTCTCCTTCTCATTAAAGAAAAGAGAGTCAATTTAATTAATGCATATTAATCCCCACTGATGCTCATTTTAGATTTAAAGGATGTGTGGCCGAGTCCGTTTTCAACCATTTCCACAAATCTTCCAAATGAGACTTCAGTTCGAACATTTGCAAAAGTATTTCCATCATCTGTATTAATTAGATCGCAGGTGAGCTACCAGCAGTGTTGCCAATAATGATTTCTAATAATTCTGCTGACATTCGGTCCGATGCTGATGTAATTCAGTGATCGGAATGATTGGAATGACAACATAGTCTCTTTTTTTTTCCAACCTGTTCAGAAAAAAAAATTGTTTACAACTTATTTTAAAGGTTGTATAATGTTAATCCTAATTTGTTTTCTAGTTTTTGCACATTTAATTGCAAATATTCAGCAACAAACCACAACAGCCCCATTTCGATATCGGAATTAATATCGGTTGTTGGGAAAAATAGAATTGGATCAGAATTCCAAAGGAAAAAAAAAAATGAATCCGTTCTTCTCTGACACATGTTACACCAACTAAATAAATGCAACATAACATTTGTGATCTTCTATAGTTTGAAGAAAGAATTTTTAAACATCTGCCGGGAAGAAAACAACTCTTTCTTTCAAAATGGGATTTTCATTTACTGGATTTCAAAGTGAAAACATAAATAGCGTTATGTCATGATGGTGAGCACTTTCCTTTTGTCCATATTTCCTCCGTAGCTTCCGCTGACCCACAACGGCTCCGGGAATGTCAGCTGTAACCGAACCAGCCGTCACCTGTTGATGAACTTAGAACAAGTATTTCATCCTAAGACTCCCTGCGGCTCTTACTGCAATCATGTCCCAAAACAACGACATTTCACATTAAGGATCCCACAACAGCTTCTGAGATGATTAAAGAATTTCTGGTTTGTACTTGAAACTATGTAACTGCTTTCACTCAGTTTCTCATTTAACATAATTTCTTCGAAATCCCCTCATTATCTTAATGTTGTAAATAGTCTAAATAGATTAGAGTTAGACACCTTCCTTATGGGCGCCTCACATACCTCCAGTCAACCTGCTGTTATGTCATCCTCCTTCTCTTATTCTTTGTTGATGTTTCTGATTTGATTGTGGAAAATCCATTTCATAACATAAATTAAAGTTGGAAAATGGATTTGCTTTATATTGTCAAATGTTGTCAGATTGTTTTCATTGTGTCCACATTTTTTAAGAAGTTAAATAAAAAATGTTGGATCAACAGAATGTACTAATCTTTTTCGGTGCCACCTAATTAAGAGATTCCATGACACATTTGTAATTCTTGTAAAGCTCTGTATCTACAATTTGTGTTGGAAAACTGCATGGTGGCTGCTGAGGCAGGGAGACTAAAGGAGGAGATAGACAGATGAAGACGGGGGGAAAGAAAAAAGAGAGAGAGAGAGAGAGAGAGAGAGAGAAAAAAAAAAAAAAGCACCGAGCAGAAAATGGAGATCCATTCCCTTCAGATCCCATTTAGAAAGGCCCTGCACATTTTTAAAGTGTCAATTGTTTTTGGCTCTTGAAGTGTAGATAGTATGTTTGAATTCCAGTATTAACTGTAGTGCCTGCTGAGTTAAATTATGGTCCCTGGGCTGTGGGGTGGGAGTAATCAATAAGAATACACGAGGCAGTGTGTAATGTGTCTGCTCCTAGCAGCAGGAACACCGTCCCCCTTACCCTGTCCCCCAGCAGGTTAGATAAATATGATACTGAAACAGGGCACACTGGATTATATGATATCAATGTAGAATCAGGGAAGTGCTATTACACTTCCCTAGCCCACTGTGAGTACTATTGACAAGGTTGGCTTTGAACACGGTAGTGTATTGCTCACTCTCCCTCTCTCTGGTTCTTCTCTTTTTCTCTTTCTTTCTGCATAATGTGACGAACCCCAGGAGTGGGATCTATATTTCACTTAGCTTTGATTAAAATGGCTATTTTATGTCTGTACCTTGAAGTTTAGTTCATTGGTTTCCCATGTTAATCACTGATTGGCTTGTTGAGATCATAATTTCTCAGGTTCCACATTTTATATACATATATATATATATATATATATATATATATATATATATATATATATATATATATATATATATATATATATATATATATATATATATATATATATATATATATATATATATATGTGTGTTATTTCATGATGACCCTGTCAAATGTCCATCCAATTAAGTGATGTGCAGATGTTGTTGTTTTTTGTCTTTGATTTGTTTTTTGCCTTTTTGCCTCCTCACCAGTTGCTACAGTAGTCTCATATCACCGGTCTGCTATTGATTAACGCTCCCCCTTCACCGGTGGAAGATCAAAACTGGCATGTCTAAAAGGCCATTATCAGCGTCCACTTCAGATAACCTGCCCCACCCTGATGCAGGTCACAACCCTTCTGCCCTCTCCAGCCATCTCAAACCATCTAAACCCGCCCCCAACGCACACACACACACACACACACACACACATCCTCCTGCAGGCATCATTATTATTCTTGTGTTAAATGACACACGGGTCAAGAAAACTGCACATGTGTCACATGTGAATATACGTGGTCCTGCAAGACGCCACCTGCAAAATGACGTTCTTCAGGGCTAAAAGGACAAACGTTAAAACGGTTTAAATGGCATTGTCATTTTTTTTCTCCCCCCCCATTGGATCATTTTCTGTTAAAACAAAAATCTTAAATATCAACTCTAAAAGTATGGTTTCATGTAAAAAAGATAAATATATTTTTTTTATTATTGAAAAAAGAAAAATCAAGTGCATTATTTAGACTTCGTCAAGTGATTCCTTCTGGATTTATCTCGTTATTACACTCTTAAAAGAGCATTCTTCATTCTAAGAGGAATGTAAATATTAAAGCACTTTTAGGCCAGTTATTAGTGGCCCTGTAGTTGCTTTCACATGAAAGATTTGGTACAAGCTCATTTGCATGTAATGTCAGAGTGGAGCTCCTGATGGAAGGTGTGCAGCATCTCTGTCTCTTAGCAACATTCTTTCTCTTGTGGTGTGTGTGTTGAATTGACTGCTGCTTGGCACTCCTCTTTAAGCAGAAAAATTCATAATGAAAAGCCACCCCAGGTCCTGCATCTATCGCCGAGGCTGACACTCTTCACTCCCCTCTTGGGCTGCACTACTTTTACTCTGACATTCATAAATCGCCACATTGTTAAATGACTAAACTGTAAGAGATGTCAGTGCTACGTTTGCTCAGGATTTCAGTAACTTCGGTTTGAGTGGAGGTATAAACATGGTTCATGAAGAATGGTACCAAGATTAGAGGCAAATTAGCAGATAATTAGAGACACCTGCAAAACAAAGGGGAGGATGGAGAGTTTGTAGGGCGGAAAGGGACAAAGGAACACCTCCATCCATTTATTGGTGAGGATGGTATTTAAAAAGAGGGGTAAAATGACTTTTGTCCTCTTCCATGGTGGCCGGATCTTATGCTGCCAAGAGATGTTAATAGAGGGTCAAATTTTGGACAATAGTATCCATCAGTACTTTCACAACTGCCTCTATCCTTCAAGCTGAATGCCTTGTCTAGTTAAAAGAAGAGATGTGCTCCAAATTACTGTTTTTGGCAAAGGCAGCCAGCCATAAACTATGCTTTAATTACCCCTCTGATGATGATTTCTATCATCCTGGCCACTTTGGTCACACACGGTCTTTGCCCAGCCCATTTAAACTTTCTGTGTGGGGTCAGATCTATACATATCTATTGCCCACTCCTTCACATCTTCCTTTCTTTCTCTTTTTTTTCTCTCTTGCACTTCAACAGCATCCAAGTCACGGCAGGTGCTGTGCGGACATTAAACCTGCTGTTTTCTGTATCCAAGCGCGCCGTGTTTCACGACTCATTTCCAGGCGGAATCTGGATGTCCGCCTGAGGAAACGTCTCTGCGCGCCGGGAACTATTTCAGCGCGCGCTGCTGCACCCAAAAGCACGCGGGGACCCTTTAACTGCCTCCTATCTCAATGACAACAACAACAATAATATAATATGATAATAAAATATTATTATTTTATTATTATTGTTGTTGTTAAAAAAAGTATTATTATTATTATTATTGTTATTATTAGTATTATTATTATTATTGCTTCAATGTAATCAGTTTATGTAGTGTTTAAACATTTTTTCCAATGAATCATGTTCTTTTTTTCCTTTCATTTTAAATAAATAAATTTCTAATATGGTTTACCAGGAGGATAATATTTATGCGATCCTATCTCACTTCAAACAGGAAGGCAGGTTCTGGGATAAATTAAGGGAAAGCTTTTATACAGTAAGTCATCTATTCATCCTTCTCTGTGGCTCTTTTTTGATTTGATTTTAATTTGAACGGGTCTTGTTTCGAGCGTTTCCACGGGCGGTCGGGTGCTCGGCCGCTCGGCAGCAGAAACCAGCATCCCCGTCCCGCTTTTCTTCTCCTTTCTTTTCCCCACCCTGCTGCCAGAGGTCGTGCGGCTCGGTGGCTCGGCTTTAGTTACTTCAGCATAACCAAACGACTAATTGTCACCCTTTAATTGTCACTGTGTGTGCCCTCTTCGGCCTGCTATGCAAAACTTACATGCGATGGTGTGAATTACATCTCCACGTATCGACCGACGCGCTAACGTGTGAGACGCAGAGGGATATCACCTGCTCTATCTGTCCATCACGGGATCATGAACACACCAAGTAGGTCTAATTTCTGCGACATTCAGCCGGGATATGTCTAAATAGGGACTGAGATCAGAGGCGGTGATTGTCTATTGGTTTAGATTGGGTGGCTCGCAGCAATTCTGAGAACTTTTATTGCAATCTACAGATTGCAATGATGGAGAGCCCTCGATGTGGCAGCACTGATTACATCAGCCTCCGTGTCTACCTTTCATCTCAGGTATTTATTCGTTCTGTGCAAGGACCTAAATAGCTCCGGCCTCCATACGTATTTGTCTTCGTCCCTATAGGGGCCGACTCTCCACTCCTGACGGCGAGATTAACAATCTGACAGTTTCATTTCATCCATTTATTTATTCACTCACTGCTTAGAAGGCGAGCTCCACTCCGTCCATTTTAATCATATATTTACTTTCACACTTTTACTTTTTGGTATCCAGTCATTAGACACATAATGAAGTTTTTTTTTGTTTTGTTTTGTTTTGTTTTGTTTTTTTCCTAAGTGGATTTTACTGAATGTCCTCGTGCAAAGTTCTTGCAGCGTTAAAGAAATGATCACTCACGTCAAAAGCAGAAAGACACCAAATTAAAACGCCCTCAACTCTTGCTTTGATGTAGATGTGTGTGTTTGTGTGCTAAAATTCTCCTGGTGCATATTGCGCCTTTATGACACAAACGCATAGAAATCTAATTGGCTAATGTTCTTTTTAAAGATTTTTTAAATACTTTATAAAATATTTTTAGAGTAAAAACAAAATCTATAGTAGTACAATAATAGAATAAAGTAGCTTGTAGAAATTAGGTGATATTGTACTTGATCACAAATGCTCACAAATATTTCATATTTCATGATTATTTTTAAATATAAAACATCTCCCTTTTAGTGCTACATGAATATTTGATCTTTTTATATCAGTGGGATGGTAGTCTGCTAACATATAGACGTAGAAACAGTCTAATGTGGATATATTTAATTAAAAAAAAAAGCAGTTCGTTGCTCCAGAAATTTTTTAAATCTAATCTCTAAGTAAAAATGCTCTACAAATGTAGGCGTATGAGGTGAAAAGTAATGGGAATACCCAAGTAAAGTAGTGCGTGTAACTGAGTGAATGCGCCTTCCATCACTGTGTGTGACATTAAAGTGGAGTCCTCTCTGCAGGTTGTGATCACTGTCAGCGTGTGATGTCCAGCGTGTTCTTGTGAGAAGCAGCTCTTTGACATATGGAGATGCTTCCTCCCACAGCCACACCTGACTGGCTCTCCTGTCTGCACAGATGATATCACACAGCTAACTGCCACGAGATTCCCCAAAGGCCCACCTTTTCAGTGAAACATGTCATCTGGCCGTGTCACCCGGCAAAACCCAAATATTGTGTGTTGTTGGCAACGAGAGGTCAGACGACTTGCAAGTCGGCTAGTTCGGGCTGTGTTCTCTAATTAAGTATTCATGAAACAGCAGTGGGTGGAAGGTATAGGTTTACATGACACTGGAGGTTGCCGACCGCACCAACCCCCTCCGGCAGACAGCCCATCATTTTTTTAGTGTACTTCCAGCAATGATATCAAAAAAGGGTTTTTGGTCAAGCCAAAGAGAGGTCACTCTAATAATACCCAAGGTCAGTGGTGGGAGCCAGCGTGTCTCCCAGTCATTATTCATTTGTTCACAGAGTTAATGACAGTTGCGGGGGGAATTTGGAGCCAGTAGCCATATGATGTCACCAACACATGCCAAGGGATTATGAGGGCAGGCAGGGGACAAGAAGTGAGGATTATACAGAAACGACAAGAACCTTTACGGCTCCGCCACCCAACTCTGTACGTTTGTTCCTGACAAATGTTTGTTGGTTTTTTTTTTTTTGTTATGACAAATGTGTGAAGAAATAGCTGAACGATTACTCCTGCAAATATGGAAAGTAAGCCATCATCTGCACTTTTGAACATTTCTTTTTTTTTTTTTTTTGACATTCTGAATGTGTTTGGTGTCTCGAGTTTGATGAGGAAAAAATGTTTTGAAGCTAAACACCATCACAGCCTTTCAGTAGCTGACAAAATATTGTGAATGTTTTCATGGTGGGAGGTCATTTCAGCTCCTTTCGTTTACTTCCCTTTTACAAATCACACCTTATTTAAGTCACAAGATTATTTGCAGGGAGGCAGTTAAGCACAGTGACAACACTGGAGCCTGTGGCTATTGCACAGAGAGAATGAACAATGAGCACACCTTGCTCAGTCATCAGGCAGCGAGCACACAGGGAACAATGAACCCCTCCCTCCTGTCTAGCACCATGTCTGATAATGACCACATCCACTATGACCGATAGAGCTTCTTTTTTTTTTTTCTTCTATGACCTACATGAGCATGAATATGATTCAGATAAGCATTTTCAGAAAGAATATTGTCATGTCTCTGCATGTGTGCAGCAAAACAAAAAAAGAAAGAAAAAAAAAAAGAGGATTTTCTTCACGTTTGGTTTGTGTTTCTGTAATGTTTTGTGAACAATCCACAAAGGGAATAGATGCAGGTTTTGTTTTTCTAAGAAAATAAAAATGAATCGCACTCTTTGGTGCAAAATATATGTTTAATGTGACATTTGCCGAACAATTAATCGGGAAATTAAACACTTTTTGACAAATCACACAGAAATCTACCAACGTGACCTCTGTCTCAGCACCTAACATGTTGATACTGTAGGTTCCCTCTTTGGGCATAAGGTCAGAGAATAAATATGAATTGTGTTTTGCATTACTTTCAGATGAGTGAAGCTGTCAGACCAATAATATGAGCTTTCAGTCCTACTTTCTGCCACTTATTCCCCATTCTAGGACCGCGGGGTCATGTGAAAATTGAAAGTGACAGTCAAACCGGCATGTTGAGCAGGCTGATTGGACTAAGCTGTCATGGCCCAGATCAGAGCTCTTCAACACCAGGCCAATCAGAGGTCTCTCTGTTGAAACCCCTGGATCCAAATGTGGGGCAGTTTGAAATGGGGGGGGGGGGGGATGAAATAAAAGAGAAAAGCAAGTTTAAAAATAAAGGGGGGATTGGGATTGTACCATCTACAGGCCACATAACTAGAAAGTCATAGGAGAGACAAGTGGATTGAGCCAAAATGAGCCATAAAAGTAATTAATTAGAAGGACAAAGTTTTATCGGTTCCAAAACAAAAACTTTTCTGTCAGGCTGCATCCAGCTCCCATTCCCAGCTTCAGATGAATGAAGGCCAGCAGTTTTCCTTTGTGCCTATGTGAATGAAAATGTTTGTATCACCTGTTTGGTGGATGATTTAATGAGCTCATGTTGCTGTCACATGAAAGAATTTTTACTTTATCGAAACCTTTGCCTGTCAATTTATATTAAGTTCCATAATGCAGCTCTGGATGAAGCTCCGCCAAGGCAATGAACTCACCACCATCCATTTTGATGATAATAAATCACGTCATTATCAATTTTACTGCAGGGAAGAAATATTTGCGTCAGGTGGAAGAATAACTTATGATCCTTTTATGTCCCGCTGAGAACCCTTGAAAATAATAATACACCACAGCAGAAGCACATGAACAACTGAAACGCACCGAGTGTTATAAATCTGATGGGATTTGCATATTTTGCCTCCCTCACAAGGAGCAGGAAAAAGAAATCACATGGCATATGAAAAAGAAGCGGTTACAAAACACATTCAGGACTTAGGGTTCAAATTAAGACAGACGTGGTTCTCCAGCGCTTGCTCGTGATTAAAAGTTTGCGGATTTCAAAGTGAAAGCTTCATCAAGAACAGTTTTGTGTTTGGAAGACTCAAAGTCAAGAAGATTATCAATCAAATAATCATTCATAATGTGCTTATTTGAACTTTGGTCCATGTCTCCTTTGTTGCAGCACTTTCTCTTTGGTTCACGTCCCTCTTTTGTCATCTTTAAACAGATTCTGTCATTGAAAATGCCTTACAGCGGTGAAACACGCAGCAAACGGGGCTGTCTGATCACGTTATTCCTTGCTTAGGGAGCAATGTCACTCAGTTTAAGAATAAAAGTGCCATTCCTGTTATACAGAGAGTTTTAGGATCAGGATGCTGGGTTTGGTTTGCGTTTGAGATTTGTTGAATGATTTAAATGGTGTCGCTGTCAACTTGGTACATGCTGTCACATGTCCTGCGTAAAGAGCCAAAAATATAAATGTGCAAAAACAGGGTAAATGTGAAAATAAATAATAAGGATGACATCAAAAACAACGATATAAAACAGTGAAATGAATTAAAATGTGCAAACCCACGAGCGTTGGTGGTCCTGGGACGAATTTAAGGTGACGTGTGTGCACAATCACAGAATTAAGTTTCTGTTTTATATCGTCAGAAAAAGTTTGCAGAATACGCGAAAATGCTAAATGAATACTACAACTTTACCTGCTGAGTTGATGTCACTTTTCTTAACGCTATTACGAAGTAATTATCCAAAAATAAAACAAAAAAAAACAATAAAAACTTTCCAAATTTCGACCCAAAAACGAAAGTCTTGTGTAACAGACGCTGTGTGAAATTAGTAACGATGGTCAATGATGTATCGACGAAGCCGTTTCTGTGTTAAAGTGTGACGTTTCAGAACAGCTGGCGTCGTTGGTTTATATTCTGGGATGGAAGTGGGAAGTGAGACTCGCCACTTTACTGCAGCTGCATGGCCCGGTCTTTTGTGTGCGTGCGTGTGAAGGAGAAGAGTGTGTGGATACACATTTTATTTAATAAAAAAAAAAGGATAGTTACAAAAGAGTCCAAACCAGTAATATTTTCTATTAATATTCTTTATTTTACTTAATTTCATTTGCTGCACCAGTCCTCTGCTGATGGTTCGACTGGTTTGGAGCCAGACTTCCTTTGGCTCGTGTTTAGAAAACGTTTGTCTCCTGCAGTTTTCTTCAGGCATCACAAATCAGAAAACCCCGGTTTTACAGCATTTTCATAACTTACCTTTCTTTTTCTAACCTTCTTTCTTCAGCCGCTCTGCCACTTCATGAACATGCTTAGGCGTCTATGCAGCCTCTCGGTGCCCGTGGACTCATCTGAAATCTTCTAGGAAAAACGTGACGTCTGATACCTCCGAAACGAACCGCAGAATATCAACCTGACTGCACAGAGACGGAACCCGTTTGGCTCCGGCTTCAGAAAAGGATCAGATGTGATCGTAAATATGGAGAATCAAGTCTCGAAAACAATTGGTGGTGAACAGCAGCGCAGTTTTGAAATCATTTATTTATTTTTCTCGTGTCTAAGCAGCTCCAAAAATTGTTCCTAAGTGCTGTGTTCAAAAACGGGTTTCCACATTTAACTATGAAGGTCTTTTATCAGCAACAAGCGGAGACACTTCAGATTTCACAGTTGTTTTACTCTGTCGACACGCACATCAAATTAGAAGCGAGTGCAGAGCAGGTTTTGTACATTAAACTCCTTTTGCACCCCCAGACATTAAAGAGACTGTTGCTTCAGGTACGAGGTACACTTTTTTTTTCTTCTTCTTTTGCTGCCCGAACAAAATACTCGGGTTCTCAATTTCCCTCTAAATGATCAGGTAATAAAAAGACCTGTCTCCTGTTTTCCAAAAAAAAAAAAAAAAAAAAAAAAAACAACAACAAACAAACAAACAAAAAAAAGCCCTCTCCCCGTGTCTATCCCAACATCAAAATTCTCCAACCCATGTTCTACTTTTTCTCTTTTTTTCCTGATTCCACTGATCTGAGCCTGAAATGCGAAGACAGCAGAGCACTAAGCCTTCAAACGTGTGATTTTTTCAAAAGATCTCTAGAAGCAATCTCTACCTGGCTGACCCCTGACAGCTGCAGATCTCTTTATTTCTCTCTCTGCTGGCACTTCATTTGGTAGAAAAGCTCTCAGATTCACACCTCTGTCAGGCAGCACAAGTGTTTATTATGTGCATACACACTGAAAATCCCGTGCACGGCACATCTCAAAGGCACAAGGTCTGCAGAATTTTGAATACACAACCTGGAAATTAAGGCAAAACACCAATAAAACATATACCTGCCCATTCATGGTGTATTTTTTAGACATTTATTGACTTTTTTTCTCCAATATATTAATAAATATATACATTAATGTCAAAAGAGAACAAAGTAAACATTAAAAATAGTAAAAACAACATGCTTGAATATATGATCTGAGCAAATACTGTAGCGGTTAAATTTAAACACACTTTTCTGTGATGTTAGATCCTAAACATACGCATCACAACAAAATTACCTTAACAATGGGATGTGTTCTTATACGTGCACTTGTCAGGGTTTTATTATGGCAGTTTTTTCGCCGTCATCGGAGTGCAGGGCTCGCTGGTGCCTCCCTTGCTGGAAATGAGACCGCAGACTCTATCATTAGATCGGATGGCAAGTCTTTATGCAAAGTGTTTTGCATAATTACATACCAAAGCCAGAATAGCCACCCTCAAATTTTATGGGTCACAAAGCATCAACAATTGCCGCATTATTGTCCACCAAAGTCCAGCCCCACCGATGACAAGGAACGAGAAAAGGGAAAAAAAAAAAAAAAAAAAAAAGAGCTTCTCTGCCTAATTTAAGCTGGGGGAGATTGAATTTTCTGTCTAATAAAAAAGTAAAGAAGATTATTTCGTACTGACAACTTGTTTACATATAGTTGAGAAGTTCAAGGGACTGGCCGAGGATTCGGGTGCTGCATCACTGAAACCACTGCATCACACTGGAGCGCGAGAGCTGCCTCCATTTAGTCCCTAATTATGGTCCTATAGTGAAACGATTTATGTTCACAAAAAACAGCCTCTTTTTTCAACGGACATTTTATCACATGGTTTTATTACGGTTTTTTATTATTATTATTGTTACTATTATTATTTGCCATTTTCTACCACTTTTAAATTAAGCAAGAACATGACTAAACATAGAGGATTTGTGAACACACACACACACACACACACACACACACACGTATATATATACACACACACACACACACACACACACAGACACACACACACACACAAGCACACACACACACACACACACACACACACACACACACACACACACACACACACACCCAACATAAGCATACTAATATGGACAAATATGATCAGATCTGCCCAAAAGGTGACTAGGTTCAGTACCTTTTACCTCAGAGTTTTAACTCTGAGGTAAAAGATTTACTTTTACAGTTATTGAAGCAAATTTACTTTATTTTGAGATATTTTGGAACATCTGATTTAAATAAGTTATTCCTAAGTAAGTAGTAAGGTATGTAATCAAGTAAATTAATAAATAAATAAATAAATAAATAAATAAATAGAGGGAAATTTGATGTACGATTTAATGACATATTTCGATTAATAAAGGTCTATTTAAATCAGAAACATTGATTAGAACAGTTATTTTACTTTCATTAGTTAACAAAAACATTTTAGCATAGGAAGTAAACTAAGTTTGAGGGAATATTTATGAAATGGAGTTATTTTTCATTTTGTTTCCTCGACCAGTGACCGTGGCTCACAGGCCGCTGGCAGTCTCACCTCCAGTTGACAAAAATATGCACCTCAATAAAAACGGAAGCAGCATTTTCACCAATAAGTTTTAAATAACAGTTTAAATGCGAAAGAACGGAAACTGTGCGTTTGTGTTGACTGGCAACAGTTACAGCAGATCATACTTTTTAAAATCTCAATTTAAAAGAAGAAAGAGAAAAAAAACAAAGTTTTCCGCAGTTTCGATGTTAAGGAGCAAAATATTTAATCAATAGAAACATAAGCTAACGATATGTCACATCGAATTTATAACTACGAAATAAATAGATCAATTCAAAATATCAGCAAAAGCTTGTAGATATGTAAGCTTTCTGAACATCACAGACTTGATTTTTACAGTTTTATAACTATTATTTTTCTAATTAAGCATTATTTTATCCCAAATAAATATATCATCTTTTAAATTAAACATTGAGGACAAGATCATGTATTTTATGTTGAGAAATGTCTTCACTATCAGCAAAAGCGTTAATAAAATAGCCTCTGTGAAATGTACAGCTTTTAAAATCCTTCGGCAGTTCCGTATTATTCATTACATTTTTTTAAATAGTTATTACTGAAAAACTCCCAATCGAAATGTTACCAAAATAAAAGGGTAAAAGCCCAGCTAGACATGTAAGAGTTGATCTAAAGGAGCAGTGCAGCACAGCTGAAGCGGCGGCTGAAATATGCATAACAGCGCCATCTACCGGCTGCAGGTAAACATTCCTAGTTCTCTTTCTCTTTTTCTTTCTTTTTTTTTTTTTTTTTAATTCTACTGAGACCCTCCATGAAGATTTGTTCTCTCATAAGGTTGACCGAGTTCTGTGTGCATGGCCAGCCCTGACAGCAGCCCGCACGCTGCTGCCTTTTGGCGGCCACCAGTTCTGCGTGTTATCGCTGTTCATTAGTGCGGGGATCCCGGGACCTGCGGGGGTCACCGACAGAGGAAAGGGACAGGGGGTTAGAGCGCGTCCCCAGCAATTTGAGAACTGCTGTCATTTCACTGTAATCTAATTCAACAAAATGATCACAGTCCGACATAGAGGCAGCGCTGGTTCCCAAAGTGAGGTCCCGGGACGCCACTGGGTCACTGAGGGAGATAAACTGGGACCCGGGCAAATCACAGAAATGATTTAATTTCTCTTGAGGGACGCGATTGGTTTCTAGTTGCACATTTACAGGATGTATACATTTGTTGACCCCTATGCAGGTTTTCAAGCTGGTGTCTGGTCGTCTGCTGCACATGGACACAAAAAAGAAGAAAGCGGGAAAAAAATAGCATCAAGCCACAGAAAATGTCAGATGTGGGGACCTGTGACAACATTTTATCGAGTGGGAATCCAGGGGCTGTAGGGCGTATCTGTGCGGGGCGTTCTTGACATAAAAAGGATCTAGGGGCTCCTGAATTAAAGGAGAAAGAATCCGAATCGTGAGGCCGAAGTGAAGTTTTTCCAGAAATCCGAAGAATTATTTCCACACACGGACAAGATGAAAACTAAACAAATACCACGTTTTTCTGTATTTTATTTTTTCTGTAGTTATTTATTTATGTAATTAATAGCTCGTAATATCCGACCAAGACCAATAAAAATTAAATTAAATAAGATTACTTTTTTATTGGGTGTATATGTCCTACAGGTTAAACACAAATGCAAGTCAAAAAGTTTGATTTAAAGAGGCCTTAATGTTTGTCTCCTCGTGTCCGTGTGACGCCCGGTTTTAGCAGGCAAACAGTAAGACTCCATAAATTGAATGTTTGTAGAAATAGGGAGAAAAAAAAAACATTAAAAAAACACACACAAAAATACTCCCTTTTCTTTGGATGAGAGCAGCTCCTTTTGTGAGAGTTACTAAGTATTTCTGTCGATTGACATTTGGAAGCAGCATTGCAATCAATTCTATTTTTCCTTTTTTTCACCTGTGGAATTTGTGAATGCGTGTAGGCTGTTGATCATCGTGTTGGTGGTGGAAATGATCATGATAATAGCAGTGGTAATGGTGACGAGGATAATGATGATGACTGGACGAGAAGCAACGCTCGGAGTGTGAGTTTTATTGTTAAAGCACCTTCAATCTACCGCCACCGCCGACAGCCGCAGCAGCATCGACCAGAAATACGCCAAATTAATTTCACACTTTAAGAAAGCTCTGCCAAATGCGTGCTGGAAGTTTCTGCAAAGGTACGCACACGCACTCTACACTGCGAAGAGTATTTGCAGGCAGGAAGTTGAAAGCATCTCCATCACTGACGACTGTGAGGAGAAGTCTAATTAACGCAGAATTTATTAAATAATGACTGTTACTTGAACAATTGACGTTGTATGTTATGTCTGAGAAGGATAAAGTCCACTGGCTTCCTCTACCAACACCAGACAGACAAGCTCACTCTCCTTTTCTGCATCTATCTTGAAATAAACACACACACACGTAAGCAAGGCAGAGATGTACTATCCCCCTAAGTCCGTGCACGTGCAAAGAGAGAAAGATTTTGATTAGCAAAGATGCACAATTCCCACAGACTCTCGGCCCCAAAGTCTTAAAGAGTGACGAGCCTGAAACGTTAATACTGTGACCCCTGGAATACTGACAACCACTGCGGTGGACCTAATGGGGATCTTAATAAAGTATCTGTGTACCCCAAGTAGCAGATCAATACAAGATGTAGGCCTATATCGATCAATACCTATGAAGTAGTCCTGATGAAGTAATGCTTCGGGGTTTGGGGAGGCTGAGGGGGGCTCTCTAATATCCAGCAGTGTTTGCGGTCTATTCAATTCATCCCTTTGGCTCACCGCTCAGCCTCGGTCCTCCCCTTCATGTGTGATCGTGGATATTAAGATAAATCAAACTGAATGTTTCATTAAGAGAGAGAGAGGGAGGGAGGGAGAAAGAGAGAGAGAGAGAGGGAGAGAAGAAAAAAACGTCGTCTACCTGGTTAACAGTCACACTGTTATTTGATTGCCACCCACTGGTGTGTTTCTCTGTGAAATGCTCAGCGAAAAGTGCTTTTTTTTATTGTACTACATTATAAGGCCCGCTGGGTAGCCAAATAGTGGCTTGCAAATGTTGATGTATCAGGAATGCATAAATTCAAAATATAGCAAGTAATCCACCGCTGTGCTGCGTTCTGAGCGTGCTCGGGTTAAAAAGAAAACTCAAGCTGCCTCCTCAAAATTAGGGGGGAATTCAACAAGGGGTATGTTCACAGTCTACATCAGCTGCAATTGTCTTTATCTTCCCATTAAATCGCCACAAAGCGCCGCGCCCCTTTTGAAAGTCTGTGCCGTCTCTCTCTCTCTCTCCATCTCTCTCTCTCTCTCTCTCTCTCTCTCTCTCTGCTTTTCAGATGAACTTTGTCGTGTTGGTGTCGACGGGCCCTTCTGGCGGCTTTTCCTCCCCCTCCTTGTTTTTTTTTTTGTGTTTTTTTTTTTTTTCCAACAAATGAAAACTTCATAAAAGGAGGCGGTTTGGACAAATGCAGAACTAGTAAAAGTAGTGCGATGATCGCTGGTTTTTACATGAAAACTGACCCAAAGACAAGGTTTTCCACGCTACACGAGCCCCGGAGGATGAAAACAGGGACTGTAATTTTATTTTCTACAACTACAGCTCTAAAGCGGTTTATACTCATTACCTCGGGGGGGTAAATGTACTGAGGCTGACAACAGTTTTTTTTTTTTTCAAACATCGTTATAAGTTACAGCCTCAGGTCACATTTAACGCGCAACAATTCCATGATGTTATTTTATTTCAATAAAAAACCCTCCAGAATAGATACTCGACTTCTCCATCCGTGTTAACGTGGACTCTCCTCTAAGCAGAAGGAGAGGAGTGTGGATGCGCACTACCTCCTCCATTCACACAGACAAACGCAGTGGGAAACAGAATGGGTGACAGGTGCTTAAAACACGCTTTACTTGTAAAGTTACAGCCTAATAGCAGCCGGCAGCTGCTGTCGTGGACGTGAGAGGAGGCGCCTGCGTGCGCAGCGGCTGGACGCCTTTATCGTTCGTGTTAAAAAAGTGAAGTGAGGTCTCGGAGGTCTCGGGCAGCTACAGTTCCAGGGACAGCGGGTAGATGGCACAATTTTCTTACATTTCTCAACAGAATAGGGGAGCACTGGGAACTAAGAAGAAGAAAAGGGCGAAAAGATAACAAAATCAATTAAATTAAGGGACACTTTTAAAATAAAAGTTAGTATAATATGAAATAAAACAAACTCCGACGTGTATCGGTGCTTCATCAACATTTTCTAATCGTTTTGCAGGACTGAAAATCCCTGCTACAGTGATGAAGTTTGTGTTTTACCACATAGAGCAGGTGTCCCACCTTGCCAAAAGCATTCATTGTAAATGAGCTATGGTACCTGCAATAAAGCGCATCCTGTGCGGACTAATTTGTCATAGTGAAAGTACCAAGGCGCGTATTTGTGCCTATTAAGTGCATATTTTCGTCGCTCAAGTGTGCATGGATCTGTACACGGAGGAGAGAGACTCCCAAACCGTGTTCCCGTGTTCTTTTCTTACCAGACAGACAGGCCTGTGAGCTCTGAGCGAGTTTTCATAAACCTTAGCATCTAAACGGCGCGGACTCGACCCCGAAGCCTCCTCCGCTGCCTGCGAGCTTCTTCTTTTTTTTTTTTTTTTTTTTTTTTTTTTTTTTTTAAGATTATATGCCCACCAGCTCAAGTGTCACAAGTCCTCACGTCACGCAGACGTAAATAAAACCGACGTCGCAGCGAGTTACACCTCGTTAGTTTTTTGTGCGGTGCTAATAAGTGAACAGAAGTACAAATTATGGAGTCTGGTGTGTAAATCACTGTCTGTCAGCTAAAATCAGCCCGCTCTGCGTGGAGATCCACTCGTGATTTGTGGGTGAATCCTGCCTCCTTTACTCTAAGGCTCTATGATATTTTTGCAGCATATCCCGGAGTTCACTTTTGCATTTCTACGTTTTTGGTCATATGTGCACTGATTTTCACCTCTACGTGTTCTGCCACGGGGTGAGAAATGTATACCTGGACGAGTTGGGAAAACCCCCCAACACTGTGGATAAACGAAGGCGATGGTAAAAGGCCATCAGCATCACATCACAATTATCATTCCCATCATTATCAGCAGCATCTAAACCGCCCTCTGCACGCACACCGAAGCAAAAGCAGCATCCGAGAACACGAATCATGACAAAAACTCTCTAATTCTTCTACTTCAGACCAAACTGTTCACGGAGCAGAGGATTGTAGCGTCACAGACGTGCAAATGACTGGCGACAGGAAACTGCAGGTCTCTCTCACACACCATGTACGAGATGATAAATGCATATATGGAATGTTTCATCGTGTGTTTCAAAGTGATAACAGAACCTGAGCTGTGAATAAAAACTACACCGTCAAAAACAAGAACTGATTTCAATTTCCTTTTCCCCGAGTGCTACTGCTCCCATTTAGACGCCATTCGTTGTGTATATCGTATAATCCCCTTAAATATTTACGTGAAAACAGAGAAGCGACACCGTTTCGAGCAAATAAAGCGGTGAGGAATCTGAGGTTGTTTTTTTGTTTTTATTTCTTTTTCTTTTTTTTTATATTTGTCATTTTGCCTCCGTGCAGCATTAGGGAGGGTCTGCAGTTATGTTTTGAAATGTTATTGTCTGTTCAGGCACTCCGCCTCATTACAAGTCCTATCTTATTTCAGAAGTTCAGACACACCACACAGAAAGCTCGAGTCCTGTATTTACAGAATTAGGAATGGCACTTTTTTTTTTTTTTTCCTTTGGAAGAAATTCCTTGGCCTCGAAGCAAAAGGTGAAGGCGTTGGAGCAGCCTGTTGCCTGATTGATTAATTATTTTGTAATTCATTAATCTCTTTCATAGGCCAAAAGGGCAACATCCTGCTACAGCAAATTGACTCCAGTTCCTCCTCTCAAACCGACCACACACACACGCGCGCGCACACACACACACACACACACACACACACACACGCACACACACAAGGACAAGTACACGCACACGTTTAGTGGGTTTGAAAAAAAAAACATGAAAAGCTGGTGTTTTCAAATTCATAAATTATAATTTAATACCAAGAACAAATTTACAGCAGAATGCTTGTTTACAATAAGCTAACACAAACAAACAAGAATTGTGTTCAACTATAAACTTTCACACACACTCACATATATCACTTGCAATTAATAATAATAATAATAATAATAATAATCATAAAAAAAAGTATCTATACGTTATCAATACCCTGCAGTCATATATTTTATATATTTATATAAAAACGTGGGTCAGTTTAAACTGTTCATAATTACAATCATGTATCATTCTCTGGTCCATATGTGGCCACGAACAGCCCAAGATCAGTTTCAATCAGTGATCCCTTTTAATTCAACCACAACATGGTGTCTTCGTGTGTGTTGAAGAAAAGCCTCAAAACAAGGACAAAATGCTAGCTTCCCAATACACACGCATGCACTCGCACTCCCGCTCACACACACCCTCACACACACCCTCACCCTCACACTCACACACACACACACACACACACACACAAACACACACCACGGCACCTGTCAAAGACCAAAGGAGCAATAACACTAAAGTTAAAATATCCGCTCCTTTTTTTTTTTTGTTTTGTTTTGTTGGTTTTTTTTTTTTTAAATGTTTTTTTTTTTGTTTTGTTTGTTTCCAAAGCCTGCTCACCCTGTTTAAGTCTGCAGCCAATAACGAATGAGTGTTGTTTCTTTCCTTTTTTTTTCTCTCTTTTCTGCTTCTTTAAATACAAGGGCTAGTGTGTACTGAATGCACAGAGTATATCTATACAGTCCAAAAAAAAAAAAAAAAAAGAAAGAAAGAAAAAAGAGAGGAAGAGAGAGAAAACATTTACATTTATATATCAAAGGTAAAATAGGTTAGCGACCTGTGGCCATGCATTCACAGTCTAAATATACATGGAAACGAAAACATTTGTAGTAATATGTATATACATTAAAAACATAACTTTCAGTGCTACTAGCTAAGTCTGCCACTCAATTTTGAAGACGTATTACCGAGAAAAAAAAAATGGCAACCACAGATTTTTTTTCTTTATCACATATACTTTGTATAAAGGAAAAACTTGTTGAAATATACTGACCTATATTTACAAGAATACTGCCTCTAACCAGTGTTTTTCAAGTGAAATACACAACTGAAGTCTAATTGTGTTCCCCCAAAATGTTGTAGGCCTACTTTAACAACGTTTTGATAAGAAATCACATTATGCTTGTCAGGCACTTAATGCTTGAAGTGAATAAAGGGTGACATTTCAGGGACGCTTTGATAATACTGCTATTAAACACTACTCTGGCTAGACTTCAAACTTTTATGACCCTTGACCTCTCCAACTTTTTTTTTCTTCTTTAAACCAGCCAGTTCTGCTTTCAGTGCAAACACTCTTTCGTGCACATCTACAGCACTGAGCGCAACCTGTCTCAAATATGTTTATAACAGCATGCCTTGGCTACTGGAAGAATTTGTTGGGTTTGTTTTTTGTTTTTGTTTTTTTTTTTTTTTTGCATTTTAGCTGTATTCAATTGGAGAATTTTAGATTTAGATTTGAATGAAACAGGGATAAATACTCGCCAAACAAAAATCCACATCATGTAAACCTGTCAAATCTGCGAGCATCCAAATTATTAATTCAAATTTCAAGAGAGCTTATGTAGGTTTAGTCAAAAATAAAAGCACATCCTGTAACTTCATAAAAGTTAAGAGCATAAAACGTTTCAGCTGGATCATACAGTTAACCATGATCTCAAAAAAGAAAAAAAAAACTGAAAAAAAACTCCCTTTTTCCTAAATGGTCGTCCTAAGAATATAAGTGCGCTTGCAGCATTAAGCCTGGATCATAAGTCTATTCTCCTATTGCTGTGGTTTTAATTCTTTTTAGAACTTTTGTCTTTACATTATTTCACCTCTTCAAAATAACTCATTGTCTTAGAAAATAACACCACCTGTACTACAGAAATCACATAGGCCGGTTTGTAACCAGAAAAGGAGGAAAAAAGAAAGTACAAAACACAGCTATACATGGACACAGGACAAGTCATTTGAGGAAAAAGAAAAAAAAAATCACGTTTTGTATTTTCCCTTTCTCCAGTATTTTTTTTTTCTTTTTTAACCCAAATTTTCCATTTTAAATGCACTTAATACTTTAAATTTCCTTATAAGGATCAACAAAATTCCTCCTCCTTTTTTTCCTAATTTTCTTCTTTCATTAAAAAAAATGGATCAAAGCAGGTTGTTCTGCGTGAACACTGGGAGCTTGTATCTGCCATTTTAAAAGTTCAGTGGATGTCTCAATTTTTCTTTCTTTTCTTTTTTTCGGAGTGGGGTGGGGTGGGGTGGGGTGGGGGAATTCACAGTCATTTACGTCAATGTCTTTCTTCATGAAAGCCAGCCCCGTGTAACAGCCGGTTAGTTTTTTTTTTCTTTTTCTTTTCTTTTTTTTTATATTCCTTCCACAAAAGCAGCTATAATCATTGTAGTCTCGCAGCACCCCCCCCCCCCCCCCCCCCCCCAAAGCCCCACCTTTTGTTAGTCTGTCTCCTTCTTGGTTTACTGAATTGACATGTAAGGCCAGTTAAAACTGCTCCCCGAAAGCAACATATCCCTGATGAGAGTTTCAATGGGGGTTTTACCTACCAATCGGACGAAAAATAACTGTTCTATGACCGAGGAAGAGACTGTGCGGAGGGAAGGCAAGCGGAGTAACAACTTCCCAAACCGTGTTGGCTGGTTGGGATACTGGCTCCGGACATATTCCTCCAGGGCGCACTGGGACTTCTCTTGCAAACTTTCCACATGGGCCACATCTGAGAGGCCACAAGCATCTGAGAGGGGGGGAAAGCAAATAAACATTAATAAAGTGTTTCTCTCACCAGGAGCTTTTCCCACTGTGGTGATACACTAAAGCGAAAATTGATGGCCCGACATAGGTTCTGTTTATTTATTTTAGCAACGATTATTGTAGAAAATTAATCAAAACAGTTTATTTGATCATTTATTTTAAATAAATGTATTTGTCTTGAGGCTTTTGTCATAAGCAACCAATTTGCCTATTTATTTGTATAATACGTGATTGCTTTTTAATATATATATAATTAATTAAAATCACAACCAACCTTCTCGAAAAATAATGCGGTTACTTTGATTTTACATCACCTTTGTCATCATCATTTATATGACGGAATATAAATAAAACGGGTCATGGTAAGGCAGCAGAGTGAAACGACTTTTCTTCCCCACTATCTTAACTCCTCGCCGGTCGCTCCATCACCATCACAAGTCGCTTATTTCTCTCGCTGCAGCCATTTAAAAGTGAACTAAATAATTAAGCGTATTCATAGCTGAAGACTGTGTTCTCACATGGGCCTTTCTTTCTCGGTCGGAGGCAGAGCGGGGAGGACAGGAGGGGGCGGGAGAGAGAGGGAAAGACACGGAGACCTACTGACCTTTAGTGAGCTGAGATTTAGCAAGGAAAATGGGCCCACAGCCTACGGAGGAGCCGTCATACTATACAATCACAGATACAATGCTATCTAATGCTGCTGCGCGTGGGCGCCACCTGACAATGTGCCAAAAAAAAAAAAAAAAAAAACAACAACAAAAAAACAACAACAAAAACGCTTGTATGAGCATTGGTTAAGTTTGTAAAGTTTATGCGTTACAAGAAGCAAACCACTAAGGTGTGCCGTTCAAGTGACAGAAGCGCAGGTCACTGTCAACCCCTCCAAGCTCAGGTAGAAATGGGACAAATTAAGCCTTCTTGGCTGGAAATGTTCGATAATAAAATTTTGAGCCCTAAAATTTTGTTTCCTTGGATTCTGTTTTTGGGAAGAAAAAAAAAAAAAAACTGCCGCAAAGACAAAAGTGGGTTATTGAAGAGCGGCATGAAATACAGAGGGCTCGCAAGTATCATTTTAATGTATTTATTTTTTTATTTATTTATTTTCCAAGAGTAATTTTTCATCTCCTTAATTTTCACATTTAAGGCTGTGGCTAATGCAGCAAAATAGCTGGGAAGTTTGGGTCATGACCTAGTCCTGGAGCGAGCCCAGAGGCGCCCCGAGTCCTGCAAGGCGCTGAGCATATTTCTGCAAATAAAAATTAAAGCCGCGCCTCCTGTCACTGCTCAGTATCACACAATCCCGCTAGACACTGACATATTTGCAATTACAGTGTGTGTACGGGTTCTGCATGCTTCTCGTGTATGTGTGTGTGTGTGTGTGTGCGCGCGCGCGCGCGCGCGTGTGTGTGTGTCCCCTGAATGACAAGAGAGCGTTGAAACCTGCGCTTTGCTTTTTACTGTGTGCAAATGGGACATTAGGCTTGTCTTTCTTTTTCTGCACCCCTCCCCCTCCGAGGCTGACATCATTTATATCTGTCATTTCTTACAAACAAGACGTGGGGTACACACGTTGATAAATGGGTTGAAAAAAATCCAAGTGTAAAAATCCATCTGTGACTTATTTAATATTCCATTATGTTCTGGTTTTTGGGATGCTAGGGTAATTTTTGTGGCAATTTTATTTAACACCACCTTTTGTTTGTAATATCAGCGAGACTAGTTTGTTGTTAGTTTAATTAAAATGAATCCTCTGAGACCATGCACGTCACTGTTTTTTTTGTGTGTGTGTGTGTTTTTTTTTACTGCCTTCTTTAGTATGTGTATGATATTTGATATTTGATATTTTAGTCTGCAGGGCCCTATGAAACGCCAGGGGTCATGAAAGCAGCATAGGTGAACGTTTAAGGAAGCAACAGGCTCCGGCCAGTGCAGATGTATTTAGGTCAGCGATGACAGGGCAGATGTCAGTGTGCAGGTTAGCAACGTTCACACACTCTGAACTTTGAGTGTGCCAGTTTGCAGTCTTACCTGTGGTGAAGAGCGCAATTGCCTTTAAGCAGCTATACTCAGCAGAGTCAACGTGCAAAGCTTTAAGCTTTTCCACTTGTTCTTGGAAGATCCTAATGTGGTCCATAAAGGCCACCACTCTGTCCGCGGACATGGGGGAAGCGTGAAGGCCAGCCGCCGCCAGGAGAGGAGCCACATGCAGGGGCATGGAGCACTGCGCAGCATTCAGCACAAATAACTCACTCCACGTCAACCTCAGCAGAGCCACCTGGTCGGTTATCTGGAGGTCTGGAAAGAAGGGAATATTCCTGGCCCACTCCACGGCGCTGAAGAGCATCCTGGCTGCTAGTTCACAAATGTTCTCGATGCCCATGATGTTGTTGGGCTGCATGCACTGGCTGCCATAGCGGGACGTCGGGTAGGGCTCCGCTCGCAGCAGAAGGGAGATATATCCGGATAGGTAGGAATGGCAGTGGAGTGGGTCTCCGTTTGTCAAGGCGAACTGGCCATGGTGTGGCTGTGTGGGTGGCACTCGTCCCCTTTGCACGGCTGCAGTAAAAAGAGAAACTACAGATATTGAAGCCTGAATTCTACAACTCATCCTCAACATTAACGCCGTTTTCAACCACAGCCCTCAATGTATAGAAAAATAAGAGCAAAGCATGTTTTAATTATTTAAAATCAAGTCGCACACACACATTAATTCACACTATTATTTAAAAAAAGACACCCCCCCCCCCTCGCCGCCTTAA
The DNA here is from genome assembly GCA_014839995.1 of Xenentodon cancila. Taxonomy (NCBI): domain Eukaryota; kingdom Metazoa; phylum Chordata; class Actinopteri; order Beloniformes; family Belonidae; genus Xenentodon; species Xenentodon cancila. The sequence goes on from CM026199.1 coordinate 20,809,489, forward strand.
CCAAAATGATGACAAATCAAGTGCTGAAAAAGAATTAGATGGGTTTTCACACCTTAAACGCAAAACGTGCACATGTTTAGCTTTAAAATTATGTTATTCAGCAATAGCAACATGAGCCGGCTGTGAAGGAACACAAAGAGGGAAAGAGAGACCTTACATGTTTAACCCTTAACCTACTTAGCAATTTTATTTGCTTTTACCACACATGCAGGCCCGTTTTCTACAACATCTACCAATTATTTCCACGGGTCAATAGCAGATTTTGCATGCACAGTTGAGTCCTGTGTTCGGATTTGCACACAGTGAACTCGATAAACGGCATAAATGTAGCCAAAGCACGCTATCTGTTATTTCGACACTCGCCATAATAGCGCAGAAGGCTACGTTGTATCATCTATTCATTTCTGGTGTATCTCAACGCCCACAGTCTCGCCTAAATGTGAACTGAATAGCCAAAGCCGGGCCAGGGGATGGATTTTATTTGTGAAATGTGGCGCTAGAACACACCGGAGCTCGACGCTAAAACGGGATCCGTCCAGCCCCGTCTCAGCCACAACAGAGAGCGGCTCCATTGCACGCTCCTGACGCACACCCTTGAAGGGGATCGTCGGGAGAAAGAACAGCCTATGGGGTCGACATCGTCGTTACATTTCAGGTCTGGAAGCTTAACAACGCACAAACACATACACGGATACAAATAAACAAAAGAGTCCCAATACCTTCCCGTCTCATGCCGACTTTAAGGCATTTTTTGAGGCGGCAGTACTGACACTGATTGCGGTGGTGCTGGTCGATTGGACAATTCCTGTTGGCACGGCATGTGTAAGTGAGGTTCCTTCGTACGCTCCGTTTGAAGAAGCTTTTGCAGCCCTCGCAGGTAAACTGGCCATAGTGTTTGCCACTTGATTTGTCCCCACAGACCACGCACTCAATGTGCTGCGGCTGCTTCTCCGACTGCTGCGTTGTCTGGTTCGACGGCGTGGATTGTGTGTTGTTCGGGGGTCCTTGGACCGGAGTCTGAGGGGTCGGAGGGGCAACCTGAGAGGCTGTCAGGTTCAACTGGCCCGGTTGAGGGGTGGGAAGAGATAGTCCTCCTTGGGTCTGCGAGGAAAGGGTGCCTTGGGGGTCAGCCACATCGTCCTGGGAGCCTCTCCACACTACCATTGCCATATCTATCAGTCAACGTAAAGAAACTTTTTGTCTGCCGTTTTGGTGTCGCGGTGAAGAATGTCTCAAGGAAATGCGGCAAAACTGTGACTAACAGCCGGACACACAAAATGTCAAATCTAGCCTACGTTGAATCCACTCTGAATCTCCGGAAAACTGTCGATTTATTGCTGTTGGAGACGTTGCGAGGCACGTTTTCAAAACTGATGCGTTGGCGAGCTGAGTCGCTGCCTTGCGCTTAAAGGCCAAGTCCAGGGGCGCTTACAGTCAGCCATCCAGTACACCCATCAGTGGGAAAGGTAGGTTAAATATTAAAAAAACAGAATCAACCGAGGTAGCATGGACTGTTCAGTGAATGATGGAGCAGGCAGGCAACACCGCTCCCGCAGCAGCAGCAGCATAAAACAATTGGAGAGCACACTGTATTAGCAGCCACTATCAAGTTCCAGCACAAATTCTTGGAGAAAATCGCCAACTAGGTTTTTTTTTTTAAAAAGAAAGGAAAAAAAAAAGAAAGACGCGTCTTCTTCCTTTTTCTCCTTGTGAGGTAGCGCCAGCAAACGCGCAGCTGAAGCCAATGTTTGGTGAGCTTGGATATATGAAGACAACTCTTCCTCAGAAAAAGCCAAAGCACTAAAACAAAACAAAAAGAAAAAACAAAGATCACAACCCACAAACCTCCTCCGTGCGCTGAAAAATAATAAGAAAAAGGAGTAGAGAATCAAAGTGATCAAATATGTTAAAAAGGCGGAGGTTAGGAAGTGATTTGCGATTGGTAGGAGCCGGGCTGGCAGAATGCTTTCTCTCTGATCAGCTCACTGAGCTCTCTATATAGTGAACTTTGACACGACTGCTGCAACTTAGCACACGTTACCATGGAGATCAGCTTCCATATAAGGAAGGAGAGTGTGTTTGACTGGTCAGAGCTCAAGGACCACCCCCTGAACCCCATTGGCTAGTCGGCACTTGTGCTACTTGGTACCTTGCCAGAGCCAGCGCGGAGGTCGAGAGGGCCGCTTGGTCCTAAAGGAAGACATGTTCGCAAACAGGATTCAGGTCTGGTCGCTCAAGTCGCCCAGACTGGAAGATATATTGAGATGTAGCCGAGTAAGCTTTAGCAATCACATGAATAAAAAAAATAAAATAAATGAAAATATTTGCTTCATATCGCGCTAGAGTCTTTCCTTTAGTAACAACCTGAAGCAGACTGGAATATGCAAGAATGTCTCTAAGGATACAGGTGCAAATTTGGGCATGAACTGTGTTCATATTATCGATCCTTAAGGTGGGATATTGGGAAATAGAGATCGAACATTTCAACGAAAACGCATTTACGCACAGCAGAGGGAAAAAAAAGTCTTTATAACTGAATGCACATATAAGGAGTATATAGAAAAACTGCAAAAATCAAGAAGCGTGTGTATGATGTTTTCAATAAAAACCGACACATGAATAAAAACGGAGACCACGTTGACGAAAACAATTCAGTTTGTTGGTAATTAGTCTATAATTTACACATAAGACGGAGATTATAAAGTAACGTGTTCAGGGGTGTATAAGCCATGACTGAGTACTTTTAGTCACATCACACGCACCACATTCCGCATCTCTTGCGAAAATGTTATTCTGAAAATCACCCGCCTGTACGTCCCACCACCCAAAAAAAAAAAAATGTCCAAATCCGCAGGTTCGAAGGGGCAAATATGACCCTGGAAAGTCAGGGTGTCGTCTCCGTGTTGTCAAAAAACATGAAGCGGTCGTGGCTATAAACACAGAAGGCATTTGAAAATGTCACTGGAGGTCATAGGCCCTGCCCTTCCCATTAAGGATAAGATGATAGTAAAACCAAGTTCTGAAAAACAACACACACACACGCACACGCACAACACGTTTGTGGTAATGTACACTTTATAACCTGTCAGGTGTTGCCCAGGAATAAATGTATAGACAGAGTTTACGATGATGAGGGAAAAGTGGAGGATCCCTCGCTTGTAATAGCGTCTGTTCAGAGTTGGTGCCTAAATGGATAATAATTTTCAGCCTTGTAAATGCAATAAACCCGCTTTGCTTTCACCATAGCCGGAGGCTATCAAACTTAAACTGCAGGTATAACTTCAGAGTCACAGAGATAAACTTCCTGGCCAGTGTGTTAGCCTGCAGCAGCGGCTGCCTGCATTGTCTCGGGGTGTATTACAGTATATGGCTGCCCCCTAGCGTATGAATGTTTCGCTCCGAATGAGATTCAATTTAGAGGACCCGTCCGACACGGAAACAGCCTCAGTCTCTCGCATCGAGCAAACTAACGAACACCACTTAAAACTGATGCTCGTTTGTTTAAATTCTGTTTTCCATGACTTGGACTGCAAAGCTTTGAGAGCTGCCAAAGTTGGATTTACTTTTTTCCCCCACCCCATTTCATTCAGTCCCAGTGGTGCTATTTAGACCAATTATGTCTTTTATTCTCAAACAAATGAGCAGATTATATTTTGTCTGTATTGCTTTTTTTTTGTCGGTTTTTATTTACAGATCCTGTGAATATGGAAAGTCTGTAAATAAACACTCCGCCTGCTATCGACTTCGCGGAGCCAGTTTTGCTTCAAAAATGTAAGTATTTTAATTCTTTATTTTTATTTATCCGAGTGGCTGTGATTTATTCTTCTATTTAAAGATAAATAATACATAGAAATAAAAAGAAAGCGCCTGCTTTAAAATAAATAGCACATTTCGTTATAAACAGACCTTAGATACGCACATAGACTACATCATACCGTGCGTAATACGAACGACTCAGGCAGGCATTTTCGCGTAATACCCTCTTTTTAATTCCTAATTATCACAACAAGACCAGGTAATTTACAAATACTCATTCACAAACGTATCTGATAGCGATAGTGAGGCAGGATACTGTATTCTTAGTAACAAACCTACCAAATGCATACGTTGCTGATTCGTCCGCAGCGGGATGCATCTTCTCTCTTATTCAGAATATATTTAGTCTTCTCTTTTGCGAGACAGTGAAACCCGACTGAAAAGAGAAAAGCTTCCTCTCCAACAGACGGAAACAAACACAAAAAAAAAAGGCACGCTGTTTATTGGAAAACTGCAATGTCTGATGATCGTGCAAAAACTTTGGAGAGCCGAAACAAACAACTGATTCACGTCATGTGTTGGTTGCGCCGGGAATTGGAAATACAAGTTGACGTGTCGTCCGAGCAGAATATCATTTGACTGCGTCTGAAAATAACAGGCAGCCTGCGCTTTACAGCAGCCAGCGGAGTTCCTGTGCGCCTTTTCTCTCCTACAGTAATGTGGCCAAAGCGCGCTTGCACGCCGCTGCTTTGTGTGGGCTATTGAGGGGAAAGGGAGGGGGGTGCAGCCAGAACAAACACCTGTCTTTAAGTGAACATAGCAAGCAGTATGAGTGTCTGCATATTGGAAATTGTACGGAGATCGGAAGAGCTGGAAAAGGAGTTAAAGAGCAATTAAAAATAACCTTTAAATATGAACAGATTTATTATTATTATTATTATTATGAATTATTTAATTAAATATCCAGCAGGCTATTCCCAATAGCAGTCATTATTATTATTATTTATTATTAATAATAATAACAATAATGTATATTATAATTTAACAAGACTATAGACTATAAATGCCTAATAAACCTCATAAATGACAAAAATAAGTGCACCTTTTTCCAAACTCCACTGATTTGCTCTTACGCTTTTCCAAAGCTGTCGTCCTGCAGTTTTACCTCCGTAGTTTAAAAGTTCCCAGCGTATGTTGTGAACATGTTCTCCCTTCAAGCACAGGATAAAAGCACCACATGCTCAGCAAGCACACAACAATAGCGCTGCTCAACGGGATCAGTATCGATTAAGGACAGGCAGAGGATGTCGCCTGCACTAAATATTTACTGATCACACACAAATAGCCGGGTCTTTAACGATTTGTTGTGTTCCGGCACGGAGGAAGGACTGGATCACTCTATTATTGTTGGTAAAACAAAGAAAACACTGACAGACGGGAGTGGAGATGTGCTGATTTGGGATGGTTGCAGTTAAATTAATCGATAGTGAGAAAGATAATGGTTAATGCGGGCACGGGAAGGAAAAAAAAAAAGAAGAGCTTTCACTCCTTTAAAAGTTTAAACTTGTGGCTTACATATAGAAAGTCAACAGATAGTACAGTGGAAACAAAAACAATAACATATTTTACTGGAACATTTCTGTTTGTTACTAAACGTGCTTTGAGACAGACAATCTAAAAAAAACCATTAAAAGAGAAAAAAGAAAGGAAAATAGATTGACCTGCTGACCTCAAAGATCCTTCTCACACTGGTGTAAAAAGTCAAACGTTAATAAAAAAAAAAGAAAAAAAAAGAAAAAAAAGTTGACTTTAATCTTATCTTTGCCTTCACCAAGTCCTTCATGCAGATATGTGGATACTGACCTGGAGGTCTCCAAGTTCCTGGCCTGATTAACCCTTCCAGACCCGTGCAGAAGCAAAGGTTAACCAGGCTAATCAACTTCAAGAGTCTGATTGAATTAGATGACTGTGGAATCAGGACAGAAACAAAATTGTACCACTCCAGAAAACCCTGAGGAGAAACGCTGGTCACTTGTTGACTGCTGATGCATTTCAAATCAACATACACATGAACTATAAATGATTTTATCCCAATTAACTATTTTCTAGTTAACAGGCAACAGGTGCAAAGTGCAAAGTAAAACATTTTCAGCTCACTGTCAGCATTCAAAATCCCTTCACACACATAGATGGTTTCCTCCTGCTCGATAAAGATCACTTGATTGATGTAATTAGTGCCCAATATGTCAGAAACATTTTATCTGTAACATTGCACAATATCAATAAGTGCTCCTTAACGTTCTTGTAATAGTTTTATCTTGTGCTTCTTTATAGATGTGTCTCACTGTGACATTGTGATGCAGATATTATGCAAAAACGGAGAAAAACACCTTATCAATCATGTGTCTGCTTTTGAAAGTTGCTGCAATCAATGTAGAAAATGTCTGTTGAACAAAAAACAAAAAACATGACATTTCAAAAAGTCCCTTTAGAATAACATAAACAAGATTTTTTTTATTCAAGAATATCCTAATAGTTGATAAAAAAAACAACATATAAATTACTTTATAACTAGGCAGGAAAATGAATGGTTATATTTTGAATAATTTTCACAGGTTTCTGCACGTGATCATTTTCTAATTTACCTTAACATTTGTGTCATTACAAAGTAAAAAAAAATGCATTTAACCATTTAAATAATACACTTTTAAGATCCTTTGGTCTCAGTGTTTATACATGCCGGTAGCGTGAGAAAAAACATACTTATAGATTTCGTTTTGAAAGTGTAAGCAGATACGTTCTTCATTCAACAGATCACTTTCTGTATCTGTCTGTCTGTCGGTCTGTCTGTCTGCCTGCCTGCCTGCCTGCCTGCCTGCCTGCCTGCCTTCCCCAAGGGCCGATTTCTAGAAAGGCAATAGATTCCACATAGATAACTGTGTTCAATTTGCCAATGACTGATTATAGTGCCAATTTAAACAGATAGGAATCAATTTGTCTCAATGATCACTCCTCAGGCTGACTGCCAGCATGCTCTTAATGCATTTGCAAATGCTCATTGTTTAAATCATTGCTGTTGGGATTGAAGTGATCAAAACTGCTGAGAGAAAGATGAGAGGTGTGAACGGCATGTTGTTTTGGCTGCTAAAGACTGCATAGATGGAGCATGCATGGCGGTTACTTCAGGCAGCAGCATTGTTGCAGCAGTGGGTCAATGGTTTAATTCGGAGGACTCGCTAGGAAAGTCTGTGTAGGGGAATTGTGAGATAAGTGCTCTCTAACCCACAGAAACTGCTGCTGAAGTACCCTTTGGCAAAGCAGCTTAAGTCCTATTTGTCCCAGTGGAGCAGCACAGTGACCATCGGGGCAACGCTGCACTTGGACCAGGCACTTCTGTGTCTCTTTGAACCCTCGCGTTTCTTTATAAAAGAGGAGAGTGGCCTCACACTTCTTTTTTTTTTTTTTTTTATGCACTTGGAGTGAAAAAGTTTAGGAGAAGACGCCAGAGAGAAAGCAGTGGCTGCATTCATTTCTAAACCAGACATGGCTCACATGTGGCCCCACAGGCAGCAGACAGAGTATTGGATTACTGTAACTCAAGGTGTAATGTAGTAGCAGTGGGTAATATGTAAAAACTACACAAGTGTACACGCAGGACGCCCACTTCAGCTTCAGACGACCTTTTTAGAATTATTCACAATTAAACGGAGTGGTTTATTTTGTTATACGACAATTCTAACTTGTTAAATAATTAACTCTACCTCTGCTTACTCATTCTCACATCTCCAGGTCTGGCGACTGTCATGAGTTTCTTCAGCTCTATCAGTTATTATTCTGGGGCTTGTGCGCACAAATACAGGTCAGTCCACTCGTGCTCAGATCGTGACACTATTTCTTTTCAGCGTGGGAAAAACAAGGTATGCATGAGATTATGTGGTACGTATACAGCAGAGAAATGGTCATTTAAGTTATAAAAGTCTGAATTGTTGCTGTCCATGCTACATCTGCTACTTCAATGACTAATAAAGTCCTAAGAAATGAGCTGCGTGTTGGCAGATTTTCTCTTTACTTACACCACGGTGCCTAATATCTGTACATTGACGACCGATTCATCCTCTTTACAACAATAATTCATTGTGCATTAAAAGTGTTTTAATAATGAAAACATAATTGTGCATCACAGCTTACAATGGTGTTGTTTTCTTCGGAAAATATGAGACAACCTGTATACTAAAATGTTTTGAACGGCGAGCGTGTCACTCACTGTTTTCAGATCTCTGTTTATTTCAGCCTTTGGCTTCATAGATTTTGGGAAATATCTCAATCGAACATGCACTGCATGTGCTATTCACATATTTCAAAGAAATCCTGAATTACTGATTATTGGTTAAACACAACTGAATTAAAAAAATTATAAAGAGTATATTTGGAGTGGATCTGAAGTTTTAGCCTCCATCTTCGGACTGAGAAGAATGCGCCAGCTCGGAGAGTCACGTGAGTCCCACCCAAACTAAACCACAGCAAAATCATTCGCATGAGGCTGAGAACTCAGTCCTGCACAAATGCTTCTGGGCGCAAAAGCTGTGCACATTATATACCTGTTGTTGAATTTAAGTCACGTTTGACCAGTGGTCCTTGTGAGTTGATGGAGCGCACAAAAGCAAGCCCGCCATAAAGGCAATATTTCCATACCGTATGAAAAAGAGAGCGAAGCCGACCTCAAAGGGAAAAGGCATTTCTGAACAAATGTATTTACAAGGTCTTGGCAGATTTGTCTTCATGTGGGGGCATAGAACCTTCTTTTAACTTTAATTTATAATGCAGATATCAATACTGAACAAATGTTAAATTTTAGACATTCAGTACTTCAATCCGATTAACAGAGAATGTCAAAGAGTTCAGAAAACATCAGAATTCTCTTTACTTTTCTCTTTTTTTTTCTTTCACAGAACTTCCAGATGGGCCAGTACGTGTATTTTTGTCTTGGTGCCTGGCAACAGAACTTTTTCAGTAAATCTTTTGTCAATCAGCACTTTTTGTTTTAACCAAACTCGTCTTTAGAAATAGTTCTTAGGTTTTTTTTTCCAAACACATTTCCACTATTTTAAGAAAACAGGACATTACTGTTCAGTGTAATTACATTGCTAATACACAATTCAGCAAAAAAAGAACGATGTAGTCAAAATGTAATCTTGTCTGGGGTGGGGGTGGGGTGGGGGGTGGGGGGGTGGGGGGGGTTGACTAAGATACTTCATGCTGTGCGGCCACAAGATGATTGTCCAGTGGTAAAGATGAATTTACATGTGAACTATTACAATAAAACACTGCAGTGACAGAAAAAAACAAAAAAACAAAAAACAACTAAAATGAACATACATATCTATGGCTACAAGATACCTAAAAGCCAGAGGATATCACAGATTGGAGTCATAGCTTTATTTTGCACCGTCTCTGGGAGATCTGTGTTGGTGTATGTAAAACTGTTAGAACATGAGGAGGAGGAGGTGTAACTATCATTTCTTACTGGCATGTCGGACTGGAACAAAATAAAACACCTGACGCTGATACTGGATAGCTCCCTCTCTCAGATCTGCTATTGGCTGTCGCTGAAGCCAATTTAGTTATTTAAAGATTGCTAGGGAAAATTTAAAACTAGATTTTTTTTTACAACAAGGTTTGCGCCAAATGAGCAGATACTTGAATTTAGCAGCTATATAGACACTTTGTGAGCACAGCATAAACTGTCTGCACAAACAAACTGTAATTGTCACAGAGAGAAATTGATTATTTCAAATCCTTAGGCTAAAACAGTCCCGTATTTTATGATTTGGTTTCCATTTACACAGCATAAGAGCAGCTTCACACTTAATCCAACAGCAGCTCATTCAACTATTCACAGTGCAAATACAATGAATTTTCTTGCAGGGATAAAGCAGTCATACAATACAGTTTCATTACATTAGGACAGGAGTGTTTACGCTTCCACATATTACAAGACAAGACGGCACCAAATGTAACATTCAGCAGATACAGTTAATAGTTACACCTAAGCATAAAACATATATTTAAAAAGACATTATGTTGATAAGATGATTATAAATGTGATGAACCCACAGAAAACACTTATGGCTTAATCAGCTTTGGTGAATTGCAGTCAGTCTGTTTGTGGCTCAGTCGACAGATGCAACGGAGCAGTGTGGCGGCTGAAACGTCTGTGCTGCCATGAAGTTTCACCTACACAAACTAAAGGCATTAAATCCAAATTAGGACAAGACCAAACTTATTACAAATACATAAACTCAAACATGGACAAAAAAAAAAAATAAAAAATCAGACTGGCATTTCTGGATGATCACTGCTGTCTCGTACTGAAAACAAATGTTCGAAACTGGAGAGATTTCCATGGCAACAGCTGGCACAGGAGTAGGTCTATATGCCCTCGGGCAAAACCGTCAAAAAGAGAAAAAAAAAAAAAAAAAAAAAAGAAGTGGCCACACATGTCTTGTGTTGTGTGAAGTTGGGAAACCTCATCTGGCTTGCAAAGGAGAATTATCAGCAGGCAAGAAACAACACAGACGTGTCTTATAGCCAACAAAATGAACCATCCGTCTGTGCATATTAAATTACTGCTTGAGTGATAAAAAGGCTCAGAGCGGAGCTCTACGGGTGCTGAGGTGGTGGGCTCACTGGGAACAGCAGGGAACAAGCACGACATTGACCCGGAGCCCGTTTTTCTTCGTCAATATTTTAGCCCTTTCATTGCATTAAATTGAATCTTTCATTCTTTAAGGTAAAAGTTCACTCTTCTGTGATTTTGTGAAAAAAAATGTGGTTTTTTATCTGGATTCATCTCACCAATGAAGGATGGGGAAGTGGTATCCTAACTCACTGCCCAATTCCAACAATTAAATTGTATGTAGTAATGTGAAGCAGTGTTCTGCAGTTTCCCTTTGTTTTCCAGTGTTGGCCTTGACAAAAGTTAGAGCTGCCTTGTATACGCATAGTTCTTTGTCAACAAAACATGACAATTAATCTTAGTTAATAGTGGAGAGTGTTGGATGCAGTAACATACTAAAGGTCTGCTGCAGCAAACCTAACTGCTCCCCCTCCTACAAACTAAAATAAGGTGTACACACGCACACACACACACACACACACACGCACACACACATGCACGCACGCACACGCACACACTTCTGGGCTTCTGTTGTGACGCGGCAGTGTTACATGGAGGAGAGTGATCCAGTACATTTTAGGATATAAACTGGTCGCCCCAAGGCAGTGAAAACAAAAAAGAAGTTTTATTAATACTATAATGTGTTTCAACAAAGTATAAAGTGGGACATGCTCATGTATGCATATATTTAAATTTGTTTTCCTGCAATAATGAGCCCCAAAGAGATTTCTATAGCTCTTGTGAAAAACTAACTTTTCTCAAGAGCATTGATTTGGGTGCTTGAAGTGACTTCTAAATCCAAAACCTCTTACAGAACATGACCTCAGAAGTGGGTTTTGCAGAACATTAACACTGATTTCAAAAGAGTCAGACCCATAGGTTGATATAAACTCTCCTGGCGTGGTACAAAAAAAAAAAAACAAACAAAAAAAAAAAATCAAACGATAAAGACGAAAACGTTGTTTTGAACCAGGCTCTAAATGTGTTTAATCCTGCTCTAAAGTTGGACATTTTAACACGGGAGTAAATGGAAATTTAACTCACTTTCGGAGCCTATATGGACCGGTCGAGGAGCTGCAACATCATTTATTTCCACATGAGCGTCAATCCAGAAGTGAGACGGTTGGCACTTGGTCAGACCACAGAAGAGGGGGGTGGGGCTACGTTGAGTGGCTGACCCCGCCTCTAAAAAAAATCACCTGCTAAAAGCAGAACTATAAAGACGTGGCTGATAAGGGTGTTTTTGTACCTTTTTTTTGTGGCATTCTGACTTAATCATCTCATAAACATTTCATCAACATTATGGCACTCATTTTAAATAAGGTCATATTACGTTTATGTTTGTTTTTAACCTTATACTAGGTGCTATTTCCCACACTAGCGAACACATTTCAACTCAGTCAACCCAAATGTGCAAGAGCTGCATTGATCCAAAGTTTGACGAGATAAACTCAACAATATAACTTTTAATGTGCTTTTAATATGACACTGCATCGTTTGTGCGCTGTCACTATTAACTATCGTGACGTGAGACTTCGCCTCGTATTTATTCTGTCAACCAGCCATATTAGGATATAGTGTTTGTTGGACAATACAGCCTCCTCTGCCATCTTTTCAGGCACCAGCCATAATTAGAGCAGACTCGCAGCCTTTTAAAAAGGCAGTGTGAGACTGTTAACTAATACTAAGTCCTGGCAGGTCTTTTCATCCAGCTTTTCCCATGTGAATGAAACGTAAGTCAGGCTTTGCCTGTTGAAAGGGTGTGACTGATCTCCTACACAAAACATGCAGGGGCTGACAAATGTGCACAGTCAGGTCTAATAACTGGCATGGCAACAAACATACAACGGAAAGATTAGCTCGCATAAAGGAAGACTCTGAGGCAATATGGAAAGATTGTAAACATTGAACTACAACAGGTATTATAAACATGTCCTGTGTGTTAACATATGTTTGTGGCAAGGTGAACCAATCTAGCAAGGATGTCATTGTTTTCTATGGAGGGCAATATTTTAACATACTATAATTAGTCCCCGCGGTTAATTGTCGCACCAGATGTACGGAAGCGCCAATGCAGAATAGACGCTCAGATACGTTTGAATCAACAATTACTCGTAAAGTTTCATGTCCACACTCCATCAATGTTATTTAAACTTCCTTTTGCAGATTCTCAGCCAGTCTCAAAATCACGGTGTGATAATTCCCACCTTCACTGCAAGATATAAACACCTCTGTTTACTTCTGAACTCAAACTGCCCAAATTTTCAGGTGTGGTGATAAAATGGTGCCGCGCCAGGCAAATGCCAGTTTATTTAAACACCGTATTGTTTGCAGCTCAAGGTGAAAGAAATATCATAAGCTTTGAGGCTGCCCATAATATTACGGCTTCACACAACCAGTCTGCTGAAAAAAAAAAAAAAAAAAGTCCACAACCCATTTCATCAAGCTAATTGCCTGTTTGTGAGAGGGAGCAAACTTTTCTACCACCACACTACACGGAAGCTCTTTCTTAATCATAAATAGAGCCCTTGTATCCCAGAGGGACTTGCAGTTCTAATTTACAATTGAACTAAAGACCAAAGCCATCAATCTTTCACAGACACTTTATATTTGCCTCCTTTTTCCTCTTGTAATTGTGGTGACATAACCATAAACAACAGCGGAAAGGCTGCTGTGACTGATGTGCAGAAATGACAGCATTAACGCATGAGCTGCACATAAGTGCTCCAGTCGGCCACGCACATGTGTGGAGCGCACGTACTGTCAGTAGTACACCGAGATAGGCCCGGCGTTATCAGCACCGCTCACTGGCACATGACGATGATAAGCTTAATTAATTTCACTAATCAGACTGAAAGTAATGTAAAAGATGCCCATTTAACTGTTTCGGAGAAATCTTTTGATTCACCTATCGTATGATAAAGGCTGGCACTATAGTCTAATGAGGGTTAAAATATAGAAAAGAAAACCGGAACTAATATATAAAATATATATGAACGGTTTAAAAACAGTTAAAAGCTCATCAATAAGAAGTTAGGATTTCCAGGTTCTGTTGCGAAATGCTTTCAGTTTACATGCATAAAAATAATAAAAATGTAAAATGTTTATCGAGGTTAAAGTTGGAAAAATGTATGTTTATAATTATTTTTAAACTACTAAAACTGTATGTAACATATTAGTGTGTGGTTTAACTGCTTTGCCAGGGTTCATCTTTGAGTCTCACTTGCGGGATAATACAACACAAATGCATTTATATGATGTAATCGTTTCATGTGTTCATATCATGCTCTATTACAAGTTTTTAAGTTTAGTTTGTGTAGGTAGTTTGTGTCTACCTGCATATGTTCACATGCTTTAATGGTCACAAACCATATAATGTACACTGCAACAACATGCCAATTAACAAAGTATTGCCTAATTAATTTTAATTCAGTTCAGTGTGATAAGTTCAGAAAAAAAAAAACAAGGCATTTTAGGCAGTTCATAAGCAGAGTGGAAGAGGAGACAGACAGACAGACAGACAGACAGACAGACAGACAGACAGACAGACAGACAGACAGACATAGATAGAAATAACTCTTAATATATAATTCTTCATAAGATATAACATATTGACACACTATGATTATTATTAACTATTCATTACAAGTTCTAAGCAATCTATCATGACTACATCATCAACAAGAAGTTCAAAGATGCTCTACAGGATCTGTATGCCGTATTATTAAGGTAACAGTCCTTATGCTTTGAAATGTTTTTTTATTATTATCAGTTAATTTTTAGATGTACCTCAGATGCAAGACACTGAAGATTTTAATGCTTTTAATACTTTTAAATGCCTATGAAGTTCAAATGCTTCTTTTTTGGAGCATTTTAAAAAGGTTGATCTTGGCCATAATGGGTCACGTAGTAAATTGACTGCATTTATTTCGAGTTTTTCTAGTCTTGTTCACCCCTCAAAGTGCTTTTACACCTATAGTCAGGTTGACCAATGCATGCGCACATTCATACAGCACACGCCTAGTAGAGATCTACACAGATTTCTTTTTCTATTCCGTCTGTGCAGTGCTCTATTCTCTTACACATAACATACATGAATGAATACACTGAAGGCAGCGTTGGATTCAGTGTCTTGCCCAAGGACACTTCGACATATGGGCTGCAGAGCCGGTAATTGTGCCACTGACAATGTCTTCTGCAAGTGATTGTTCTTCCTCCTGAGCCACTGATGCTCCCAAATTCTTGTCAAAATTGTTCATGAATAGATTCTACCAACATACATCACACCAGGGTAATCCAAATATTCATGTAACTGTGTCATGACTGTCATTCATAAATAGTGCATGAAAGAAAAAAGATAAAGCTTTAGGTCACGCTTTGTAAACGGTGTGCTCTCAGAGAAAAAAAATCTTCTCATGTTTAGGACATAATTTACATCGACGGCACAAGAAAAGACAGTGTGTCCTGTTGGTTCTTGTGTTATGCGTCGGTGCTTTGTTGGTGATATGAAGTTATCACATCAGCAAGAGATGCTCTGATGCCGTCAGCCTGCCACCGTTGCGCTGTGGACGCATTCCTGCTTGCGGCGGTGGAGCCGTGTCACCGTCACCGCGGCCGGCCCTGTGATGCCTCTAATGATGAGCCTTTTCATTAATGAGTTAATGCAAAAACTCTCAATGTCATCAGCAAAGATAAGAGGGAAGAAAGCGCTGCATTGTACACATAATAACAGGCTCCCTGCTTGGCCCTGAGATGTCACGGGTCAGCCATGTTAAGAATGTGTGTGCCCAATCATCCGCTGATCTTTATCTGGTGGGCCTGCAGCTAACCATGACATGGGCCCAATCAGGGGTGCTGATGAATGGACAAAGGGGCCCTTGAATTGTCGAAGCTGCCACATGACTGCTTCTCTACTAAATCATGATGACATGAGCAATCAATACACCAATTACTGAACAAGATATTAAACATGTTCTGCAGAGCAATGATCTATGCAGATTATATACTGTACAATTCAAGAATCTGCTAAGTTTTATGTAACCGGTAACGCCATTGGTGGACACATTGCTGCGTCACAGCTTTCACACTGCTGTTCATGCTCAAAATGACAGATTTTTAACTGTTCACTACAAAGTAGAAGGGATATCTGGGGTTAGTGGGACCGAGCTGAACAAGGAGCTTCGCCGACATCAAAAAGCAAAACGTAATTTGTATGAGGAGGAATGGGTTTTTGATTTTGTTGTCTGCTTGCATGCCTTTTGACACAACGTGCAGCGCGTGATACGCAAAGTGACAAATTAGGATCTTAGACGTCTTTGGTTGTCACAATGAGGTGGAGCATAAAAGGCTGAAGAGATAAATTCCAGCCATCACTGACATCATAAAACCTGACAAATTGTAATAACAGACTGTGTAATCCACACCACTGTCATTCTGATGCATTTAAGTTCTCTGTGAAACAGTCATGGTCTCAGGTTCAAGTAGGAAAAAAAAAAGGCAAAACAAAACAGCGGTGACATTTGTCACGTATTACATTATCTGAAATCAAACGCTATTCCACTCCCACCATTCCGTAAAGAACAATCAGTCCAGCCCTGAAGTGGGAATGTCTGTAATCCTCACAAAAGGACGCTGACATTTATACCCAGCAGAAATGAATTAGATGGGGCCTGGATTCCTCCAGTGGCTTTGTGCATGCTATACTAGACTGGGTGGACAGATAATGACACTTTATTACAGGGTCATTATGGCAGGTAGCTCTCAATGATGAAAAGGCAGATCTAGTCAGCCTGGACAGCTGTGAGACCAGTGACCCAGTATGCTAACAAATATGGAAAATGGGCATTATAGGACTAATGAATTCAGGAGAGGCTCTGGGGAAAGATCGTCATAAAAGCTTGGCTCATCTTAGAATTGCCAAGAAAGATACACATCTTAAGCCTGTTTTAAGGACGTTGTTTTTTTTATTTTTTTTTATTCTAACTACTGCAACCCTGCTTTCCCACAGCTTTGGAAGCTTAAAAAGAGGGGAAATGTGTCATGTTACAAAGAAAATGTGAATAGAAAAGCTTTTTTCTCTAATCTTCTTATTTTTGGTGTCACCTTTTTGTTAGGTATCGTTATCTGATTGTGATCAATGCAGCTGATTTGATTAGAAGTTCTAGTCAGAGTCTTAGTATTAGTAATCAGTACCAGCTTAAACAAGTATAACTCAGTTTCTAAGAGGTTGGGAGCGGGGCAAGTTTACAATTACGCAGCATGGCGCCATACAAAACTATACACTTTTGTTGAAATTAAATGTTTTCACTTTTTCTTTCATAAAAGATTTGAGTTGCTCGTGAGTTTGGGGTGTCTTTCCTCATCTTTCTGTTTCTTTGTGAGACCAACATTTTCAAGAGTTCAAGACAAATTTGAAGTGTCAGTCAACTTAGCACTTAGACTCTTATATTGCAATATATGCAAAAACAAAAAAAACAAAAAAAAAAAGGCCTCAAAAAGTCAACAAGTCCTACCAGTGACAAGAAAAGGCTGCTCTCAAAAACAGCTCTGAGACACTAATTATGTCGGCCCAGGAACAGACCCCGAGCACAAGAGCAATGCAGTCTGTGGTCTACCGCAGCAGACACGGTTCAGTGCAGACTTTCCAAAGATTCCCCAAAGACAATCCAGCACAAAACAGCAGAGTGTGTGATGCAGACAGAAACCCATAACAAAGTAGCGGAGATATTGTCCCAGGACATGTGTGCAGAGTAACCAAATGTATTACTGGGAGATACCTCCAGACGTCATAGACCACGGAAGAGCAATGACGCCAAGGAATTTTCAAATCCAGACTGACAAAACAGCGATGGGCAACCAGAAGTCCCCGACACAATTTCTGACCACAAAGAGGGCCGTGTTGTTAGATACGACATTCCAAGTGACAGCAACATGAAAAACAAGGAATAAATAAGACTGAAAAATACCAACAGTTGAAAGAAGAATTAAACAGAGGTGGAAGTCAAAGGCAACCGAGGCTCTGTCTGGGCCTGATCCAGGATCCTGTTTGGTTATCTCTATTCTGTAAAACTACAATGGAATGAAGGAGTTCAACCCCTTTAGCAAACCCGAGGCAATGCAGCAGTCATCTACACTCAAAACACACGAAGCAAGCAGCAGGTGAACACCGTTAACTGGAACTTTCACCAGATACTGCTCTCTGGTAGTCTTCTGTCTTTGTGGGATTACGATGTTATTGCACTTTTGGTTGTGTTTGCTTTCATTGCAGACTTAATTATTAGTTCTTATTGAGCTTCTATTCATATTCTTTCTCATTAGAGAGTTGCAAAACAAACAAAAAAAACAAAACAATCAACTTTGTCTTGTGTAAGTCAAAGCTCTGTGGACAGAGGCTGTTTGCTGTACAGACCGGAAAGCCCATACAGGCCCACTGAGACAAATTTGTGATATTGAACTGCATAAATAAAATGTACTCGGCTTTAGTGCTTTTATTAATATAATACACTAAATCAACACAATCACATCACATTCTTTAAGTTAGAGGTATTGATCATGGCCAGTGCTGTAAATGACATGGAGCCAAGGTAGAAATCATCGATATGACCACAAGCGACGATAACACCTATCCAAGTCCGAGTTCACGCCGTGCTGAATGCTTTGAGAGCATTTCGTCTGGTTTTCATTTTGCACGCTCTGTTTAATGGCTCACAGTTCACGAGTTCAGCGTCCACACCTGCCTGGCAGCCCCCTCTCTTCTCCCTCCGAATATTCTCACCCTTATCAAAGTTTCCTTCCTGGATAATAGTTTGAAATGACTTTCAGTAAAGCCCTCAAATGTCCACGTAAGATATATACAAGACCTGACACACGAAAAAAACAACAGGAACACTTCTGTTTTGCAACCCAAGCTAAAGCGTAAGTGTAGAAACTGGCACTCGCTTTGCTCTTCCCACAAGCCATAGGGTCAGGTTTCTGTTGGTCTATTGATACTTCTTGCTGAACTTGGATGTTCATCCTTTTCTTTTGTCACTCTGCCAAACATTTACCCAATAAGATCAGTCTAGGTGGCTGCAAATCCTATAACATGAGATAAGCCCTTTTGACTTCACAGACAAGATAATGACATTAGCTAATGCATTAACAATAGAATACCTCCGAGTGATTTCTGATATTGCACAGAAAAAGACCCACAAGCACTTTTTTTCTTGGTCGACCACTTGCTTTGAATTCTTTGTGTCTGCCAGGTCAGGTAAAGGCCTTGGTGGCCTTTTTGTTTAACGTGGAACCAGCCTTTAAATGAAAAACAAAAGCATGCTTGTTTTTGTGCTGGGTTACTAGTTAGTGGCCAGACAGCGCAGTTTCTTGAAGGTGATATATACATTATATATATAGATTGACAGCAAAGAGCCTTTACCTGCCTTGGACATGGTGACAACATCTCGTCACTACGTATCCATGGACTGAGTAGTATATGCATATCCTTATGAGATTGACAGGGCAATGTTTTAACAAGATATTATTGCGCTTAAATTAAGAGAGCAGGCCAGAGGGACAGTTCAAAGTAAACCAAAGAGAGAAAGTCTCTTGGCCGGTGAACTTTGTGACCTGCAGGCTTTTCCGCGTGACCCCACCAATAGGAAATGCCCCAGGTAATTTGAATCAAGAGGAGGTGTGTCACATTCAAGCAGACTTGGCTGAATGGGCCTGTTGGAGCAGTGCACTGCACCCATGACCAGATGTGTGGGTCTTTTTTTTTTTTTTTTTTTCCCCCGTATGAAAGGAGAAGTAGAAGGTGATAGTTGCAGGTGCAAGACTGACGCAAGGACCGGCTTTGCGGGCCTTCATAAAAGGGATATCCATTGCCTGTGTTTAATCAGAGCCAGTGGGACGGGATGGGATTCATTGCTCTTTGATGGAGAGCACTGTTATGAAGATGGACAGTCACTTTGCTCTCTAAGTGAAACCATCGTTTAGCCTCAATTCCCAGAGAAAAGGGCCATTTGTTATCCACAGGGGAGTGCAGCAGGGGTGGTTGAGCTAGGTGGAACCTGCATGCATTTTCCACACAATTACAGTGCATGGGCATACATTTATAGTCCGAGAAAAGTGACTATGCTAAAACCAAAGTGGCACACAATATCTGAATGCATCTCCTTCTAATACCAACTGAATAAAAGAGTCGCACACAAACACACACACTTGGCTGTATGTGTCCATGCATATATGTTTGTTTTTCTGCTGGTGGTGCATATTCCCACTTGGTCACTGAAACTGTTGCATGTCCAGACACTATGAGGTCACTTCAACCTTTTCAACACAAACATAGAAAAGGCAAAACCTCAGAGTAAGATCAATTACATTATTACTTTTTATTTTCTGGAAGATATAGCCATGTTTTAAAATCATTCTATTGCAAAAAAAAAGTATATTTAAGGGGCATTTAAGGGAAAATAAGTATATTTAAGGTAACTAACATCAGAAGGCCATTCCCAGACATTTTAGTCTTACCTAGGGACATCAACATCAGCTTTGTGCCCATCATACCCCCAAACAGTTTATAACTACGTTAAGATGACAAAAGGATCTTGAAATACGCCATTTCCTTGAAAATGAGATGTTGTCTTTCTGATTTGTCAGATGTCTGAAGCTTCCTAAGAGTGTCCTGATTGGTTCAATATCTGCAAGTGTTTTTGTAAGTGTCAGGGTGCCTCGGGGAAACTTTAAACAAAACTCCTGGGCTCCAAAACAAAGCTACGATGCACCAGATTTTGAGACATGATATTCCTATTAGAAAAATACAACTGTGTTCAAAAATGATATGCTGTGTTGATCCTATGTATGATTATTTCATCCAGCCATCCATCCGTTTTCTATACCCGTTGTAATCCTGTACAGGGTCACGGGGGTCTGCCGGAGCCTATCCCGACTCATTACAGGCGAGACGCAGGGGTCCACCCTGGACAGGTCGCCAGTCCATCACAGGGCCACATACAGAGACAAACAACCGTGCACGCTCGCACTTACGGGCAATTTAGAATAATTACGAAACCTATCATGCATGTTTTTGGACCGTGGGAGGAAGCTGTAGTACCCAGAGGAGACCCATGCAAGCGCAGGGAGAACATGCAAACTCCACACACACAGACTCCTGGCGGGAGTCGAACCAGGAACCTTCCTCTTCTAACCACTAAGCCGCTGGGCTGCGATTATTTAAATGTAATATAATTCAGTTCCGTTTATTTTTTACAATGCTTATTCACAAGAAACGGCCAACGTGAGACACCCTTCAGGTACAGGTCCAACTGAACGCAATCCAGTTCAATCCACTTCTTCACATATTTGAGTTAAATACATTTCATTTAATTCATGTGTAATCCCAGTCTTTCCGATTAGATCCGAGTAATTATAACAACATCTATTTAATGGCATTTATCCATGAGCAGCTTAGCTAATGAAACCAGGGGCTTGCATGGATATTCAGTTCTGCTGAATCCACCGTCCTGTCACAACAGAAACTTGAAACTGCTTTGCAACAGGAAGCGACATGAAGCAGAACCAAACTCAGCACGGGCTGCTGTCTGACTTGACCGGTTGGGTAATTAAATGTTATGTTTAAATTATCAACAAATTTGATAGCATCCTTTAATTTTAAATGTACTCACTATCCCAAATTATAGTGAAAGCCAGATTATATATATATATATATATATATATATAAGTGTAACACCGTGAGAACCAACCTCATTCTTTCCTCTCTCTACAGAAAAAGAACACCACTTGGCCACGAGCACCGACACTGAACGTAAATCATTAAACGTGAAATCGTCCAGTGTAAATGTAATTTCCACAGATACTGAGCCGAAGCATCACCACTTTCTAAAATCAAATGGCAGATTAGATGCCTATAAAAAGTCCTTCCTTTTAACAGCCTGTCCACTGTTACAGAGCTGACCTCCATGAGTCTGTTAAGATTATTTCCAGGACAGGTTTATCACATAGTTTCTCCACTAACAGGAAAAGAATGAGCCTTGTCAAAAGGAGTGGCACGGTGAAGGAGACGAGTCTATGTGTTGCCTTAATTCCTTACTTAGTCATCCAAGATGATGGGAATTGCACCATCTATCATTCTGAGGAAGAAGCTCCGCTCACCTTGTTCATGAATTTGGACTCGTGTTCTAATATGCTAAGTGGGAGTGTGTCTGAAAGGTTAATATGTAGGAGAAAAGCCTTTGACCTGACATGAGTTATTGTTAATGGTAATAACTAATTAAATTAAAGATAACTAATTTACTCAATTAGATATTGCGTAGCAGGCTCACACCCTGTACACACACCATCACCGTTACAAAAAAAACTCCAAATGTTATCAGCTCTGACATGTTCCTGGTTTTTAAAGTCTGGCACTAGGCCACAGTATCACTGTCCCGGCTTTTAGTGACTTTAAATCTCCCTGCTGTATCCACTTTCAGGAATGTTCCAGATCTGTTGTTTTGTTTCTAAATAGCCAGGCTTGACAGGCCCGCCTTATACTAGTACTTTATAGTATCAGGGTATCTGTGCCTTTTCAGCCACATGTTGTATTTCACACTTGTGTTGCCTTGTCTCAGCTATCACACCTTTGTTATGTTTAATGGTATCTCCAGCCTTGGACCACTGATACCAGCTGAGCGGTCAGAGTGTTAGCACTCCTCAATATCTATTACAATTAGTTTTTGATTAAGGAACCCTGTGCGGCTGTTTGAAGCCTTTAATGTTGTGTCAACTGGATGATGATGGAGAGAGCAGCATGGATGCCTCCCAGTAACAAAGCGGCCAGTAAAATGCTCAGAGTGAAACCATTTTATCTTCCTAATGGAAACCAGATGACCTTCCTTTGCTTTTCCCCCCTCCCCTTTATAAATGTTGAAGTTTTCTTTGAGGTTACACTGACTGTAAGTATTCTTTCCCTTTTTAAAATTTATGTAAAGGTTCTCTGGCAGTTTCATTTCACCTCTCTTATACTTAGCAAGCCAGTGGTTTTGACATAGTGGACGCTTTGGAATAAAGACGGCATATCAGCTCCATGTATGAAAGATCACCTGCATTAAAGATTATATGCTCAAAATCAGGATTTCCTCAAACCAGTAAAAAGAAACAAAAAAAAAAAACATATTTATCTGAATGTTCTACTTTAACTGTAATTATCATAACAGTTTCGCAACTCGCGTCTTATGGCAAATCCTAAAATAATGGTATAACAATGCATAGTCCCCCCCGCACCCCTTCTTTTTTTGGCACACATAATAACGTTCAGAGTTTTGCATTTCGAACTGCAGGTTTTTTCGGTACACGCTGCACGTGTTGGATCATTTGTCAACGAGGCAGGAACCATCACTTCGATAACCTAGAAAAGGGAGCCCACTAACATGTGGTAGATGTTCTGAGAGGGTCTATTTTAAGAACCTGTGATGTTATGCTGAAGGTGACGCCTTGGTTTTTAAAGAAAACTCGACCAAGCAGAAGACGAAAGAGAAACTGCAAGTTCTGTCCAATTGAAAATGTTGAAAATGAAATAAAACAAAAAGAACTTGTAAGTAAAGCTTCCACATTTGCTTGGTCGTCATCACCCGGCTTCCTTCAAATATCGCTGCTTTCTAAAGCAGTCTACAATCATGGTTTTTTTTTGCCTTTTCATGTATACATGCACACAAACTCTGCCTCCTCTATCTCGATTACAGAAGGCAGTCGGACTAAGCAGCTCTTCAAAGTTTTTCCTTTCACTGCTGGACTACATCACCCCACTGAGGTCATCAGAGCTCCATCCCCACTGTAAACACCACTGGCAAAAGAGTGCTTCCCCCTAGCGATGTCTCTGACAGTTTGCCAAAATCTCTTTGAGGCCAAGAAAAACTCATCTTCCATAGCTTCGCCAAACTTCTCCTGCACCCAATATTTCGCTTTCGCAGCTGTCCGAGCAACTTTGCGTTTGGATTGCCAGGACCTGTCAGGAGCTTGCCTCTGGAGTCCCACAAACTAGACAAGCGCTATCGTAGTCTTCTGTCTGACGGCTCCCTTCACCTCAGGTGTCCAACATCGGTTTCAGGGGTGGCTGCTATGACGAGCAACCACCCCTGAAACGCTGTGAATATAGTCCAAATGGTGTAATCTCCTGGTTGCACTCAAAGACAGTTTACTGCATACACTAGGCTCCATGTATGAAACGTGAGCAAAACAAATATAAGCATAAACTGTTCATAAAGCAACATTTACGCATGCTGGTATTGCAAAATTTTCATAGATATGAACAAAATCTACTCCTGCCTGTCATGTAGCCTGTGTAAATAAGGATGCACTTAATAATTGCTTGGCACTTTCAGATTTTACAACATTACTGCATTATACGGTCTGTTATTTCCCCAATATGCAGATACATCCCCAACATGTATGTAAACATAAAAATGGACTAGTTTTCAGGCACAATGCATGGTGATATAATAAATAATGTACAGATAAAAGCGTACTCGTAAGGTTTGCCGTTGACTCCTGCGGAGACATGTTGCTGCCTCCATCAGCCACGATTCCTGACAAAGATGCATCTTTGATTACTTTGGGATGTCCTCCCTTCAGTTGCAGTAATGGTTTTTCCACAGACAAATGCAGCTTTGTTTTGCATCTCACTTCACATCAAACATTTAAAAAGTCTCTCTTCACTCCTCGAATGCTTCACCGGATAAATGACACGGCATTACCTGCATTAGCTACCTCTTTCCAGGTCCATGCCGCTGTCACTTCTGGACCAAATTATAATTCCGTAGCAAATAATCGCCGTGGCTCAGCTGCAGTTAATTGTTATTAACTGTTGTAGAGTCTGAAAACGTTTTTGTCCAATCTCTTTCTTTTTTTTTTTTTAAATGTGTGCCATGTCCACAGGTGGGCCTGCAGGTTGAGGATATGCGTTTACGCCGGCTTAAGGAGGTCCTTGGATGGGAATTTATGCTGATTAATGAGCAGCTGGATCATTTAGTTTTACATGGCAATCATGAATCCGGAGTAGGTTTTTAGTAAAGAGGTGATTTATCTACTCTCAGTGTTCAGCATGGTACAGTACAGTAAGTTTTTTGACCATGAGTGGAGGCCCTGAAGATGGCCTGTTCAGATTTAGTGCGTCTACGCTTCATGTGTCGACCTTCACATGGAGGTGCGATGGGTCTCTCCAGTCTGCCACCTGATCTAACTCGTGATCAGATGGTGATCAGATGGTGATCAGATGGTGACCAGATGGTGATCAGATGGTGATCAGATGGTGATCAGGGGACAGCTCAACTCCAACTCTTCACCAAGACACTTGTCCAAACAAACTGTGCTGAGAAGTATTGAAGTAGACGAAAGGTTTTCATAAATAAACAGAGTTCAAAGATCAAAGTAACTGTTGTCTGTCCGTATTTTTAAGCTTTACTAAATATTCTGGATTCACATCTAAAGCACCCTGGTGGCCTGAGCGTTCATATGTTGAAATGGTTCACGCACAATAAGTTCTCCAAAAACACTGTTTACTTACCAAAGAAATGTGGGAAAGCAAAAAAAAATTAAAAAATTAAAAAATCACGACGGTTCATCAAGAGAAACAAAACAATCCTCAGAAAAAGGTTCGGAGGTGTCCAGTTGAGTCGGAGAATTAAAATGCATTTTCCTGCATGACCAAAACTATGATGAGAGACTTTTTTCACTGTTGCTCCTTCTGACACTGTATAACCAGCTAATTCGAGTTTAACTCAATCTCCAGGAGTAAAAAATGATAAATCGGCTTGACAATCAATTACTTATTAAGTTAAAACAATCCTTAGCCTCTGACCTGGTATTTTACATATATACTCTATTACTGTTTTCACACAAGATATATACCATAACGCTATTTTATTAAGAAAATACTACATATATGTATTTGCTTTAAGCAGACTGAAGGTCTGTCCGACGTTTGGAGCGGCTGAGGGCTGTGAGCCCTCTGTCACACTCACAAACATGAGGGGGAGATTAAAAAGAAAGAAAGAAAGAAGAAGAAGTCCTGGCATGCAGGCAGTCTGATAAGTTGCAGCTTGTGTAGTTTTGTTTAGTTTACTTAATCCCTGAGCTGGAAATGACCTTGTGAACTTACATTGGGCTGAATGTTGTTGGGATTTTTTTATGTTTTTTTTTTTTTTTCTTTTTGCCTCTTTTCTCTTTTTCATTTCAGCCAGTCAGCAGCTAGCCCTCTTTACAAAACCTGCATTGAGATTTTGAATAATTTTCAACTATTCGAATCTTAGTGGCGTTCTGTATCTGCCATTAAGTGTCTGCGTGCTGCTGCCGACTCTTTCTACTGCATTCACACATGGAAGGTCAAAGATCGCTGTCCTCCAACAATTACACTCACTTCTTTAGCACCAGTTTGAGCCTGCTTCCATCAAACCTCCTTTTGTACACACATGGCCTACAACCCGGCCAACCGTGGTTTAATGATTACTGTGACCTGTTTATCTGATTGTCGAGCAGGTAACCATTAATACATATTTACTTCCTGATGGCCTCTGAAATGTGCATACAACCTTTGCCCCACAAATGTCAACCGTATTATAAAAAAAATGCCTTCTTAGAGATTCTACACAGAAAAGAAAAGAAAAGAAAAGAAAAGAAAAGAAAAGAAAAGAAAAGGAAAAAGCTGCCTGAGAATATATTATTTTTGTAAAATCTTGCCACCTCCCATGAGCGGCCACGGTGTTCATCCTTTGTTTAGCTGATGCAGAATGATAACTCACCAGTTGTCTTCCTCGGTGAGATGTGTAATATATAGCTGAGAGGTGTCTTGACATAGTTATATCTGTTGGTGTCCTCGAAAAGACAAGGAGAGTCAATTACAATGGTGGAGCAGAACGGCTGTGCGAATGTCAACTCCCTGCACAGACGGCTGTGATAAATAACACCTGACCTCACACCAGGCGGTGGTTTCTCTGCAGGACCAGAGACAGACCTGCACAAGGAAATGTGAAATCAAGGCAGAATGTGGGGCACTTTCAGTACAAGGGTGTAGGGCATAGCACAAGAGGACAAGGGACGTATGAATGAGCAGCAAGACGTGTTGAGAAACATAGTGCCATTGCACTACTGGTGTTTACTTTACAGCAATGCTGTGAAGATATGAAACTTCGCTCAGGGGGTGTCGTGGCAGGCCCTGCTGTTATTCATACCTGTTTCTGACAAGAAAAACAAAGCTCCAACCTGTCCTGCGCATACTTTATTTGTCTGCATGAGACGTAAAGCAGCAGGTTGGTCCACCCGCGACTCCCATTGCGCTCGTCTGACTGTAATCTTTGTTGACAGAAAGCAAGTGTGGGTATCAGGTCACTTTCTGCTGCTTCCAGTAATGCACCACCTCAGTGTTCTGAATCCGGCAGACCCAGTGGTGGAGACTTTTGATGCTCTAAGTACAGAGACCTCTGTGTTCGGTTGCGAGCAGACTGGATTATTGGGCCTCAACAAAGCTGACAGCGGCAAGGTGAGGGTAGGATCACGCGCTGCGACACTGAACATTCAGCAGCCGAGCATTCTTATCTCCTGTGTGCATGCGCATGTACTTTGTGTATATTTGATGCATATGAGCATGTGTGTGTGTGTGAGGGGCAGAACAGGGCAAGTGGGGGAGTCCTGCGTCCCGCGGGAGACGCGCAGGCTGAAAGAGAGTAGGAATGAGCAACAGGCAGACACAAGGGCACAGGCAGATGTGTGGAAAGATAAATGAGGAGATAAATCACGGAGTGTCTAGGCCCAAGGCATTTGCATTCCTGAAATGAAACTCCAAGGAGAAACACTGCGGCGCATTGAGCTCCAGTGACTTTAAATAAAACGCATACAGTGCGTCTACATGTGTCGTGTGGGAGCGAAACAGACAGAAGATATTTTTCTTCCTCACAGCTTCACAGTAGACTGTATCACATTGCTTCATCAAAGAACATTCAGAGCGGACTTGATAGCCTTTGTGTGGCTCTAATAAAGTCAAACGGCTGACAAAGTGACAACAGCTCCTAGTGGGCTTCGACAATTATCTTTATTATCATATGTTGCTGCTAAAAGAAATTATCAACTCAGGAAAATTGGAGGTAATTTTGGTAACAAGCATTCCTCCACTCCACAAGGTAGAATAAAGGCTGGCGGGGTCACCAACACAAGGCTTATTTTAGACGGGCGAACGTTTGATCTATGGGGTCCTGGGTTGTCTCAATGCCAGAGAGAAGGACATTCACCTTCTGGGATCGCAGCGCCCTGTGTCTGGTCTTCACGCCTTGAGAAATTCACTTTAGACAAAAGTGTGTCTGATGGGGTTCGCATTCTTCCTCTTATTACCAAAATAAATATTACAGTGTTCAGAAAGTAATGGGAGTGTTTGTAGTTTGTTGTGGCTTTAACGTCAAGCATATAATGCTTGCACATTTACTGATTTTAGTTAAGAAATTAACATGAGTCCTGTCTCTGAGTTTTAGGAACATGAGAGTCTGAAACAAAAATAAAACAAAACACAAAAAAAAAAAAATGGTGGTTCTAAATAATCATTTGTCCTGGCCATAACCTTAACAGCAGTGGGACTTTCCCATGAAAAGAACAGCCCGAGAAAACTCGTGGTGGGAGGCTCTGGGTGTGTGGGAGGGAACATGAAGGAGAGACTGTCATCACTAATTCCCTGCCAGGCAGCCAAAGAAGTGTTGACTAACTAATGACCGTGTTTAACAAGTGAAGTGCATCATGTTTGAGGAAACACAGCTGGATATGGGTTCTGTGCATTGAGTGACTCAGAGAAAACAGTCCATTGTCTTAAATGTTGTCCACCCACAAGCCGTTTTCTCAGAGCGGTGAGAATACACTTCTGTGAAAGTGGTAAAAGGGGGAGTTAAAGGGAAACAGCTGGACTTTAAAGGAGTGTGGTTGGCGTCCGTGTCTCGGAGGTATATCTCTATGGTACTGGGGTAGGCGTGGAGGATAAAACAGTAGTCCAAGAGTTGCAATTCAAATGATCCAAGGAATGATGACACGAAAACAAAGACGAGGAATGCAACTTATCTTATGAGCACTGCTATAAAACTGATGAGGGAAACATGAGCTATCCTTTGGCAGATGCGTGATGCATTGACTTGTAAAACAATCAACATCAGCTGATTACGAGGAAAGATCTAATCCCTGACAACAGGTCAGTGTTAGTTCAGGCATATTGTGAGAGAGTGATATGACAAACACAAATTAGCCTGGAGAAAATTAAATCATCCCTTTCCCGCAGAATATACCTCCAAATTACATGGGATTTAAACATATGTTATCAACTTGTCTGACAATTATCTTGACTCAGATTTGGCACTTGGCGACCACACCAACATGTGTTTGGATGCTGCCGCGGAGCCAAGTTAATGTTTTATATTATAACTACAGCGCTCCTGGCCAGACTAAAGCTCATGCTGCTTCGTAATTCTCTCAAGAGTTTGTTCATAACTCATTTCTCATGCCAACATTCTGTTTGCCTATAATGAGGCAGAAAAAAAGACTTCCATTTTACAGCAATGCATTACTTGAACGATGACTAGTGTTTTCCTAAAATTTCTCCCTAATGAGCATTTTGCTCGCTATCATTTATGACCCAGCTGCCTTTGACCATGTGATTGAAAGGTGTTCCTACTTATGGCGTCCCCATTACCCGAGTACCTCTTGCACGCAGATATGCTGAGTCAGCAGAGAAGACTATTCTCTCTTGTTTGGAGGAATATGCCCGAACACTTCAGCCGACTGCAGATGATGTTTTAATACTGAGAACTTAACAGTAGATGCAGGAATCAGCTGCTCAAATCGCTTTGGTTCTGATAAAGTAATTATCAGCTGGAACTCAGGTGATTATGATGATTATCATCAAACTCATTACTCACGTTCACAGTCTAGCACCATCAGATTGAGATTTCAGATTAAACCATACTTCCTTCCATTATGGCTTTACTTTGCCTTTAATCTTAATTCAAAAACATGCGCATGCGTAAAAAAAAAAAAAAAAAAAAAAAAAAAAAAAAAAAAGACAATGAACGTGCTAAACGTTGTAAATGATACGCAACATCGTTGTTGGGGTCCATCCTTGGGATTTATCACAGATCTCTTTAATGCTTGGATCTAAGCACTTGAAGCACTTGTCATTACAAAACACTAAGGACAGCAAAATATCATTACCTAGGGGCTCAATATAAAACCTTAAAAATCCAGATAATTGCAGCAGAGCAAGTGTTGGCCTCATTAGTCAACATCAAAGTCAGTTTTAGGAGACCCAAGAGCTCTATTTCTCTCTGCCTAGCTGTTTTGTTTGATTAAGGCAAAAAAAAAAGGAAAAAAAAAGAAAATCTTAATCAAATTTGAGAAAAGATCATGGCTCTCCCACAGTTAACCCCATATGTTGAAAAATGATGCTAAGAGGTCCCTTTGGCATTAGATGCTACCAGAAAAAGGTTCAGACAAAAGTGGGACTGTGTGTCAAACTAGCGAGGAGACCTGTGAGCCGGTTTAGGTTTGCAGCCTCGCCCTGAAATTCCTGCAGATTCCTCAAATTATTTACCGACACTCTGCAGTCAAGCAGATGAAGAATGAAAAACCTCTCCAATCGCTCTCCAAAGAAACACTGCTCGTAGGCATTTCCACTAATTTTCTGTCACATTTTCAGACGAGGCAGAGGAAATGTTTGCCCGTGCGAGGACTCGGCCTTCCATGGACACGGCAAAATGCAAAAATGGAGAAAAGAAACGCAAGTTATACTGGTTTCATATTGCTCGCAAAACACTAAAGGTCAAATTAAATGTAGGGCTCACTGAGTTTATTTGCGCTTTCCGTGTCATTTAGACTTTTTTTTCCTGATTTAGTGTTGTACTTAGAGCAGTAAGAATTCAATATTACAAGGAAAAGGTTGTTTTTTTTTTGTTGTTTTTTTTAAACTGAAGCGCCACATACAATCCCCTGCCAACCACACACACACACACACACACACTCACATGCACCACAGCATTCTGTGAAGAAGCTGTCCTAAGCCACCTAAATCTCAGCTATTTGATAGTGTTTGTGAAACATTTACTTGTGACCTACGCTCTCAAACCCCTTAAGCCATCCGCATGACTGAGGGAAGTGAAGGGTCTTTTAAGGCCCTAAGTATTGCTAGAGTCCTCCTTATATTACTGATGATATCTGTCCTGAGGAGTTTGCTGACAAGAGCCCAGGGATCAGAAATAGCCATAAAGCAGATGGGAAATTACATCTTATCCAACACATACTGAAATGGCCTGTCTGATGATAGAAAAGGCTCACTACAGTGTATTTAAGCAGGGATTTACCCTTTGGCCCAGTCTCTTCAAACCCATGGACACTACTACATCATGACTCAGTTGCAATAGATAGCTTTACACGGCACTGCAACACACTGTGTTGTAATACCACCGAACGCTGAGTGCCAAGCAGGAGTCAGGGAAATCCTTAAGCTAACCATCTGGCAGAAATGTGAAAAAAAAAATAAAGAAATAAATAAAAATCAGCCAATAGATGTGTATTGTTAAATTACAGCGCAAAAACATGTTCATGCAAACTGCGCTGCATCACTTCTCACTGCAGAGTTTTACTGAATATTGGAGGGACAGAGTGAAAGCGCAGGACAACATTAATCCCTTAAGCCCTTCAATGATGGCCTCTGACCAGGCCCTATGAGATCCACTACCCTAGACTAATCTGTTCCCAACAGTGATGAAGCCAGAAAGTGGCTCTTGCATTTAACAAACTGTTGACAGGGGATTATCAAGTTTGTGGCAATAAAAATGTCAAAACCCACAATAAGTACATGTCTTTCGATATAAACATATACATTATCTATATATATATATATATAAAGTTGTCGCTTTTTTTTTTTTTTGTCGTTTCTTGTTCAAGAAATGTAAACTGGCCAGTTAAACCTATTCTGCATAGGCAATATTACATAATAATATCCGTTATAAAATGTTAGATGTTTTAAATAGCACTTGGATGCTTGACTTTTCCTGCAGCTCCAAACACTCATGAAAGATAGGAAACACATTTGTGAATCCACGGCTGAAGAGCTTTGATGCTGCATTCTCGCAGGTTCGTGGAAACGGGCCACACTTCTGGTTGAAAGAAGAAAGAACATTGTCGTCTTTGACAAAGCGGCAACACTCCTCGTTTATGTGTCACCTGTTCAGCCATCATTTTCTGGCTTTATTAACCAAGTTAGACGCTCCGTCGGCAAAACGTTATGTAGATTTTGCAAAACTATGCTCCCCATTCAGACTAAAACAGACAAATCCAGGTCTGCTTTAGACCTGGCCTAACTTCTGATTTACAAGTTGCTAATATATGGTAAATGGTCTGCACTCGAACAGCACATTTTAACTAGGTGACAGCTGGAGTCACAAACTGGATGGCGACATGCTTCTAATTTACACATTCACACGTACAGCTGCCAGGTAGGAACCAGGGAAGTTATCGTCACTGGAATCAACTTGGAGCTCAGTCTTCTCAAAGACACCTTTCTGTTCTGGTGGTCCAGCAAAAAGCTAAATTAAACCTGGGACAAAAGAAAAAAACTCATTCAAAACACTTTTCTATTGTTATTCTTGTACAGTTTTTAACACTTAACAGTTGGGAGCTCTACTGAGTGTACACCATGTCTGCAGTAAATGCATCAAACTGTGTATGATTTTTCAAATGTAAAATACGTTTAGTTCAGAAAATCCTCGCTGACCGAGTAAAATTATTTATTTGATTCAGGATGGGGCATGTAAGTTCTAACGTTTATTAAGGTTTGGTATTTAATTCCTAATAAGCCACCATGTCAAAATATTTTACACAATCTTATATACCCTATTAATTTAAAACAAGAAAGCAAACTTACTGACATTTAGGTTACTACATTTCTTTTTATTTTCTTTATTTTTAATAAAACCGAACAGAGCTGGCATCTCTTAAAGAATTAGTGATATTAAATGTTCTTTGTAAGTCAAAAAAAAAAATCTTAGCATCCATTAATTCAACCATCAAATTAAAGTCAAATTGTTTGTAAAATATGTCTATAATTTAAAAATATTAAAAAAAAAAAGCTACTCAGACAGATTAGATCCATATCTAGGAAGACGTAAGGTCTAAAAATGATCCATTCGGCCTCCACCATCAACGGCTGGATATTAAACTGCCTTTTTGAAACAAGTAGAAAAATTAAATTTAACTTTTGCCGTAGCCCGTAGGCAAAACAGCAAATAAATCTGCCATGCAAAGGATTGATTTGTGCGCCGTCTTCCGTTTAATATTTGAATTAAAAAGTCGGAATCTTTAACCGTCGATGCCAAAGTCTCTTCTCTGAGCGACGAAGCTGAACTAAGGTTTACAAATCTCCGTCTGAATGCTCCACAAAGTTTCTGGAGAAATGTCCTGTGAACAGATAAGCGCAGGTTGGACCTGACTGGCCTTAATGCCCTGCCCCATGTTTGGTAAAAACCAAACACAACATGTTGAACAGCTGAAACACCCCATACCCACTGCCAAACACGGTGATGGAGGGGTAATGACTTGGGGTTGATTCACAGCCATAGTACGTGGGCATCCTGCAGTTATTGAGTTGACTGTGAACTCATCTGTATTATAGAATATAGAATTACAACTAAAGCTGGACGTGTGCAGCGATAAACTTTACATGGGACTTTGATGTGGAAACCCATTACGTAAACTTCATTTCTCCTCTGATAAAACAGTGTCCTGAGAAATGTACGAGAATGTGGGCTTGTACGGGTTTGAATATGTATCAGCCCCAACAAAGAGCCTCTCCTCATCCATGTTTATGGAATCAAGGAGAAAAGCTCCTCAGAAGCGGGGCTGGTATCCGAGTCAGAGAGCTTTTCCTGAATAGATGTTCTCGTCTGTACTCGTGTTCTTGTGAAACATCATCACACTTGCAGGTGAAGGACCGTTTTGGTTCAACGTTAAAAGCTGTTTTTGTGATGAAGGACAGAAGGAAGAGGCTGAGCCATTTGATTTTATTCTTCCGAACTTCATCTGATTCTCGAACATTTTCGAGATATCACCAAATCCACCTTTAAAGCTGTGGAAGAATCTGGTTGAATAAGAAGAGTGTTTAATACTGTGCAGTTGGCTTGACTTTGTTGTGACAGTTGATTCTGTATGGCAGTGCCTCAGTTTTGAGCATAATGCTGTCCATGGAGCTTTACTGGTATAAAAACGTGGCCAAGATTGTTTGTAATCATCCCAATCCGTGTCCTTCATCGTGTAGCCTTCTCCACCAGATTTTAAACAGCTTGTCTGGAAATATTGCTTCATGAAGGAGCTCTTCCCATTTCTTTTCTGTGGCTTTTGTAGTGACAGTGGGACCAGTGACTTATTACTACCTACTTATTAAACCTATAAACTTCTGTTCAAGGCCCCATTCCCAGCGTTAGGTTTGAGCACCGACGTCGCAGCCGACAGCGGTCTGACAGAAATTGCATGGCAACCATCAGGGACCGAATCTAGGCCTAGTTTGCGAGCAGGCGGCCTAATCCTGTTGTCACCCAGGCTGGCAGCTTAAGAGAAAGTTGGGTACACCATTTGGATTCGCAGATGATGGAGCTATCTCCCCAGCTGGCCTCTAATCTAGCAGCGAGTGTGAATGCACTCTGTAGCTGTGCTTCTACTCTCCTTTAAAATACAGTCATGCTGAGATGCAGTGAGTGGACGGGCTGATAAATGTGATGTTAGGGTGAATGTTTCCCTGCCATGGAGCGAAGCTCTTACCGGCACGTTAACAGACCCATGACGACAAGTGAGAGCGCATCAAGGTTGGCCTGCCCCGTAGAGTCGGTTGTTTGTAGGAAGCCTCTTTTTAGTTTTATACATCCGTGCAGTGTTGACAACTATACGTGCTGTCAAACTGCCAGTCTGCCACAGTCAGCTGACTTCTCCCACAATAGATGCCTGTTGATAAAATGATTAATTATTTACTTGTAGGTGTTGGGAGGTCTCTTACAGGTAAAAAAAAAAAAAAGGTCATTATTTCTGCCTTGTACATGCTTAGGGTTTAAGTCTGCCTTAAAAAGACAACTTAACTGACATCGTTTATACTCTTCTCCAATATTCCATTTTTTTTTGGAATCTTGTGAATTTATGAAAGAGAAACAACCCAACACATATATTTACATATAAAGTATTGCAGAAAATAATCTAATATTATTTTAACACTTTTAGCGTTGTAAATTTAATCCAGATAGACATTCACATCCAACTACACATATACTTAACACACATACACACAGTCCACCCCGAGAGCACCCAGACCTCCACCCAATCCCACTACACTGCACTCCAACACCAAAACCACCCAAGTCCATTCCTGTTTTTATATCAGTAAAATACTTGTCTGTTTTTTTTTTATATTTATTCTCAGCTTCTTCACTTCTATATTTTATGAATTCTTTATATAGTCTGGTCTTTTTTTTGTTTTTTTTTACAGGCATTTTGCAATCCCTTTGTATTCCATGGTGTATCTGAATATTTCTTTCTTTCATTGTATTTCTTTATTGGACAATTCCTATCACACAATAACTTAAAAAAGGTATACAAAAAAAAAGTGTTATATGCTTTATCAGTGTTGTCTTGATTAAATACTGACTCCCAGTTCTGTCTAATCAGCCCTTCTTTAAATGCATTAATTGTCTCCTCTGTCTTCACTCTCTTCAACAGCAGCAGTCACATACTATGAAAACTGGCAGATGATCACTGATATTAATTAATAATCCACTTTTGTTTTCTATCGGGTTTGTAAATATGTTGTCCATTAACGTGGCACTGAGAGAAGTAATTCTACCAGGTCTACCAGGTAATTTTAGGATACAGCCTCAGGCTGTGCATTGTATGGATAAACTCTTTTGTTGGTTTGTGATTATTTGGTTTAAGCAGATCAATGTTAAAGTCCCCACAGATGAAGAACACCTTCTGAGTTGAAGCTGCGTGCGAGGTTTCAAAGTTAGACCCTGGTGTTCCGTAGATGCCGCTTATAATTACATTCTTTTCCATATCCATTCCTGCTGTTATACATTCAAATATATCATCCATCCCTCTTGTCATTTTTTTCTCCACCAGTCCACACTTCAGGTTTGGTCCACATCTACAGCTGCCCCTCCACCAGTCCTCCCCTCTGTTGATGTAGTTGAATTCTTATCCGTCCAGCTCAAAATCAGCTCCCTTCTCAGTGCTGATCCACGTGTCAGAGATGCAATAATACTGAATGGTTGTTTAAACTGGCTCAGATGATGTTTGATTTTGTTAAAGTTTGCATCCATGCTTCTGCTGTTTAAATGTATAACAGAGAGATTGTCGTCAGATTGAACTGATCCTCTGAGTAGTAGCAGCAGTGGTCGATGGTGTCATAGTAGAAGTTATTATCCGGGTCAAGTCATCCTCCACGTCCTGATGTTTGTGTAATTAAATGTTTTCAGCTCTGTTTTATCACAGTTCACAGTCGTAAAAGGTGATGATTTGTCAACAGATGATGATGATGAATTGCGAGTACTGGGTGTCATCCTGGTGGTGACGTCTGTTTTACCTTCAGTGCTCAATTAAACCTCTCCAACTCCTCCATGTCTCCGATTACCAGAACCGCCTCCTCCGGTGCTCCCGTTTAGTTGATGTAGACGTCCGATCCTCTCAGCTCCTTCCCCTTGGACTGGAGAAAAGAAGCCACCTGCCACCAGTTTCTCCTCCGCGGTCCCGTCCAGCTCCGCTGCAACCGTCCGAGCAGCAGCAGGTTTGACCCGCAGGCCGGTGGCGATCACGGCGGGTCCCGCTCCGAGTCCGACACTCGCTTCTCCAGGAAAGTCACCCGCTCGTCCTGTTCGGCCTTCTGGAGTTTCAGCGACCGAACCTCCTCAACCAAGGCCAAGATCCCGACAGCAGAAACGCCAGTGACTTCTCAATATCGTCCAAATCCTCCATCGCCCGGCTCTTTTTTGGCCCCATCCCGAGCGCGTTGTAAAGTTGTCTTTTATTTAGTAAAGTAATAATAACAATAAACGCCTGCAGGATGACAAATGCCAAACAAACTTTCCAACGCAGCTTGTCGCTCCACGATCCGGCCTGCACCAACCCGCCGATCCCAACCGGAAGTGGTATTTCTCACCCGAAATACTTCCTTTATTTTGAACGTATTAAACGGTTTCAAACTAGATTTAAGTGGACGTATTTGTTGGAATAAACGTGGCATAAAGCGGACCTAGTTTAGTTTCTCTATAAAGTGATTTTTGTGTTGAACTGGCACTAAGTAATTCAAAATGAATTAAACAGCCATATCCCATCCAGTAATTCTAGTTATACTGAAATTCATGTAATACTTTGATAAACGCTGATTTGCAAACAAAATAAACTACTGTCGAACTTTATCGAAAAGCGCACTGCAGATTTACTTCCATTTGAAGAAATCCCACTTACAGGGGAATTAACTGCAGTTATTTAATTGTATCTCATATTAATAATGTTATTGTCACAGCAATTTAGTTTTGCAGCGTTTATCTTAAAATTTCAAAATGCAGTCGCTGGTTCACGTACGGATACGGGCAGATGTAAAAGGTTTGTGTGAAACAAAAACTCCAAATGAAATGTTGAGATCACATTTGAAGAGCTTGAATGTTGTAATTTTCTGAACACACAGTTCTCAGTGTTCTCCGGTTGGCCAGGAATCAGGCACTGGTGAAAGAAAAATCCCTCCTACTCCCATCCTGATAGAGTCCATTGAAACACAGACCCCACACCACGACTAATAGCAATGGGAATCAGCTGAAAATATGTGACATAATCACATTAGAGTCTTAAAGAACACAAAGCACATAGTCAACTTCCCTTGATCAAGGCACATCTGGAGGGGCAGGGGACTTGAAACATAGTCCTGCCTTTCCCCTTCTGCAATGAAAACAAGCTGTTTCACTATGCTTCCAGGCCAAAGCAGAACAAGAACTTTGACACAGTAATGGATTGCTCCAGCAGCCACGCAGCTTAATGCGAAGATGCCAGAAAAAAGGAAGAAGGGAAAATCTTTAAAGGTTTCAGAACAACGCCCACTACTTTCCCAGTGCGTTTGAACTTTGACCTGAAAGACTGAACACACAAAAAAACTACAATATTTGCTTCCTTTCCTTTGAAAGTGACTGTACAGCGCTGCGTTGCTGTTCCATTTATGTTAACAGAGATATGTGATTGCTCCCGTGTTTGTGATCTTTATATAAATACAACCTCGGGTGAACAAAAACATGTAACTTTCTTCGCCATACCATTATTTATTTAACAAAAATGAAGCCAATAAGAAATAAATTCATAAAAATAAAGTGAGCAATACAAAGTACCCTCTTAGTGCTTCCGTAGTATTTAGAAGAACTGATCATCAGACGCCTATAAATGAAGACATTTCAGGAATTTGACACTCAGGATCATTCAGGTGTGAGTTAACATATGGTCAAAAGGGAAAGACATACGCAATGGCCTTAGAGAAGCGATTTTTGCTGTAGATCAATCTGGTGAGGAATATAAATCCAAAAAAGAACAAAGAAAAAGAACATGAAAGCATGACTGAGGTTCACAAATCTGCATGTAAACAAACACACAAGACTTCTGAAACCAAAGTGGAGCTGATTGGCCTTAATGGCTAGTGTCCTGTTTGCCGAATACACAAACACAGCTTTTTAGAAAGAACAACCTCATAGACGACTTCAACAACAGCGGTGGAGGTGAGATGACTGTATTCGCTCACCTGCCTTGACTCCCATATGAAGTTACGGTATGTTTCAGTCACCAAGCAAACTCCTCTCCACTCAGAGTATTCTTGAGGCAAATGTGGGGCTGTCTGTCTGACAGCTACAGCTCGGTTGAAATTGGATCACGCCGCAGAACAATAACTCAAAGCACAAAGCCGTTCCAGAATCAAAGTTCTGGCAGTTTCTAGTTAAAATCCAGGCCTCAACCCAATTGAAATGCTGTGGTGGGACCTTAAGAGAAAAGTGCACAAGTGTAGGCCCCTAAACCACAATGAACCAATGTTAAACTGTAAAGAAGAATGGAGCAAAATTCCTCCAAAAGGATGTGAGACAACATTTTCTTTTTGGTCTCATATTTGGCATATATATATATATATATATATATATATATATATATATATATATATATATATATATATATATATATATATATATATATAATCTGGAAAGTCTGGAAACCTTAAAGAACAGACAATAAGTTGCCAAAGAGTTTCCAGCTGAGCACATATAGAAAGGTGACAGTCATTACAAGGCCCTTGTGCTTTAGTCCAAGTGTTCTTTTAAAATATGAATGCCGGTTAATATTTTCCAGAGGTCCTTCTGCACACTTTTAATGCCCACATTTTGTCTTCTCCCCATCCAAGGAACAAAGACTGGTTTCTGTTTCTGCTCTCAGCCTGCTGTGCAACTAAGGGCCTGGCCAGCCCATTAACACCCACCTCAACATGTTCCATTCCAGCATTGGGAGCTAATTACAAACACTGGCTAGGCTTAAAAACCTCTTATAGACAGCAAAGAAAGAAAGAAAGAAAGGCAAAGAGTGAGGCGTTTGAGGGCGTTAGAGAGACAGAAAGAATGAGAGACACAGTGGGAGAGAGGGGGGCCGCCGAGGCTAATGAATCCATGGGCAACGCCAGGGCTCTGCAACAGCGTAAATAGTTGTTCACTGCTAATGTCTCTCATCAAATTCCTCAAGAGCACAGGCGCTGAAAGGTGTGGCTATGTTTTATTCTCATTGTGCTTCTCTTTCTTTTCACCCTTTCAACGTGTACGCCTGAGCGGTGTGAAGTGTCGACTGAGGCTCGGTGTGGGAGAGAAGCAGTGGCCATCTCCCCAAAATAAAGTTACTTAAATCTGTGTTCATGCATGCGTGTGTGATTAAAAATAAAAAGAGAGGGAACGTTAATGATACAATTCTTCAAGAAACGCTGATTGTGAGAGTTTGGTTAATTAGGAGAGATTGTATCCTTATTAATGACGCCACTCATTAAGTGTCTCCAAACAGTCAAGTTCAGGAAATAAACCAAACACGGCCGTAAAGTTAAATCAGTTCCATATTTCCCCCCTTTCAAATACAACAGTCCATTCTTCCAATGGCATTTTCCAATAAAATGAAATGGTTTTCCTTCATTCATCACACTAATTTTTGCCAAAACGTAACTTCATAGCATACTTATGTTGTGGCGAAAGTAAAACAAGCAAAAAAAAAAAAAAAAAAAATAGATATATCTGCAACTAACATAATGATGTTTACAAAAACAAAACAAAAAAACATTAGAAAATGCATTGAACCTTTTTGTTTTTAACAGCCAGTCTCTCAGAAAACATCTATATCTGAAACCATGAAAGACAAGACAAAAAAAAAAAGATAGGATCTTTTCTTTTTTTTTCCGTGCAGCTACAAAGACAGTGAAGTTTTCCACTCCGGCTTTCACGTCAATGTATCTTTGCAAAAGACGTGACATGCATGCGGCTGACATTAGTTCAGAGTTGTGGTTAGCGCAGTAGTTCCCACATGTAACTGTCTCTAATCAAGTCCTGTGTTTCAAGGCCTGAGGCACAAAGATCAGACAGATCTCCAAGCGTGCCATCAACCACAAATTACAACCCTTGATTTGAGGTTAACTGAGAGCCACTCCTCCAAGAACAACAGAGACAGTTGTAATACCTAGATTGGCAGGAACCTGTGACAGAGATTAGGTGAGTAACACTTGGTATCAAATTTGGCATGGAATCAGGTTTTGTTGCAGAGAAGCAGGGCTGGGGATCAGGAGCCCTCATCCCCTTGGATATTGCGCATATCTTTGTGCGGTGGATTTGACCAAAAAAGCCTATAGTCTTCTAGATCCATATGAGCACTAACTTCTACAAATGGTGTTTTTTTTTTGGTTTTTTTTCTTTTAGTCAAAGAAAAGTTCTGGGGATTAGGCCAGACACCTTCTTTCGGTGGTCATTGCTCTGCTTTTGAATGCACATGCAATTCAAATTCCACTTCATGGAAAGCTAAAGCACCACTTATATTATATCTCCAGCCAAATGCCTTCAAAACTAACTTGTAAAACGAAGTCTGTTCTACTTCACCTTGCAGGGAGGTTTTATCATGTGTATTTTCTGGCACGTAAACAAACAGAGCAGAGTTGAGTGGTAGCCACATAAGGACCGGCACAATGACACTTTGGGTGCCAGAGTTTCACTGTTTTTATGTGCGGGGTTATTTTGCAGTCACCTTATTCAGTGCCTTTGGTTACCACATCATAAAGCTGAGGCAGACATTTTCCCTATTTCTGGCACCTCTTTTAGGTTAATGCTCCTAAGTCTACTTTTCAAGAATGCTTGAACCCGTTTGTTAAGATGCCAGCCAAAGTAAAACAAAACCATTTGTCATTAGCTGGCTGCAGGAGAGGGATGCTGTAGATGTGGCCCTTGTGCTGCCTTTAATGCGATGTGTGTGTGTGTGTGTGTGTGTGTGTGTGTGTGCGTGCGTGCATGCGTGTGCGCCAATTCATGTGACTCACAGGCAAACAGCCAAGAAAAATCAGCCTCTCGGTTACAATAAATATTCTGTTCCAATCTGTATTGCTCTTGTATTTAGTAAAAAAAAAAAAAAAGAAAACATAAAAAAGGTAAATGCTCTTTTAAATTAAGCACCTTTAATAAGTGAATATCACCCCACTTATTACTACATCCGAAGGATCCCATAGAGCCATAGATCAGCAGAAATATAGGATAATAATTATAATAATAAAATTGTGATGTCTGAGATTTTAACCTTGCTGAGTATTTTGGTTTGTTTGTTTGTTTTTTAATGGGCAAATCAGCATTCAGTTCGATTTCTTTTCCGAACTTGAACAAATATCTTCAAGAGCAAAACTTGAGTGTTCTCATAAAAACGAAGCGAAGTCCTTTGGAGCCACGGAAACATATCTCCTTCCACGAAAGGACAGGAATAATGTATTTTGCATTTAATCTTACCAGAAGGTAGTTTTTTTCTATAAGTTAAAACTTAAACTCCTCCATTATCACTTCAAAAGAGGGATTATGGCTAATTGAGCATTGTAGCCAAATAATTGGGTCCGAGGACCTATCCACATGGAGAGAATAACCCTCCTAGTTTGATTCTCAAAAAGAGACAAAGCCAGGGGGAGGAGTAATGTGAGTTAAGGGATTCTCACCCGCTCTTGTGAGGGCTTGTTTCACATACACGGCTCAAAGTGGAGCTAATAACTTAACGCTAGTGTGTTTTCACTCTTAAGAGGTCTTTCTCCTTGGAACCCAGAACATTCTCCCAGATCCTTTGGTAAGGACTCTTGAAGGACTTTGTTGAGCTTGTCAAATTCTTTACAAAGACTTTCCCTGTATTTATCTGCTTCAGTCTCTTGCGCTCTGAGAAACACATTAACACCCTCCGTGTGCACCACAGAAAACAGAACGTAATTATCAGCGATTAAATAACCTCATGTTGAGGTGAGTTAGTTACTTTTGTCATCATGTAAGTTATAATTTGGTGTCATAGTTCAGCAGTCTTTAAAGAAAAGCAAAAACATTTGTGGAGTTGAAGTTTATATATATATATATATATATATATATATATATATATATATATATATATATATATATATATATATATATGTTTAAATAAACTTTATAGTTTGTATGTATTTGTATTTGCATATAAAATGTGAAGAAACACAAAAGGTTTCAAACATAGTTTGTACTTTTTATTTCAGTATTTATTTGGTTAAGTTGAAGTTAAAGGGGGGAAATAATAATATTAATAAATGAAAAAACAAAAAACAGAGAGAATACGTTCTCTATGCGACCTGCTTCTATGAAACAGATTTGTATTTTTTTGGACCCGTCTGTAAAAGAAGCTGAACTGAGAGTGGCAGCATAGCAGATAACACAGTCACTGCTGCCTTCGACAGCAGACTGGTGAGATCTTCCTCTCGGTTCTCCTTCCTCACAGATAAACGACAAACATCTTACTGTATCAAAAATAAAATAAATCCTGGTCATTTCCTGGTTTTAATTTGCCTTTATTTAAAAGGCTCCAGTCACTCAATTTTCAACCAGAAAATTGCTCTTTAAGGCAGAAGCTAAGCTGGTGGAAGTAAGTGTAACACTGCTAATGGGGTCTCAATCCTTCTGCAGTGACCCTTACCCCTTCCCATCCTCTTTTAAAACAAATAGTCCACAACTGTCCTTGACTCCTCCTCTGGTGCTGTAGTCTGATGCCCCAGTTTTCTCTGGGAGTGACCCCTGGTTGACAGTTTCTCTCCAAGCTGCAAACTTAAGCTGCGTTTTGCTTGACTCAGTCTGGAGACGGGGGCAAAGAGTGATCACAAGTCTCGGTACTGGAGCATGCCCTCCAGCGGCAGGCTTTTTAATTACCTTGGACGCTTGCAAGGAGAGACGTTCTTCTGCTTTGGGCTGTCAAGAAATGGTACGCTTAGTCCAGCAAGCTGCACAGTGAAGGTGAGAAATGACACTTTATCATATTAGTGGGAAGTGCAGTTCATGTTTTTCATACATTGTTTTCACTGCAGGCAGGTTTGTTATTCGACAGCATCTACAGTGATATAAAATTGGGTATTTACAGTATAAATA
Source organism: Xenentodon cancila (assembly GCA_014839995.1). Classification (NCBI taxonomy): domain Eukaryota; kingdom Metazoa; phylum Chordata; class Actinopteri; order Beloniformes; family Belonidae; genus Xenentodon; species Xenentodon cancila. The sequence continues at coordinate 20,852,617 of CM026199.1, forward strand.
CAACATTTGAAGAGCGAATTACACCCCATGTTAATCAAGTAACAACTGGCTATAATGAATCAGGAATTTATTCATTGTTGACATTTTGTGTCGGCAAACCACTGACAAGACGGTCATGAATAAAGCTGCGAGACAGATTTAAGAGTCAATACTTTTTTGGTGAGACAAAAAAATGAAATCAAAGTTTGTTACTGAGGAGCGCTTTCATGGAAGAAGAACAATAGAAAAAAAGTTGATGATTATCAAGCAATAATATTGTTTTAAGGTCAAGAATGGAATTACTATACACAATAAATACAATGATAAAACATGCTGGCCATAGTTTTAACTCTTAAAAAAAAATAAAAATAAAACAACTTAAATAGTTGTGAAAATGCTGTTGCGCTCATCACCTCGACCAGGTTTCAGATAAAGTCGAGGAACAAGATATGATTGTATCCATCCTTCTAACTGAGCTGCAGGAAAAGGTCACCAGAAAACATATGGGCCATGATAGGTGCAGAACATCACAAAACACTGTGTTACCTTCTGTTAATATTGCATACTCCTGTAATGCTGGTGAACTGCATGGCAACCCTGGGATGAGCGCCAGATAATTGTAGAAAGGTCAAGGCTTCACTTTGTCTAAATCCTCTCCAAATGTGACTCACATACAAACAGTTTACAAATCGCTTTGTGTCAGTGCTTCAGGAAAGGAAAATGAAGAATGCAGCACTGCCTCCAGTACATTGATACCGCGTTTAAGGAATTAGTGAAGGAGGCACAGCAGCATTCATTACAGGCCAGTTAGATTGAATGAATAAAACTAATTAACCAGGTGGGCATTTGTACTGCACCATTTACACAACGTTCGCATTTGGTAGGAAGGTGATTTTTCAAGGAGGGACATGGGAACTCCATCATGATCCCAAGAAGGCAACACCACTATAGTAAGTGTTGTTTTCAGATTCACTAGAACTTAACAGTACTTTGCTTTACATTTGCAATGAGGACATTTAGCACCAGTAAAAGGTTCAAAGGTCTTTCGTAAAGGTGATAGTAGAGGATTTTAATGATATTTTGGGACAAACCATAATTCACAGCTATGAAAGGCTGAGTTTTTGAGGAGCAAAGATATGGACAGATTCCTGTGTTTTTAGTCAGCAAATCTGTGAGAAAATATTTAAGAACAATGTACCTCAAAGGAAGGATGAAGGGGATTTTCTTATTTCTCTTTCTACAGTGCATAAGATCAAACAACTCCAGTCATATGGAGAAATGTCAGTGCAAGCCCAACTGGACGCCTGTGATCCCAATCCTGCAGACAACACTGCATCAACAACCATCAACCACCAACTAACATAACCACATGGGCGTTTGGCAAATTTTGTGTTTCCTGAAGTTGGGCCAGTGAAGCTACTTTACCAAAGGTCACTTTAAACTTTATTGCAAACACAAACAAGAAGTGTGACATTAATCTCATCCATTGACATCTCTGGGCATGGAGGTATCTGGGATGGCAATGCAGTGTGGCCAGGCGAATCAGTATCCCAGATCTTTTTTGGAAGAAACCGGTGCCGTGTGCTCCAGACCAAACATGACAACAGCCACCCAGACTCTTATCACCAAGAAGCTCAAAAGCAATGCTCTACGATGGTATGGACTTGTATACTTGCCTTTGGCAAAGGTCATCTATACTTCTGTGATGGCAGCACTGATGCAGAAAAGGGCACTGACATTTTAAAGCTACGATTTCTTCCTTCAAGCGAATGCATCCATGCATTTTTCTACATAACAACGCACCTGAAACACTTTGTCTCTTGGTATCCTCAGTGCCAGAATGAAGGCAACCCTTTTGGAGCTAGTTCAGGCAGAAATCTTGAGCAAGCGATTTATGCTTGCTTTCACCCATCTGCACAGTTTATTTCAACTACTTCATCTCGTTCATACGTCTATATAAACAGCTAAGGGTACTTGTCCCTCACATTTCTGTTTCTTGCCAGCTGGGCTCATTGGCGCTCTTAAATCCACCACCTCTCCAGGATCCTCCTGGAGTGTTTGAAGTCTTCATTATGAGAGTTGACTGACTGTGAACACCTTGGAAACATAGAAGGTGGTCATCAAAAAGTTAAAGTCTGCATTAAACTTGCTGACTATAGTAGGAACTTCCACTTAGTGATTTACAGTATCCTCCGTTTTTTCGACAATAATAAAACTCATTTGGCTGTGATTATATTGTAATTATATGTCATTCTTATATTGTAAGTATATAGTATTATTATTGTGTTTATATTGTAATTATATTGTAAAGACCAGGTTTCAGATGAAGTCAGAGGAACAGGATAATATTCATCTTATAACTGAGCTTCAGATAAAGTTCAGCTTTACTGTCTTGAACTTTTATTTTAAATGTGTTGTGAGCCTGAAATAGGAAAAATGTATGTACATTTAATAAATGAAGTGAAGTTGGTGACAAATACATGAAATATTGTTGCTCCTACGGCCTACAAAAAGATTCAAGAGACAGTAAATGTAAGAACAGGTTTAAACCCACAAACACGCCTTGGGCACCAGCTGTTTGTAGCACGTGGAACCAGTCAATGCTCAACCAAAAAGTGTCTCGCTATTAAATAATACATTTTATTCGTATAAATTTCAACTTAATCTAAGCATAAGGATGCAGTTTATATTCAAACGTTCCTAGCTGTAACTTTATCAATTACCAGCAGCATCTCTGGCATGGTAAAAGTCCTCAATACAGAGGGACCAGTGGCAGCAGAAAGCGGTTAAACCACAGTAGCAGAAAGGTTAATACACTCAGCACATGTTGCCTCTTACAACAGGTGGTGCAGCACGATCGGCAGCTCCCAGCATTCCAGCTTTTCCATGCTGGTGGCCCCTGGTATTCTGGGATTTACGCTGCCTCCCCTCCTTTCAACCGCAGAGGCCTGACTGACAAGCTAATCGTTGGGCTGGGATCCCCTCAGCTATTGATTCCACTGCAACACAACACCTCCCAGTCAATGAAACTGCAATATAATGCTTGAGCTGCAAAGAAAAGGGGAGTATTAGCGTGTTGAGCAACTGGAAGAAATTTGCTGCTGCTGCCTTCACTGCTTTCTCCTCGTTGCAGCTGCTGGTACGTAGAAAACAGAGCGGCACAAATAAAGTAGGAAAAAAAAAAGTGTCTCAGGGGGTGGAAGCTTGAAGGGGTAGGTTATTAAAAGCCACAAAGTGGAGCCCATGCTGGGCACAGAGAAATAGCCACAGCATGGCAGAGGCACAATGGAAGAGAAGGGGGTCTGCTTTCTAAATTGTTCTAATCCTTTGAGTGTTTTTCTTTGTTTTTTTTTTTGTTGTGTTTTTTTTTTTTTTTTTTTTTTTTTTAGTTTTGAGTTTTGTAGTTTAAAAATACTGCTTTGGACTATGTAAGCTTTGGCTGGACTACCAGACATCTAATACTGCAGCTTTGATAAAAAGAATCTTTTTTTTTTAAATCAAGTCTGCAATACAATTATTTAAGATTTGTATGTTTTTCAATTTTAGAAAATGGTACCACACTATACATAGTGATTCAGAGTTCTTATTTAGTAGTTTCTACAGGGATCCTTGGAGGTTATTGTTGAGAATACTGCGTCGTGAAATTTCACCTTGTTACTTGATCACGTCTTCTACTTTTAAGAATTAAATACCCAGCTACTCTAAATATTGATCTGTGGGCACAGTGGGTGCAACAGAAACCGCAATTAGCTGTATTACTATCGGTTTCAGTCATTTAGTCAAGGATCCAATTTCCATGCTGTGTGAACACTTAATTAAAACAAATGTGTTACAAATATATATCGGGGATCAGCAGCCTTCAAAAAGCCTCTTGTGGCTTGGCAAGTCAATGCAACAATGAGGATCGCAAATCAATGATGTTGGTCACTTATGCCACAGAGATTTAATCAAACGTGAATCCTGACAACACCCAAAGAGCTTTGAGATTATGGCTAATAATATCTGTGGGTTGGAAAAAAAGTTTTTTTCTACCCATAAACACTCAAAATGACTGCATCATTCTTCGTTGTGGATTAGTTTAAATGTCTAAAAGTCTTCTTACATACAATATTCAGACATTGAAGAAGTTCTTGCAGGAATGTTGAAGTCAGTGTTTGATGGGCAGTTGTGTGTTTCAGAGATTTCCTGAGTGACCCTTTAAATTTCCATTTGCGTAGAAGTGCCAGCAAAGGTCATTCAAGTTCTGCACTCATAAAAGACAATACAGCAGACGGGATAGAAACGCTTTACAAATGAGAACTGATAAAAACTAAGAATGGATTTCTCTGAAAAACCGTTTTTCGTAGAAACAAACAAATTTAACTATTGTTCGTTTTATTCAGACAATCAGTGTCAGAAAACCAATCAAAAGGAAAGATCCGAAGCGATGATCTTTGTGGCAAACAAGGCGTCGTGGCTTTACGGTTAAAGAGCAGGTCAAAAGCAGCAAGTAAATAAACATCTCTAGTGTTGAACTCGATAATCCATCTCAAAATCCCAACAGATTAGAGTGTTTTTGTAGCAGTCCACTGTCCCATTAATTACAGCTTTTCAAGTCCTTAAAGAAACAAGCAAATTTGTGTTTTCTCTCAAACAGATAAAACTGTACAAGGCTCTTAGCGTAGAGATAGGGAACTGAAAATGTCATTTTAAGATATTAGGGTTAAATTCTTTGGTATTTGTAGATAAAATCAGATTCAGTTGGTGCTATTTTATGTTGTGTTTTTATTTTTTATTGTTTCTTTGTTGTTTTTAATAAAATTTCAATATGTAGAATAATGCTGACATAGATATGTATTGAATTTTTTTGTTTTTTGTTTTTTATGACTGCTGAGAAATTACTGGGGAGAATCTTTTTTTACTTAAGACCTGAAGCTGTAGAAAAGCTTGTGATACATTTTGAAAACAAATCTGTGATGCCTCAGATTGGTAGAGGTATGATTGTCTTCTAAGGTGCCTAATCTTTTTATCATCTTCATAATCATGAAAGAAATCAGTGGCAGATGTTTGGTTCACCCTTCATAGCAAATGTAATTAGATAAATTATCACAACAGAAATCTGTTTGTTTAGGTATTTAGGAAAAAAAATCATCAATTCTGTGACCGATGGTCCGTGTTTTCTCAAGTGTGCTACACAGAATTCCTTAAAGAGCAGCGCTGATGATTAGAGCATCTTTAAGAAGTGTAATTACTGGTCACTTGCCGTTTAAAGAATGTTTCCCAATGCCAGATGTGTTATTTGACCCAATGCCAGATGTGCAAATGTCATCATGCAGTTCAAGATAATAAGATACAAATTTTAAAATAAAATCCACACACAGTGCAATTTTCTCTGCAGTTTCAATTTATCAAAAGGCCACCCAACTATACGAGCCAAAATATAAAATGAAATGGTGCAAAAATGTCACCATTTAATCTGAAAACATAGATTTTTGGTGCTAAAAAAAAAACAACACACATTTCAACTAAACTTTTGGGTCTGAAAAAAAAAAAACTCAAATCAAAAAAGGTAAAATCTTTTAAAAACCTTTGAAAAGAGGAAGCGGGACTTTGCTTCCTCGTGTCTCTATGGAGCACTTCCTCTGTGGACCTGAACAGACAATGACATGACTCTGAAGTTTTACTGAGGGGCATATTTAATGTTGCATTACCTCTAATGACCTCATAACTCAACGTTGTGGACATTTAAAACGGACAAGCCTTTGATCTACAACAAAGTAACGCACTTTCAAACTAACAAACACGCAACAGCACAGTGAAAGAGCTTGCAGTGAGCCCAGTCGGTGCGGGACTGAGCTCCATCCACGCTTTTACATTGTGTACAGTGAACAAACATGTGTGCAGTGAGTGCTGCATGATTTATCTTTTAAAAACCATGGCAGCTGTTATTAGTGCCGGGCTTGTTTTCTTGACTCGTTGTAATTGGACTTTAGAAATCTAGGTTACTGTTTTTCAGGTCATTCACAGGAAAACATGGGCCAAAATATCTAGAAGCAAAAAGAGGACCAAACTGTCTTTAGAGTATTCCCTGTCTCTCCCAACAATGAGCTTGTGCTCTGCATAAACAGTAATGCTCCGACAACATTTTTCAATCTTCAGCCATTTCTAGGCCAAGCGTGAACCCCTGGGAGTTTACAGAAATACCCTCAATATTAAAGTGGCTGCCTTTTATGATGCTCCCCTTTGTTGTTTCTGCGGGCCTCAAAAGTCAACTGGAGCTCCTTGACATCTGTTAGCAAAAGAAATCCCAAATAATTGTAGAGTTTTTAGAATTGGTAGCACTTTGACAGCACCTCCTTTCTGTGTTTTTTATTTATTTATTTTAATACAAGCTGTCTGCAATATGAGAAGCAACTGAGGTCCACCATGTGAATGCATGCATATCTATCAGGCAACGATGGACCCGTAATGGGTTTCAGAAGGTCTGTTGTGACATTGTGGTTTTTTACTATAACTATTGTGGTCTATAGTTAATATGAGCAACATGTAAAAGTGACCAGATGTTAGAAAATTAACACTGATTATTCAAAGCTTTAAGTTGACACTAAATTCACAAGGAGACGTCCATTTCCCACAAAGAATTTGCTGTAATCTCACATAAAAGCTTGTGGTGGTTTTTCAGGGTTTTGATGCACAGTCTGATTCAGAATAATGAACTCCAGCAGCCCCTGAATGAAATCAGACTTTTAGAATGATAAACAGTCTTACGCTGGGGTTTTCCTGGATTTTATTCTAACGGTCCATAAAATACTAAAAATAAATCTGCCTGTCACGTTTGTTCTTGTTCACCATTTACTGTAGATTCACTTTGAAATCCAGGAATGGCGACGAGATTTCCAAACACAGCTGGTCCTGATACACGTGTTTTCATCATTTCAGAGCGTGAAATCCAGGAAGGATATAATTTAATTGAACCGTGGAGGCTTATTTACTAAGATTTGCGCTGGAAATTCACTGCAGATTGCAGAATATTTTAGTACGAACAACAAAAACATAAAAAATAAATGTTGCACTTCATGTGGCTGTGCTGTGAGGAGGAGGTAAAAGGGTTGTGGAAGACTGGTGGAAGGAGAGAGTGACGGAACGAAAAGAACATTTCTTTGGCTGGTATCGATCCAAGCTGATCCATAATCTCTCATGAGAGGGAGTCATGCAACACCAAAATCAGCCAAAAGTTTTTGTAGCTCTTCATACTTTGCTCTTCAATTTTTTTTTTTTTTATGTTTTGTGTGTTTGTTTTACTTTAATGACCACACCAACTTCTCTTATTGTCATTGTCCATATTTTCACCTGCAGTGATGTACTGCAGGTTTAGAGTTGCATGCCTTTATTTTCTGGAAAAATAACCATTGATGATATCAAAATATCGACAGTAGCCTTCAGTGATAGCGACCCACCACGTAGGTCCAAAAAACATTTTTCCGTAATATTTTTTATATTTGGGCATAGATAAGGTTTTGATTACTTTTTCTTACTATCGTTGCCATCTCATCATTATGAACCATGAAACCATAAAAGAACCGAAGATCATGAACCATAAATGAAAGAAGATGAGAATAAAAAATTCAAGTGCATGTTTATGGAAGTAGACTTTTTGAAGAACACATCTTACTTATTATTGGTAATCAATTCACTCTCACCGACCGGTGTTACAGCCTGAATGACTGGCTCCTGACTATCAACACGTCTTTGCTCATTTGCTCTGCTCCTGCTGCTTCGGTCATTATTAAAATGAGCTTGTTGTGCAGGTGCAGACCAGAGCAGTCTCAGGACGTCACCCGCAGAACTCAATACTCCCTTCTGCACTATTTATAATTGGTAACCACACACTCGTTTGCCTAGTTTAGTAGATCTGCCTCTAAGTTTAATAAACTTGATGGAAGGGAAAGTAAATAGACATTATAACGCTGTAATACTCAAATAACATTATCATGATAACGTTTAATGGTTTGTCTCTCAAAACCAACTGCCATGTCCTCCTTGATCCATTTGGAAAACAAAGCTCCTCTTTTTTTCTTTTTTCCTGATCAACAAAAGCCTCAACTGAGATTCTTTGTTCAATAAAGATGTAGTCACTGCTTACAGCGATGATGCAGTAGTTTGTTACAGCAACCCCCTTCCCACATTTCCCAGTACAGAATACCACACGACTGCGGTGTAACCAGAAAAATTATTTCGGTCCTTTTCAAGTTTTGTATTTTTTTTTTTTCTTCTTTTGGTCAAAAAGATGTTTTGAGCCATGAACACACTGTAGACTACCATCAGTGAAATTAGGAAACCAGTACAGTCATGCAGCTGAAATGTCAGGCACAGCAAATTACAAATTTCCTGTCTGTGTGCACGGCTGCAGGAAGTTGGGGATACATCCTCCCCTCTGGCTGAAGGGAAGGAAACAGTGTGAATGGACAGGGGATGTCACTGACCTCTCTGAAGAGAGTCAAGGCTTGACCTTGAAGTCTAGCTGACTAAACAGAGCGCTGAAATTACAGCGGCACTGACAGTGGATGCCATAACATTCTCAGTCGATGTTCTCATTATCCATTTTTTTTATAATCAGGCTCGGAATATTTGTCAAACAAATTGTAATTTGAATTCTTAAAACATTAGTTGTTTATAAGATTTCTCAAGGATATAATTCAATGCAGGTTAAAACAGAGGAAACTTTGGCACTTATCCAGCGCCACATCGGGTCCTTTTACAATTGGATACCTTTAAGTCATCGCGGTGCTCATCCCACAAAACTTAACATGCTACATGACTTGGATCATAAAGGTACGGAGCAACTTCCTGGATTTATAAGCCTACAACGTGGGATGAAACCGTTTGGTTTTTATTATTCCATTTACTCTTAGCTCGACCACAAAGTGGTTCTGAGAGCTGTTTTATGTATGCAGCTGCCTTCCCCTCAACAAGCATGTGGAGCTGCTTAAATAAACCATCAACCAGAGCACAGCTGCAACAACAACCGATCGATCGGAGGCAGGTTACCGTCTGAACATTGCGCCGCCAGCACGCTGGCTTCAGCAGGTGGGGTGGGAGTTGTAATTTGCTGCTGAAGGGCTTTTGTGCCTGCCTGACTCCAGAAAAACTGTAACTTGTGCCTCCCTTGATAGATAGCCATGAAGGCTGATAGAATGTGTGTGTTTGGAAGAGATTCGCCGCTGTATAAACAATCGACTCCCTACCTTCCACAACATCTGGGAACTCTCAAGTATTGAGGCAGAAACAAATAACCAGGGACTTGTTAGTTTTTGATTAGATTTTAAACAACTCATCATGGCTCACGGAGTTCCCCTCACTGCGATGCGTAACCAGCCACGCAGGGAATACTGGGAAAAAAACATACAGTAATGGCAAGAGAAAAAAACAAATGAACATACAGGACTGAGTATTATTCAGGCGTGTTTTTAGGAAGCGCCGTAAAAACCTGTGATTACATGCTTTTTCTTTTCTTTTTTCTTAAGTTTGCAGTAAGGCATGTCTTAGATGCGATGAAGCAAATGGTGCAAATAGTTTTAAAATGGGGGCCTCACTAGCTCGACAAGCGCAGCAGCGGTATTTATCTCACTGAATCTCATTCTCCTTAATCTTATCCCTCCAACAAACAAGCAGCATCAGATGCTTCTCCCATCAGTCAGCTCAGCCGTGTTTGCCAGCTCTTCCTGAATGAAGACTGTCCACATTGCAAGTAATCCTTTTGTCACTCTTAGTTTAACGTCTGGATGAGCATTGTGAGCAAAGTCTGGACTTTTCTTCGACTCAGAAAATAGCGCAGTGGAACGTCACTCCTCACGTCGTTGCATGAAGTTTATTGGTTTGCACAAAAGGATGTGTGCAACTGAGACAATTATTGCCAGAAGTAAGAAAAGCTCTAATAAAATCCATCAAGAATAACTGACTCATAACAAAATCACTTACGGTGCTTCAGTGGATTAAACATTGATTTTGAGTTACAGTTACAATAACATAGTTATAGCATTTCAAACTTTTACAACTTTTATTGGCACAGCTGTAATGACAACCTGTCCACCTACAAGCTGAATTGGCCTCGCACACTTTCCTGTGCCTCATGTGCATTGATTATGTTTATGCATGCTCGTTCTCTTTCACGCTAACAAACACAAACACCGGACCACACGAGTGTGTCGGTTGCAGCTGAACTTTTGCACTGCAGTGTGGTGCAAGTTTTGGCCCTGCAAATCCGGTTGCTAGACAATCTAAGCCAATTACAGTACGGGGGCAAATGGTTAACCTCTATAATATACATTTCCCAGCCTCCTTCACTGAGCTCGCTTGTCATCCCGGGAGCGGAGTTATGCACCAGAGCCCAGTGTCCCCGGCGACCCAGTTTGAACTGGCTCAATTCATTAAGCCGGGACCCGTGCACAAGCCCGAGTTCACACAGCAAAGACACTTGCAGCAAACAGCTGCTGCACATTCCTGATGGGAGGGCCAGGCAGATGTCCAAGAAAAATCAAAGGGAGAGACAGGGGAAAGTTTACGAGCCAGCGTTTGCCAACCTCAATGAGAAGCTCTTCATCCCCTCCTCAAAGACAGGGTGCAGCTGGCGGAACTCGCGGCCCTGTCCTGTTTGGGGCTCCCCTGGTTCTTCCTCTCCCACTCAAAACACTGCAACAACTCAGCATGCTGACAATATCACTTGTAGCCCCAGCGCTCTCTATTTGAAGAACAACAAGCACTTTGGCATTAGCAGAAGAGCTCCAGCTGTGCACTTGGAGTTATCATTACGTTTTATTCCTTTGACATTGTAGTAAACTGACCTTGACAGGGAATTGTCTTTTTGTATTCCTCCATGGGCCGTAAGCGCATAAGAACAAATAGTTTTTCCATTTTCCTGGTGTGTTTAAATAGTGAAAAATGTAAACAAATAATTATTGGTGTGTTTGTGTACCTGCTTCTAATTGTGGCTGTATTTGCACGTGGTTTTTAATGGGTTAATATTTTAGGACTATTCAAATACAAGTTAACTGTATATTGACATTCATCATTAGAAATAAATTGTGCATTTCCTAGTTTGTGCGCTCCTTGTGCTTGACAAAAGTTACTAAAAAACAGGACTAAAACAACAGCTAATGACTCCACTGTGACCAAAAGTATTTATTGTGTATTATATTTTAGGGTGAGGCTGTAGCTGCTGTACATGTAGATCAGCGCTTGTCTTTATTTATTTATTTTTTTTAATGACAGCTTTTAAATTCCACAATGCAACCAAACACCACAAAATCCTCTTATTCATCACCTTACCAACAAGGATAGGAAGCTCAGTCATACTTTCACGTCTCTCGCTGAGATACTTTATCTTTGCCCTGCGCACCACCTCAGCTACATCCCCCTCCATCACCCCCCGCGCATCTCCACCCCTGCTCCACTGCACACAAACACAGCATGATGCCAGTTGTAATCACCGTTGGAAACAATTTCAGGGACAATTTGAAGACTATTTATTATCCTTGGTCAATGGAAAACAGGGGACAAGCATTTTGTGGATGTTCATTTGAAACCTATTGGCATGTTTCTAAAGTAGATGGAGCACTTCAGTGTAATTACTGTACCTGCACTTTACCCTGTATGTTTTTACATTTAATTAATTTTATTCATTCTGAAAACTGCACTTTTGGTGATTTTGTATTTATTTATTAAATTATTACATTTTACCGAGCACTAGGGATGGGAATGAATTACCGTTATTCCGCCTACCTAACTATTCCGTTTATAGGTTCTGCTAATGTCAGACGCATCTGCGTGATGACGTTCGGTTCGCGCTTCGTATTTTGGCTCAGAATGTTTCCAACATGTCACGTGACCCATTGGTTCCTGAAGAACTGTTTTACAGCCCGTTTTCTTCGGTGCAGAGCGACGCTGCTCTGTACGAATGTTGCAGGCGTCAGACATTTACAGCGGGATGTACCGTTTAACGTCTTGACTCGACGGTGTAATCGAAAATGACCTTCGAGTTTACCCGATGCTGGGTTCGTACAAACGGATGGTTCCTATAAACTCTCCTGGCGTGGTACAAAAAAAAAAATCCACCCCCGCAGAGTTGTCATGGATGTGAAATCAAACGATTGAGACCAAAATATTTTTTTGTTTTTTAACCAGGTTGTAAATATGTTGATTTATTCTGCTCTAAAGCTGAAAATTTTAACAAGGGAGTCAATGGAGATTGACTCGTTTTTGGAGCCAGCCTCTATCAGTCAGTCGAGGAAATGCAACAAAACTATCGATAAACGCTATTGATAATGGAACCGGAATAGATAAGTTCTTAACAATTCCCATCCCTATCTAAGCACCGATAACTCATCAAGTCAAATAGTATATTACAAGCAGCATTTAATAAAGTCCACAGTCTGGTTTCTAAATTAAATATGATGAGGGTTCCTTAGGGGGAAAGGAGTGATAAAACTACCAGTAAATGGTGCTATTTCCATTCACAGCTTCTCCAGATTAGGTGGATGGGACAAACTCTCCTCCGGGGACAAGTTCCTCAACAGGGCTCCAGGTAGCACAAACCTCTTAATCACACATGACCTGCCAGCTAAGAGAGAGTTAAGCAGCAGCATGGGGCCTCCCGTAGAGTTCCCTCCCTTCCGACAGCATCATTAGCAGAGGCGCATGGCCCGCCTGCATCTAACCGCTGTTTACTAACACCACAGCTCCACACAAAACCCTCGCTTATTCATCAAAGTTGCTTCGGATAAACTTTAGACACATAAAGCCATCAAAAAAATATGCTTGTCTGTTTAGAAGCGTCTTTTGGTGCACTCGTGTTCACAATCACAGACATCATTTGTGAAGAAAAACATCTCGAATAATGGGGGGAAGGTTTGTACGTTATCAGCCATGAGGCCAGTTAAGACCAGTGCTCAGTGTAACAGATGAGTCTGCATGTCTTTGGAAAAAGCTGCCAGCGGGACTATGAGATCTTGCCAGAAGAATCCGTGAATAAATATGTAAAACATTATCTTTGTTGACAAAGGTAGTCTTAGCTTATATGAAAAAAAAAAAACAAAACCATATTCTCATCAGCTATCATCTACAGTTTAATCGACTTCTATACAGATTTGAATCATTTTCTTAGATCTTTTCAACAACAATTAAAAAATGGAAGAAAGCAAATAAACAATTTTGAACCAATAAGTGTGTTTCTTGGGGAAACAAGAGAGCAAAAGTATAAAGGCGTTAAAAGGACTTGAGGACGAGCTCTGCAGTCACCCTCTGCAACAGGTTCAGCGGCTTCATCTCAGAAACTGAAAGGGCTTCATACAGAGTTAATGATTGCCATTATGCACATCACAACCCAACGAAGACAGAATCAGAACCGCTTGTTGGCTGTGTGTTTTTTTTTTTTTATTTTTTTTTTTATAAGGTTTACATCTGCCATTGTAAAATTAGTAAATTTCAAAGTGCGTGGTTACGGCCAGAACTTTTGCAAGGGGCAAAGGGTACAGGAGGTCTTTAAGACCTGGGGCAGTCCATCGTTGGGCTGGAATGCAGGGGGAGGCTTGTAAATTAGGGACCTAATGAAAACTCTCTGGTGTCCAACTGAAGCAATCATCTGGTTAGAATCAACCAGTTATTCCTCTAATTTCCCCGCTGCTCTCTCCAAGCCCTCAATGCCTAATTTAGAAGAAAAGTGCATGTTCCATTTTACACACCTGCAGTTTGAACTCGAGACTGTGATCCCTTCAGCAAATATTTTCCTTCACTTACTTTTGAAAGAAAAAAAAAAAAAGAAAAGAAAATCCTCTGAACTGTTTACTCATTTGTAAATAACCGATTATTAAATGCATGTTTTGATGAGACGTCTATAAATGGTTTCAATTTATGAAGTTTAAAAAATAATTTATCTGCTGGAGAAGTGACCTCAGTACTCAAAACAATGTATTACACAAAACACTTTTATGCGAGATACTGATGGTTTGCAATGATTGGGATAAATACAAGATCTAAAACATCTCCCTAAAGACTTGGTCACTACCTTTCTTGGAGTTATTCAACCTTTCACCCACTGGGCCCCCTGAATCTGACCTTTAGCCAGATGCCATTTACTTAAAATCTCCCTGCCACTTTCCACCTCTGGAATCTGCAACACATTATAAGAGAAGAGGGGGAACAAAGGCAGCAGATTACAGACCAGGTTAGTTATTAGTTTGCTGATTCAGTTTTACAAGGGTCAAATGCAACTATAAGGAAAATGAGCCCAGAAAGAAAATATTTTTCTGAGTCACAAACTGTGGCCACATACAACATTTCTTTTGTCTTTCCTAAAGAAAGAGCACCTGGAAAGTTAAGAAAGTGTATTAAAAAAAAAAAATCTGAAAATGGTAAATGTACAGTAGTGAATTTTTGCATTTATAACTTTGAAGATGAATCCAATCAGAGCAAAATTCCATCACGTGCCAGTGTTTTATCTTTTCCCTTTTCAATTCATGATGAATGAATATATGAATATCTAAAGATCCATTTGCCCTGTTTTCACATCTCATCGTTACATGCTTTAAACGTCTTTGTGGACTTAGCTCCCCCTCAGTCTCATACTGTCTCGGTTAGAAAGTGTGGTTTTACCAGGGAGGCAGCCGTGAGTGGAGGTGCTGATGTATTGAGCAAAGTTGCTTGTCTTTGCTGAAAGCTTTTGTTTCCTGGGGCTCTCTATTCATCACAAAGCCTTTGGTGGGAAGAGACATAAAGACAGGCTCTGACCCTGGTGTGAGCCCTTTGACCTCCATGAACCCAAGGGGACAGATTTTCAGCAACTGTGCAATCACTTTTCGTTGACCGCAGGGCCCGCAGTGGAAAATGGCTGGAGCCAGACAAGAATGAATGGAGGGACATGGTGGGAAAATCTGGTCATTTAGAGAAGCAGAAAGTCTATTTCAAAAGACACAAGAGTGGATCATCTGACATGTGAGGTCAGAGGTGATGTTTGGGTATGATTTCCTGCCGAAGTTACTGTAACATCTGCATGCTTAGGATCTTCTAGGGCTGAAGCATTTTGGCCGCCAGGGGCATAATCCTGATAAATAAATAAATAAAAACCATGCCATTTAGATTTTTTTTTTTTATTACCATATTTGGCATAATGCCCTTGCAAAATGATTTAAAAAGATAAATAAAAATAAAAC
The DNA here is from genome assembly GCA_014839995.1 of Xenentodon cancila. Taxonomy (NCBI): domain Eukaryota; kingdom Metazoa; phylum Chordata; class Actinopteri; order Beloniformes; family Belonidae; genus Xenentodon; species Xenentodon cancila. The sequence continues at coordinate 20,867,778 of CM026199.1, forward strand.
AAATCCATCTTGCCTTGAACTGTTGTGGTGCATTCACACATTAAGATGGTTAATGTTGCATTAAATAGGCGTAAACAATTTTCTTTAATAATTTAATAATCCCTATAACTCTCACCAGCTCCGCTCATTAAATCTTCTTTTAAAGACAAAAGCCTTGCCAGTAAAATGCCTCTGTGCATGCATCTCCTGTGAGGCTGGCCATGATGAAGTGGATCATTTTGGCTCTTCCACTGTCATTTACAAGTGTCCAAGTAAAGAAATACTGGGAGCCCCCATCCCCGGGGCAAGCCATTAAGTAAATTGGCCTCTCTAGACCTATAGCTGTGTCACTGTCCGTGACGAGCTGCCACCTATTTGACCCAGGGAAAGGAGTCCAGTGCTGACCAGCAGCTGTTCTGGGGTCTTGTCTTTCCAAGCCTGGGAAGTGGTTCCTAATTAGCCTCCCACACCCATAAACGTGTCCAGTAGGTCAGTCACTCCGCACTCATTGATCGCCCTGATGTGTTCCGCGCTGACGTTTGATTTAAGCTCCTACATCCGCATGAATGACACGCAGGGGGTGACACAAGCAGCCTGCATGTGTCAATAAGAACCTTAAAGGAAAACTTTGTGTAAGCGGGATTGTGAAGCGGCAGTTTCCCAAATCGGAAAAACAAAAAGCCCAAGCTTTTTGATTGTAAAGGTGAGGAAGGATGAAAGTAACATTTTTCTTTTACAGTTCCCGCTGTCACTTTTGTTCTCCTTAGATTTATCTCTAATGTCCTATTACAGGCATCGTGTGTGGGTCAGTACTTCAGCAGTAACAACCACTGATGATAAATGGACGAAGCTGCTCTCAGTCTGAGTATAATATCATCTTTGGCATGTCAGACGCGGGGCTCTCCTTTAGAAGTCACAGGAAACGAGACTTGAGGGCCTGCCCCCTACGATCATTCCCCCAGATATTTTTCTCGTCCTCCATGAGGTGTTTTTCTTTCATTTAGCTGGCCTCCACCAATAAAAATGCAAGCCAATTTTCCAGTGCATTAACCCGCAAGATCTTTAATACACAAGAGTTTTGGTGCAAAGGGGACGGCAAGGCCTCATGGAAAGATGGATGGGCCTGCCGACTAAGAGTGGGCAGTTTTCCCACTGCCCTGGTCTCAGCCTGGGACAAAGGCCTCATTGAGTGTGATGCTTGACATCAGCATCATAAACTAGTCATCGCTACAAAGACTCTGACACTTTAAAGTACCAGCTACTGCCGCTTTCTTTTCTCTGCTTGTTACAGCATTGCCCAAGCTAATCACGTCACTGGCAGTTGTTCGTTTTTTTTCTGCAGATGGCAACTCCAAGGGCTCAAATGTAACTTCATTTGAAAAACTCTGGCTTAGGAGATTTTCCGTTGATACTTTAGCGTCCATGCGAGTACATCATTACACAGACAGCTCAACAGACAATTTGCTAATTGTCTTGAATTTGGATATATCTATCATCTACCATTTTTTCCAAGTTAAATCACTCTTTGTGAAAGCGACTCCCTTCCTGTGAGACAGAGGATGTTTGATCGTTACTACTGTAAAAGACCGCAGCACGTTGCATCGTCCAGGTTTTTACTTATGTTTAAGTTACTGTATTTTGTACAGTAGTCAAACATGTGTTTGATTACACTTTCCTTAATTTAAATGACTTAAGACAAGGTTACAGCAGCTCAACAGCCCTTTCAACAACTTCATTAATCTGTCATCTTCTTAAAGGAACAGGAACTCATTTTCTACCATTTTACAATATGCGCATCACTTTGCCATATTTTAACCCCAATTTATGCTTTTTTGTCGATTTCCCAGGGATGCAGAGCCTCTCCATCACCTCCAGAAATCTTTGACTACATGTCACATGTCACATGGATTTCGACCACAAGATGAACGTGATTGGCAGAGTTGTTCTTCTTCTTTTCTTGAATTCCCCGTTGCTATTTCTTCTTCGACGTTTAAAACATTCAGCGGCAGTTTTCTGTAATGTCTGTAAAAATGACTGATGCCCAACATTTTTTAGCTCGGACTTGCCTTGCGTAGAGTTTTATTTGTTCTGTTGTTATGTCTGAGCTACATACAGGGAGTGAACTAAAGGAAAACCCGGGAATGCTGAGCTTCGGCGCTCCATAAAGAATATGCACCGCCGTCTAGCGGTTACCGGTGTGATTACAGAGTGACGCAAACGAGAAGTATACACCCCAGCAACGGCGTTCGCCGCTCCTATGCAGAAACATAAATCAGGCTTTAGTGTCTATATTTATAGTCATAACTTTTTAAATACTATTAAGAGGACAATGCCCATGAGAGCTCAATGGCCATGAAGTCTGCCCTTAAATGAAAGAGGGGGATGAAAAAAATGCACGTGTCCAAGGAAGTTTGAACCTCAAATATGATGTCAGCTCAAAGCAGGATTCAGATTCTCAATGTCATGGAAAAAAAAAAAAAAAAAGGCACTTTAATTGATTAACCACAGAGAGCCAGACAACTGTGCTGCCAGAGAGGTGCTGATGGATGCAGTCACATTTAATACATTCATGCCAGACTGCAAAAAAAACCTAATCACAGCATTGTGTGAAACGTTATGTAACAAATATTTTACCCAGCTTAGCCTTTTTTTAATGATTTTTAATGATTCGTGATTTATTGATAAATGGTAGTGTAAATCACAATCATTACCTACAATGTGCTTTTATGTTAAAGTGTCGGTTTTCTAAATCTGTATTTTAGCATTTTTACATTTATCTTAAACAACAAATGATGTGTCACATGAAAGGCTGACTGTATGGTTCAGAGGGAGACAGAAGTCAATGACTAAAAAGGTATATGGGCAAGGCAGTAAGCTTTTCTTTTCTTTTTCTTTTTTTGTGCACATATGAGAAGGAGAAAGGTTGAGAAAAAGGAGGGAGTGTTGGCGAGCTGAGCTCAGTCTGCAGTCGTACACAGGGAGACAGCTGCTTCACATTACTAACCCCTGGAACAATGCGAAGATAGTCTGTTTAGACAGGTTTGGGCAAGAATGGAGGTCAACAGATCTTACGGGGAGATGCCGGTTCTGTCTGTCAGCCGCCGCAAACACACAGTAAAAAAAACACGAGTCGTCGCTGGTGTCGAACGTGGTTTTACTGTGCTCGAGTCCTGCAGAGTAATATTGGTGGTTGTCTGAAGAAGGAATTAAATTTTCTTCTATTGACTCCTGTTTATTTCCTCAGGCATCCATTTCATAACACTGGTAGACCAAATGTCATTGGTGTAATTCAGCATGGATACAGAAGGATCAGAGCTGGTCTGATCTCAGGCCTCAAAGAGGAAGTGAGATGCTGTTTCTTGTTGTGATTGACAACTGCAGACAATTTATAGACCGAAGCCCTTTCCTATGTTTTTGTCACCTATATACTGGGAAATTTGTAAAGGATCCTTTACACACACATACACACACACACATATATATATATATATTAGAGGTGGAAAAAGGAAGCCTTCAAGGCCTGGAAATTAGTTGCTTCATACACCTTTACATGTTTATTTGAACACAGAAAAAAGATCTGGAATGACTCAACTAAGTCATTTATAGAATGATTGACATGAGTGAATCCATGCATACTGTACAGACTGTCAACATATTCTTTGAAATATTCTTGGAAACAGAAAAGCTGAAGTGTTCAGTCTAAGAATAAATGCAACTTTTCTTTAGATCGCCTCTGCCTCACGTATCTAATTCTGCCAGGAAACCGAAATCCATGCAGTCGTCTGCTTTAAATGACTGCGGTATTATTCTGTTAATAGTTATCTGTCCTCAAGTCCTTGACCTCCTCAAATTGTAAACACATTTTTTACACCACTCTCAGCACTCTCTGACCAGGGGAGTTTTGTCGACAGAGGGGCCCAGAGATAAGCAAGCAGGGGCTGAACCTGTTCCGGTCTGCACTGCCCTCTGCAGCACCTCTGGTCCAGACTCAAGTCAAATTTCTCCCAGTGCTGCCAGATCACATGGGTTAATCTCTCCTGACCCTGACTCCTCAAAAGCACAAGCATGGCTCTTTTGGACTCAATCCCGGTGTGAGTGCACCGCAGTGCCATGGAAGTGGACCCCACACACATCCCCTCGTTCATCGGCACCAGTTTGAAGACTTCAGAATACTGACGATAAGGTACAAGAATGTCAGGAAGTCTGACACCAACGAGCAGCATGGTAAACAAACAGTTGCAGACGTCTGCACGCATCCCCTACCTCGTAACGACCTCCAATTCCACCCTTTAAAATGTCAAGCTGTGAAATATGGTTCTTTAGTTAAACAAATCATTCTGCATTACCTGAAAAAAATCCTTCAGTCTGATGCCAAAACACTTATCCCTAAATCATGTTTGAAAACATTTTTTTTATTTTTTATTAATTTAAAATTAGACCTCAATAAAATGCATTTGGATCGGGGTGAGGGGGGGGGGGCAAGGTATAACAACATAATAGGCTTTACAGATGGTTCTTTAATGCAAAGAAAAGTTAATGCAGCATTTGTCGAGCAGTGTCATTCAAAGAAAGGGCAAGTATCGATTCTACATCGCAAAGCTATACTAAGGCCACACCTAGAACTCATTTATATACGTGCTGCATGCTTAGTCAAACAGTCCCACAGCAGAGCCCTGCCAAGTTAGCTAAGTACATATCACACATTATTGTGTGTGACATGTCCACAGAGGTTATAGGTAGCGCTGAGAGGGAGCGCTGGCAATTATATATGCATGGAGGGTAAAATGAACAGAGCTGCACTTCTACAGAGAGACTAACACTCTGATATCTTTCCTGGGTGCTTTGATCCCAGCGGTGTAGCGAAGCAAGAAGCCAATCATTCTTAACCACATAAAAGTTAACAGAGCATGGCCTGGTATTTAGCTTTATGTTTATCTGTATTATTAATGTGGGCAAGAGGAGCGTGGCCTGTCACTGCGGGTCAGATTGGCAGGTGCTGAGCTGTTTTGACACTGTGATCTCACAGCCTCTCTGCTTCAGGAGAGTGAAATGATGCTTACTTAATACGAGGCTTAAGATCGACATGTGTAGGTGTAACATAAGCCCGGAGAACAACAACAATCCCAATCCCTGCTTTATACTCCACAATTTCCCTATGTGTTATTTTTTCTCCCTAAAAGAATAAAGCCGTCGTGATTTGCAATTAGTGTGCTGATGGTTCAAAAAGATTTGTTGATCTGTTAAATAGGCAGTGCTTTGAGAGGAGATAGCATCTGCAAAATGAGTGTGTGGCGGTGGGGGAAAGTTAGATAAAGAAACGTGAGCACGCTTTCAGGCACTGTCCGAAACCAAAAAGCAATCCTGATGAAGATGATACGGAGAGTCTCTGATTAACCATCCGCTAAGCAGAATGTATGTCCTTGCCAAGGCAGACAAATGGAACTATTGTAATGCCATGACAGTCTTTGATCACTTCGGTGTTTAGGGAGATATCTTCATCAGAAGTGCTCCTTGTTCAAGCTGTCACATACGAGTAGGGAAAAAGGTTTGGATCTATTGGATTCCACTGGCCATCAAGACGTGATAATTATCCCAAAAACATGAACATCCAAAGGGGATTTTTCATTTTCAAGCACACAATTCTTCCCACACGATGTGACCTGCTTCAACTTTTCACAGCCCATCCCTGCCGTCCCACCAAAGTATACACGGGGCTAAACATGGGCTGGCGGGAGATATTAATAATCATCACAGCCACGGTATGAATGCAGCTTCGCAGGGCCTCAAATGTCATCGTGTGATTTGGTGGAAAAGAAAAGAAAAGAAAAAGGCTGACAAAAAAAAAAAGAAGCTGTTTATTCACTTTTTTCTTTTCTTGGACCCAAAGTTTTGAGACTGGACTAGCGATGCACACGCTCGCACAGCCAACAACGCGACCCCTGGCTGTGTTTCAGAGAAGACACTTAACTGGACATGTGGCTGTGTGTGAATGTGCATGTGGGAGCTGACCCGGCCCTATAGTGAGCAGCTATTAGAAGTGAGAAAGCGAGGGGGTTGGGGCGGAGGGGGTAGGAAGACTGACGCAAGGTAGCATTTGCAATTGGGAGGTTTTGGTTTCAGGCTCTCCAGTCATCAATCATCCCGGGCCTATTCTGCTCTTTGACAGCTCACTACAAGGCTTGACATTTAACACTCACGACCCCGGACGCGTCTGTGCTTGAGACGAGACTTTAGAAACACAAAAATTGAATAGAATGACACTTTTTCCCCCTTCTTCCGTAAGTGGCAGGGCTGAAGCAAAGCAGATACAAATTAATAATTCCCATCTGCATTACACTTCACTCTGGTGAAATTGCCGCCGCATGTTTCCCGCTTGTACCTTACACTGAACACACAAAACAGCCAAATGACAGAGTCAAAAGGCCTCTGGGCCTATTAAACTAAATGCTAGTATATATTTTTTTATGTGCGTGAGCAGACTCTGTCGACCTTGTGAGAGGCTGCTTTGAAACTCGCGACTCACAAAATCATGAGAAATGGAGACCAAAGTTATTTTTACAGCTTAATATTTCACGATAGAATCTGGATTAATTGCACACACTTCAAATGAGGAAACCTAAAGCCGTCCCTGATGTTACATGGGTTCAGACATCCACGAGGAAATGAGCTTATGTTTTGTGACCACATTTGGCTCCCTGCCTTTTTGGGTCAGTATGCCACTATAAACAGTAATAATATCGAACAAACACAGCTCGGATAATAGCCACCGTGACCCGACATCAGATGAATGACACAGCTGTGTGGCCTATAAAAAAAAAAAAAAAAAAAAAATCAGATTTTGTATCTGTATTTGAACATGTAACCCTTTCAAACATTCAGCATCTGTCAACATTTGTTCTAATGTGACTTTTACAAAACAGAAATGCTTAAAAAGCATTATATAACAAACAACACGCAGTTCTGTCTCCTCTCTTTTTCACACAAACACACACACAACCCTGACAGATGATAACTCGATAAAGAGCGTGATTTTCATTTACACTGTTTTCTCCCAGGCCATACAAGCATGAACCTCGCTGTCTTGCTTCCCTCATGCATTCAGCAGATAGACGCCGATAACATCACCTGAACATCAGCTGTGTCCATTCACTCTTATGTCAAGGAATTGATAGCTTCTTTTGGTTTGTGTGAGCCACAGAAAATCTCTCCCATCTTTGTGTGTGATACGCTCTGCTCGCTGCATACTAAACATGTTGCCAGACAACTGGTCATGTCTTAAGTGTTAAACTGGGAACTATTGTTCACGCTGCTATTGAACATGCCTCTTAGGACTCCAGGGGCAACCTTTCATCTTGCAGGATACGAGAAGTTAAGTCATTTAAGGTGTAATATCTTTGTATTTATATACTGTATGCACACACGCACGCACACACACACACACGCACATATATACATATATATATATATATATATATATATATATATATATATATATATATATATATATATATATATATATATATATAAATATGCGTGTGTGTGTGTGGGTGTGTATAGCTCTGTAGAACTTTAGTGACTCTTTTTGCTGTTTTGCCTCTGAGGATTTCCATCCTTTTTAATATTCACTGAGAATCATAAACATGCATGACACACCAAATTTGCAAGTCTCACACCAATATTACGCACTGCACATTGCTGTCCAGACGACTGGTTGATGCCATTATAGAAAACCTCTTTTCCAAGAAAGATTCATCAGATTATGACCAAAGCTGAGCCGTTCCTGCAACACTCCACTAGCTGCACCATATGGTTGGGTCCTAAAGCCATGGGTGGAGGGTTTAATGACAGAGCGGATGTGCAGCGCACATGCCGAGGGATGCTGGGGGATGGGCTAAAAAAACACTCATCAAGTCTTTGGCCTGGAAAGGCTGCACAAGGTCAGCTGTGCAGCGGGGGCAGGATGAGGGGAGCCAGACACATGTCTACAACAAAAGGCAGGTGACCAGAGTAAAACTTTTTTGAAGAAAGCACAACAGTGCACAATCAAATTCTTGACCATCCAATAACTTTACAAACTATCTTGTATCTCACTATTTAAATGTATGTGTCACACTGACCTGTTTTGCTATTAAAGGGTGATGGTATGGGGATATTACCAAAATATAGTGACATGGAGATCCAATCCTCTTGGCAAATTTGCACAGCTGCCTGTGTGGGGTGTGGGGACGAGTAAACAAAGATGGACTCATAATTAATGTTTACTAAGGCTGATGCAACTGCATGACATTTCTACTGCTGCACGACTTGTCCACTGACCACAAATAATCTCTATGAATACTTGCTCTCCATTACAACTAAAATAATATCTAAACATAGATTTTTTTTTTCATTCTCTCACATGAGTTGCGTTGTACACCACCTCAGCAGGTGAGCCGACTTGATGAAGCAGAAATGGAGTCCTGGAGTCAATTTGACTACATCCTTGTCAACAAAACATCATGAATATGCACAAATTTCAGAGAAACTAAATCATTGTATTTTTTATTTTTCTCCCCTTCAGTCAACTCGATGCCAGTGCAGACACAGGTAAGATAATGTTGTCCCGGCCATGGTGAGACGGGACATGGGTCAGCCTGAGGAATGAGACCGGAGGGCAAACGATTGATGGAGTTGTGGTTGGTCTATAAAGGTCTGCAAAGAGTGCTTGGAGATAATCAGAGCGAGGGTGTCTGCAGGCCTCATAACCCCACAGCACACAAACATGCACACACTCACATAGGCTGACGAGAGAGAGAGAGAGAGAGAGAGAGAGAGAGAGAGAGAGAGAGAGAGAGAGAGAGAGAGATGAGACAGGAGCTCCCGAATTATTAAGTAGACAGAGGCATTGATGATGAAATTCTGAAGGTCGGGCGTAACAAGAGGCACCTTACAAGGGTCACAACCTTTTCCTTGCTGTGTGTTTTGTTCTTTGTACCCCCCTCGCAACATCACCTTCCCACCTTGGTGTTCACTGGGGGGCAGGTGAGTGGGGGAGTTGTGTTACATCCCTGTTTATCTGTTCATGACCTCTAGCCGGCAATTCTGCACTTGATAAGAGGAGGGCTCGCCTCATAATGTGCACGGCAGCTGATATCAGCCCTGTATCCTTGTGAAATTGATTACCGAGGCCCAGGGAGCGTGCAGAATATAATAAATAGAGATGACACATAAGGCACACATAGGCTTGTTGGCTGATGGGTAACACCGCCTCAGCAATTACCTGCTACCCACTTAAAACAGGGGTCATGCAGGGCAGGCTGGCAGTGGAAGGAGTTATGGTTATTTCTTATTTTCTCTGCATGGCAAGACACTCTGTGAAACATTTTTCTCTCTCTGCCTATGTGTGTGCGTGCATGTGGGTTTGTGTGCACGCACGTGTAAGGCTTTGTGTCACCTCTGAGACAGTCAGGGCAGAGAGGCTTAAATTTGTGAAGTTTGGTCACAAGAGTCCACAAAGAGTGGAGTTTACAGACATTATTTCAATAATGTATTACCGTCCAAATTATGAAACATGAAACATAATAACTCTTACTCCTATACTAATACTCCTTCCTGTAACAACAAGAACAACACAAAGATTTCTTAGTTAAAAAGGACTTAGATTTGAATGCAGACAGAAGACTTTCACGGAAATGTTGCCTGCAGCTTCGCATGTGAAAGTGAAAAATGTTCTCAGCTTATATAACTACGCTGTACATTTTCATCTCGAGACCTGTTTGCTTTTCTTTCTGTCTGTTTCATTATTTTTAATGTGGTATTTCCTGCTCTGTAGATAAAGAATGAGATTGGGAGAAAATCCTGGAACAATATAGCTGAGCTTTGACGGTGCTGTAGACATTATGGGATTGAGTTTTTGTCGCAGAGAATTGACAAACAATCTGTGAAAGAAATCTTTGGTCTTGTGCTTTTAAGTCACTGCACATACTGTATTTCCCTTCATTTGAAATTAAGATGGGTACGATAATCAAAGAAAATACAAAAATCCCTAAAGTAATCCCTTTAAAACAGTACCAAAAACATTTTGCATCTTTTTGTTGACATATTTTCAGAGGGAAGAAGATAAACAGATGTCAACCTTAACAGAACACTGTAGCTGCCATTATATCATTATAAGAATAAATCAATGTCTCACTCAATATTTTGCATTTTTAAGTCATTACAGAGGAAGCGGAAAAATAAACAAAGCAAAAATAAATCAATATTATATTAATAGGACATGCATAATGATACATGTGTACCCAAGTTAGTCTCTTCTCTATAAAGTGTTCAAACTTCATTTTGTTTCACAGCTTCTTCATTTTCACTCGTGGTTTTTCATTTAGACATCTTAACGTCTTATTTACCGGTGGGTCCGGTTAAATCTCTCATAGCATTTGCCTCTTTCAGGTCAGTGACATTAGTTGTACAGTTATTTAAATCATTTTTCCTTGTTCCGTTCTTGACGGATGTTGTACAATGTGAAACGTTTCATACTATTATAATTTTTTCTGGTTTCTTAAAAGGTTAAAAATAACATTGCTATCCGGTAAGCTGCACCTCACATGTTTTCACAACAAATACGACTCTTAATTGATCCATCAAAACTTCATCAGGATTGCAAAAAAAAAAAAGAACAATTTTCTCAGGCATCCTCTCTTTTTTAGTTGTTTCTTGTTTATTTACATTTGAAGCATTTTTAACAAAAAAAAAAAACGTTTTGCACAGCAAGTCAACCTGTTGCACATTTAAGAAACTAGGACATTTAATTTTATCAGCCATGCTTTTTTTTTTTTTTTTTTTTGTGCAACATAAAAGAATAAAGAAGAAAATCTGAAGAAACAGACAACAAGCCGCTGCTCCAAACAGCAACTGTGCTTTCAGCATTCTGTTGTGTTTAAAAGAGAAATCATCAGCGTTACAGCTTATTGTGTATTGCTCATTAAATTGGCCGAAAAGCAGATGTGTCTACTGGTGCTCTTAAAGTTTCCACCTGAGATATCTTAGTAAGTGGAGTCTGTAATGCAAGGTTCATTTCAAAAACAGCCACTCCAGTTGCTTAATGTTAGCATAAAGCGGTCCGTGTAGATGTGCTGCTCGCCGTTTCAATGAAGAAATCTGAATGGCTGTAAGCTGCCAGGCAAACCTTTATATCTATTTGTTCCACTTGTCTGGCTCTCAATGAGTTTAATCAGCTGAGAAGAAGCCGTGAGGGGGGTGTTGCCTTAACCGCCCATACATTAGAGAGCCCCCCTTGCACCACACACTCACACTCTAATACACACAACCTCACAGCCCCATTCTTAGTGCATTGATGTGAGAGTTGAGGGCCTCCCTCTCCCCTGTTGCCTTTCGGATTATCAAGTACACTTCAATTACTGCCGATCGATACACTTCTGGCTGCAAAAGGGAGTGTGAGGGAAATTAGACAGACTTTGGGTATGGTTGTGACTACAAAGCAATGGATTAACACTGATATGCATCTCTTCATTTACATCAGGAATGGGCCCATACTCCATCAGCATACTGCACTCTCCTCTGAACGGACGTACATTCACAGAGGCTTTAAGGGGACTTTTTGAAAGATTGCTTCTTTAAGTGCCGGGCAAGGTGAGGTTAGGCCTGTCATATACTGTAGGGGGATTAAAACCTGCTGTAGTCAGTATGGGAAAAGAGCCACTGTAGCCAGGCTTTCAAACTAAAAAGAGAGGTCCAACGTAGAACAATTAATGTCATCGTGATAATATGATGTCTTAGTGGGGGTGTCATGTGTGTATTTGTGTGTGCTCTGCTCCAAATTGGCCCACACACAGTTAATGATTAAATACATGCAAATCCCACACTACTTGAGCACCAAGATTTATATTCCAGACAGGTTAAAATATTTGCTGTAAAAGAGAAGAAAGAAGCATTTCCACTCTTAGAAAATGCGTGTCAGCAGATAATACAATGGCTGGCGTTGGTAGGAAACAATGCTGGCGTACTCTTCCTCCTAAAGAAGAGGAAAGGGAAATGAAAGCAGTACTGTGGAAGAGGATAAAAAAGAAGTAAAAGTGTAGGAAGAGATAAGCAGTGGCTGTATCCCCCCGAGGCAGCCCTGTGAAGGTCTCCCAAGCACGGCCCCTGCCTCTGAACCCCCTCCAGGTCATCTGCCCTCGCTCTCCCACCCTTCCTCTCTACAGAGGCAGTAAAAACACTCCAACACCTGGGTTCCCCCTCTGCTGTGAGCAAGCTACACCACAGCGCACCTCTAGTGCATTTTTCACCCACAGACAACACACAAAGAAAAGGAGCTTTGTGATTAGGTCCTGTCATAAAAAAAAAAAAAAAAAACCTCGCTTCTGATAGGTTGCTGTGATGGCCAGCCTTGTCCTGTGATGACTGCTATTACAACATCTGTAAAGAGATTATTATTGACTGACCTTCAAACATTCCTGAAACATAATGTTATTGATGGATTAATTTCGAGACCAAAGAGGCTGCAAGGTTTTTCAAAACCATCTGCATGCTTTCAAATTAATTAGTGTTTCAAATATTTTCATGTGCTCTCGGAAGCTTATTTGTTTTGCTCGCGATCGTCAAGATTTGTCCGTCACCAAAGCCGGCGTTTACAAAACCCGCTGAACCATATGTACTTATCATCTCGGGGTCAGAGTAACATTACACATTTATTTCAGCCCAAAGCAGGAGTTCCGTTTTGCATATAAAATGCGTCCCTCTCCAAATAAAGATGCCTCTATTGAAAGCTCCTCACTTCACCACGAATTTAGCCCCCCCCCCCCCCCCCCCCCCAAAAAAAAGCCACCCACCTCCTTGCCTCCCACTGCAATCTGTCCTGCCAGCTCCCACGGTTTGTCTTTGGAAGTGATCCGTCCCTGAGCGTTGAGCAGAGCCACTTCATGTTCACATCGGCCCCAGAGGCATTCCTGCCTGCCCACTACTCTTGCTTTCTTTTGTCAGCCAAATGGATACCAATTAAATCAACTGTTCTCCAATTAGAATTTGGAAGAATCTATCTTGTTCAGTGCTCTAAATCCCACTGCTTGACTTCTTTCTCTCATGTAGCTCCTTTCCTGGAATCAGTTACAGAGAAAATGAGACTGGTTATTTCCTGCAATAGGATACTCCTGGGTTTCTTTTGTTTTCTTTTTCTTCTGTTTTTTTCTGTTTGTTCAATATCTTAATAGAGCATTTAGTCTAACGTTTATAGTGCCGTGCATGAGGGATTCTGGTATCGTGGACGTTAGGCCGGACGTGGGAGAACAAGTCAAGATATTGTTGCATATAAACAATCAAACAAGTGAAATTATTATTAAATGTATATATGTATCAATATATACTAAAACGTAATGTTCTTTATACAGTTCTAAAATGTTGAACCGGAGCCTTCTACAGCTGTTAATTTTAAAGGTAGTATTTTTTCTTTTTCTTTTTTTAGGACCTTTAGGCATATTTAAAACTAACTTACTGCCACTGGAACCATGCAAAGAATCCCCAGAAACATGAACTCCCACACTGCCCTCACGCAGGGTCTGCTATTTGATTAATATGCGGACGGGATATCTTAATCTGCAAACAGCAGACAGCAAATGGCTTGGACTTTAACCATGTCATTATTGCCTAATAGTCGTTTTCGGAAAGTATGCCCCATTGTATTTCGTATGATCAGGCGTCGCTCCCTCCTGCCACTCGAAATCACTTCCAGCTAAACAAACCAGCCGGCCTGCTTCCCGCAGAGCAGCGATCCAAATCCCAGGCACCACTTCGGACCTCTGCAGCCTGCAGCATGTCACCGTCCACATGTGGACTCACCTCTTCTCCGCACATGAACACAAAAAAGGCCATTTTTTTTAGAAAAGACCTAGTTTTGTGCTTCACATTGATCACTCTGTATTACGGTAGCAGTTTCTTTACTACTGAATAGTTTCTTCAAATGTAAAGACAATAATGTTAGTGACTACAAGAGACAAATGTGTTTTCTATGATTCACATGTGATTTATTGAAACACAAGTATGATGGGACGACATAAAACTCTATCAACAAGCAGTAAAACTGGAAATAATAATTTGGCGACACATCCGGAACAAAATAACCTAATGAAGATGCAAATTTAGTGGGAATAATATCACATCACAAAAGGCTAATGTCAATGTCAGTTGACTATTTTAATCAATACCACTTGTTCAGCTGGTGCCTCTACAAGAATGGCTAATATGCAAATAGTGTTGCTCGGACACTTCTAGTTTTGGATGTTTGACAGCCCCCTACTTTTACTTTGTTATGCTTATCTGCCTTAAGAATGGAGGCTTATTGTGCAAGAACAATGAGAGCCTTCTTATGTCCATCACAGAGCAAAGACGGTAACCGACACTGTGCAACAACACAGCCATCTATTTTACAAATGTTTGCAAACTTGAGACATTCTCCTTTCAGAGACATGGGTTTCTTCAATGTCTGTGTCTACCTTATAAAACATCCAGGCCATTTTTTACAGTGAGTGGCAGCATGTTATTTCTGAGCTTCTCTGTGAACTGAAGTAAGGCCACCAAGGCAGTCAAACAGGATATTATCATCGCAGAGTGTCTTTTTCTTTTAAATTAACCTTTATTTAACCAGCAACGACTGTCGGTGTATAAAGTCTCTTTTTTTCAAGATTCCCCAGGCCGAGAAAAGCAGCAGCTGAGGGAAAGAATCGTTGCAGAACACATAAAAATACAATATACATAAAACATGTAGATATATCCTACAAAATATCAACAAAGCTATTAAAGACTGCCACTAAAGAGGTCTAAAATTATATGTAAAGCAGCAGACATGAATCCTTATAAATGAAGATGATCCGTCACAACATCTGCAGCCAAATGTTGCTGCATCTAGAATATTCAAAATATGGGATTGTATAAGAAGAACTGGACAAGTCTAAACTGAAAGGACTGGCAGAACTGCTCGGGGGTTCTCCTTCAGGCACCTCGCAGCCTTGGAAGGCTCCTGAAACGATCCGGCGTGGCTCCGGGCTCCTCCAACCGATCCAGAGACGGTGAAAGCTGTACAGTTTCCATGAAATGGAAACTGATATTTTAAGATGACAGAAAGTGTTTTGCACTGCTTTGAATAAAAACTGATTCTTGGCTGGAAACATTTTGGTCCTGATTTGACCACATTATGGCACCATTTATTCTCTCCTTTTGTTTACAACGCCTTAAACTATGTTAACAGTGTATTTTCTTTCTGGGTATATTATTGTTAAACAGACAACAGTTATTATTTTTTAGCTTATAAAAACAACTAACGTAGTCAAATAAATGATTTGAACCAGATCATGGATTGTGCAATTTACTAAATATACACTGAAAGAAACAATTGTGCATGGATATAAAGTTTACAGAAACGCACTCTGTGATGGTATGTAAGTGAACGTGTTTTACTCTTTTACACATCAAAGTTTTAAGTGAAACAGTGACTTTAGGATACGCCAGCTCTTAATAAACAAACTACATCAAACAAATGAGGTCCAGTGTTTCAATTGCAATCAACTGTTTCTTTCTGTTTATCACTATGGAAAAACTATGTCAAACACAACACCACAAGTATAAAATATGATATTTGCTCAGGTTTGCTCCTTCTTTTTTCCAGCATTTTCTAGATCCGTACCTCCGAGCTGAACTTCCAGATGCCTCCTGTTGGGAAACCATCTGAGTGAGCTCCTAATGAACACCGAGATACAGCACTTGTTATTCCAGCTGTTGATACAGGCAGGTTACTGAGTGTATACACACACAGAGTACATCATTTTGAGCTCTTCAAAGAAAGCTTGATTTATATCATACAAAACAGAATCAATATGCATAATTTTTGTCACATGGAAAACATTTCCAAGCATTAGTTCTGTTGGGTCTCCTAAATAAGCAGTCATTACCACCCACTGTTCTTTATCCACTGTAAGGTAAATACTGCATAGAAAAAGCATTTTTTTTTTCACTCACTAATTCCAGCAGAAGGAAGAAAAAAAAAAAAAAACAAAAAAAAAACAATTAAAAGTCCCTTCCCCTTTCCCATCCAGGCTATTCCCACGCATTTTTTGGCAGAGCTCGGCTGATGATCTCCAGAGGCTTTGCTTCTTGAGGAACTTGTCAGGAAAAGATCTACATTTCCCAGGGATGAGTGTGGGTGAAAGTGAGAAGGAAACCGAGAGACGGAGGAGAAGTTTGAGTGCAACCCGAAAAGTAAGAATTAAAAGTGAAAAGACAAGTCTTGACAGGGGGAAGACACAGGGTTAAGAATCTGAGGAGCGGGCTCACGGTGCAGGGGATTTGTGATTTTCACAGGGAGAAAGGAAAGAAAGGGCTAAAGTGAATAGGAAAAATGGCACCTCTCTGTCAGGGATCTCAAGCAGACTTTTGTATGATAAGAGAAGTGATGGCATTAGGACACCAAGAAAGAAATATAGAGCCTTTAACTTTACTTTCTTGTTCGAACTGTGACACACTGAACACAAGTGCATTGCTAATCAGGTTAACCCTGTTATACTGCTTCGGCCCTGCAGTTTCACATGATGTGTGCTTGACAGCAGTGCCAGGCCCACTCTGGAATCAGCGTGGCCTGCAGCCCAAGCCGGGGCAAAAGCCCCGACCTCGGAGGCACACTGACCTGGCAGGGAGACACCTCTTGTGGCATTTTGACATCGGGTTCAGGCACAATAGAAATCTCTCCAGCAGCATCTTATAGACTACTCAACATGCCACTACTATGACATTATACTTATTCAAATGAGGGTTCATTGCCTTTGTTTTTTGATTTGTCTTTGGTGACATTTTCTTGATGGACTGGGTCAGTTCTGGGAGTAGTGGGTCACGAGCTGACGAAAATGTGAAAACTGGTTTCCTCGTGCTTTTTAGACATTAACACACGCCATGCCTGTTTGCTTTGGCTGGCAGGCAGATGAGTGACTGAAACACATTTTTACAATCTGCGTATCCTCATTTTGAGGTTGCATTTGATATTTGTCGCATAAATGTATAAATCCGTCATTGCGTCATAGGAACACCTTGCAATTTCCACGTTAAAATATCACTTTAATATAAAATAACCTAAACACAGAGTTAAATGTTGTTTTCTTCCCGTAACTGACTAATGGTCTAAGTCAGGGATTACCATCTTGTTTGTCTTTCAGCCGCTTTCGGACATATTCATCTCCGGGGATCTAGAAGCATCACAACAGGAAGTCATGCCGTCACACCCGTTAGGTCAATAATCATTTGTGCACAACTAGAGGCCCCAGTCTTGGCTTTGGATGCATTTTATGTCCAACGGACAATTATTCCCTGTATTTTTTTCCCTTTAGCTCTTTATTTTGCATAGTGCTTTGATAATACCAGTATTTAGTGGGATTTGGATAAGGATAAGGAATCGTTATTGTTAGTTTTTCAGCTTGTTGTGCTTAAACCACTTAGAGGCCTTTGCAGCATCATGTTTCCCGGCATGAACTTAGTCATAAAGGTATGGAAAATCTCTACCAATACTTACCTTCCACTAACTGTATTGATTTAAAAAGAAACTTTAGACATCAGACTGTTGCGCTCTCATCCCCGGATCACCACGTTGTGTTAACCTGCTTTACCCATTCCTTGCGCAGGTCCTTCAAACCAAAGGCAAGAGCGACTTCACAGCATCCTGTAATTTGAAAATACTTTATTTTCATGAGCATTGTGCCAGCCAGCTTCCACTCTAAACAATCAAAGCTTTAATTGTGATTTAAGATAACACATACGGAGAGGAAAAAATGTTGATGAAAATTAAGTTAAATAAAACAATTAACAAGCTTTAATTTCCTTGTTATGAGGAACGCCGCCTGCCCAAAGACAAATAAAGTATTACCATTTAATAATGTCTCTGTGTAGGGATTCATGTACAAATGTGGATGTTTGAGTGGCCGTGCTTCATGCTGACAGGGTCTGAGAATCGCTCCAAAGCAATAATCCACGTCATGACATGGCTGTGGTGAAGACACAGACGGCTGGAGGTTGTGGGCAGTCAGGACAGCCAGAACACTCCAACCGATACAGGAGGTCGGAATGGAGTGGCTGACTCATACGCCAGTCAAGGGCAATTACTGTGTATGGGAATCATGGGTGATTCTTTATTTCCTGTTGGTGTGTAATACAAAAATAAATTAAAAAAAGGGGGGTACATATCTGCTATTGGTAAATACCAACATTTGGTCTGTATGTATATATATATATATATATATATATATATATATATATATATATATATATATATATATATATATATATATATATTTTTTTTTTTTTTTTTAAAGAGGGACTAGACTGAAACCCCCTTGAAAGTTCCCAAAGGGGTGCTCTCTGTTGCTTTCATAACCAATACACAAAAAAGAAATAGAAAAAGACTGCTTGCTGTCTTTTTCTGATGCAAGATGCAAGATGAGAAAACGTAAACTAGTGCTTGGCTTAGGTTTATGCAGAATTATTCACTGGATATCCCGTCAATTCAACTTTAAGCAGGCCGTCAGTGGTTGCGCACTATCCCATTGTTTTACATGATAAGAGTCTTACGTTTCAACTTGATCGCAGGCTACCAAAGTGTAGTGTCAGTTTGTCTTTATTAAGCAACAAGCAAGTTTAATCAATGTTGGGGAAACTGTATGCTTTCTTCTCTCTAATGTGCCATTAAGAGCCATTCAGAGTGACTGAACAGTTGTCACAGAAAGTGGAGAAACACTGAGTAATCAATGATAGTTAAGAACTGTAATTTATCACCTTGCCACCACTGAGGATTTGCAGAATGAGCCCTTCTGCTTGTAGCAGAAAATGTGTTGGGGGAAGCTCGGGCGATATGGTGGCCAAGGCACGCGAGGGTCAGGGCCCAATTACTCTTCATCTACTGCTCCCCATCACCACTGGCAGAATCACAGTTCAATTGCTGCATTATCTAGGCATATCAATAGAACAGAATTAAAAGTCATTGATTTTTTTTTTTTCATTTTTTTCCACCTTTGGTCTAAAAGGAGGTAGTAGGAGTTAAAACAGTGAACTGATGTCTAAATGAGTAAATAATGAAAATTTAAATGGAAGAGCGAATTTCTTTTCTCCTAAAATTGTTTTTTTTTTTAAGTGTATCAATTTTTCTAGACGATGCAATAGGAAACGTTATCATTAAGTATTTGTCACTTCTGTCTAAACCCTGTAAACCCTTATACGTTTACCCATGAAGGGAGAATGCGTTAACTTTAAGGTGGAGTCTTTTGTATGGCCAGTGGAGACCTTTCTGTGAAAACGACCCAATAGACATAAATAAATACACCACCAATCACACATCAATCACAGTGTGCGTGAACACTCAGAATGACCACAGCAGGAAAGATTTGAAAGGGCCAAAAAAGAAGAAAAATTCAATTTCAAGAGCATTATTATTTTCATTAATCATATCCCTGCCATCAACCTATCCTTATGCCTTAGTGAGAGATCTATTATACGGTCCATTTAGTCTCAGCCATATTACCTCATATGTTTTCCTGGCTGGCCAAATAAGACTTAAGAGATAAAACAATTTACTGTTCATTATGATCCATGTCACTGGAATCAATCTATTAACCTGTGTTAACTGGGAGGCTGACAAGATCCCATGAACTGTGCTGAGGTAAAGAAAATGGATATTTATGTTTTGTATGTCTGCTATCATAAAATGACCGGGCATTTAATTTGCCCCCTCCAACTCAGTGGATGGCTTTATTTTCCCGGTGGCCGAGGCGCCCTCCTTGCCTTTAAGCAGCCTCTGACCTGTGAAAGATTCTAACAAATTAGCTTCTATTGTGAAGCCAAAGGTGCCATCAATGAAGAGATGCCTCACTGCGCCTAAAGTATGATGGTAGAGGCAAGCAACGGAGCAGAGAACCTTGACATGATTGAATTAACCCTTTGTAGGAAATGTGCTGATAAGGATGGTGGTGCAACATGGGTTAAAGGGTTGTATTGTTTGACTTGTCTGAAAAGAAACATGTGCCATGTCTGAATTATACTTCCGAAGCAAATCCAAATGGTTTTGGACCGACTGGGCAATTAACTATAGGATGTGTGGGTTTGTGTGTGTGTGAGTGTATATATATATATATATATATATATATATATATATATATATATATATATATATATATATATATATGTCAAAACAACAAGGCTCTTCACAATACATGGAGAACTTCATCCTTACTCCAGCACCCTGGAGTGGTTCTGGATTTGTTGGAGAAAGGCCAGAGACTATTGTGTATCAGAGAGACCTTGGTGGATAAAAAAAAACAACAAAAAAACAAAGATCCAGAAGATGGCTCTCGGCAATGAAGTGCTAATGTCTCCAACCGATAAGGAAGAAACGCAATGTGGACAAGGAGACAAACCATCATGGAAGGAGAAGGCCCTGCACAGTGCGTACCACCAGCTGATTGAAGGAGGGCTGAGCTCCAGAAGTTCTATCAAAAAGGCTGGAAAAGGTTGATCAGAAACACAGCACTGAGACAGTCATCAAAGCAGCACACGAACAGGCCCTGAGCACAAGAACGATAGATGTCGGGGTCTACCATACTAGACCCCAGCATCAGACTTCAGATGCAGGCATGATGCCCCTGAGACAGTCCAACACAAAACAGCAGGGTATAAGATTCAGGCAGGTAAACACATGCTTAACCAGGTCTAAAAACTGTTTCTTAAACCTTGAAAATATAAATAAATAAATAAATAAATAAATAAATAAATAAATAAATAAATAAATAAATAAATAAATAAATAAATAAATAAATAAATAAATAAATAAATAAATAAATAAAGCAAAGCTTCCCAACCAATTTATGTCAGTCCAGTGGACTAACTAGTATTGAGGATACTTGATAATATATTTTTTCCTTACAAATAGTAAGTAGAACACAAGATGGATGAATTAGAAATTGGGTAAACCCAACAACATCAGTATTTAACACACATCTGGCGTAATTAAAAAAAAAATATTATTAAGGAAAGCATCCAAATAATGTGCTGAATTGTATTGCTTTTTACAAATCTCTTACCATAAGAGTTACCATAACCTTAAATGTAAGTATGTGACAAGTATCCATTTTACACATTGATTGAATTCTTTATTTACAAAATAGCAGAAATAAAAACTAGTACACATACATTTTCATCTCTATCAAGAATATACTTTTATATATAATATATAAAGCTGCCACATTACCAAAGTGCAAACTTTTAAAATTGAAAAGTTGCCCATCAGGACCATTAATAAGAAAAGAAATTACCATTTACCATAAGAAATAGCCAAACAGATTTGCCCTAGGGACAGAAGATTGGCAGAATTTCTTTTCAAATTTCTCTGATAAAAAGAAAGAAAATGGTCAAATTTTCCCTTGAAAATATTTTAATATAGTTATAATTTCACATAAAAGAATATCCTACTATATTTGTTAAACTGCATTTTAAAACACCTTCACATCACTATCTGTTAGTGCTTATAATATTTATCTATATATATCTATATATATATATAGATATATATAGATAAATATCTATATAGATATATATGGAGAGACAGAGCGAGAGGATGGTTTATTGTCATAGTAACAGCACATTGAGCAGATTTTATTCAAATTCATAAAATTGCTCACAAAAGATGTCTGCTGTTGGCTGGATTCTACTTTCATTTCATTCCACTGTTTAAGGGCTTCTGAACAAGAGTATTGACATTATCATATTTCTAATCAGACTTCAACACCTGTGACACTTTCCATCAAGGAGAAACAGGGTGCCATCCATGAATATATGTTTGGATAGAAAATTAAGGTCATAGGTTGGTGGCATGATCTGCAGGCCAACACTGTGTGAAATGTGCTTATTTGTTTTTAAGTCACAATGGATTTTATTAAGATTTAAAATGACTAGCATGACATCAAAAAGATTCAGCTTCTGTGGAAAGATCAAACCCAACTTCAGAAAGAGGAACTGATTTTGCGATTCTCAGGTTTCCATAAAAAAAAAAAAAAAAAAAAAAAGTATTCTGGTTCATATAAAGTGCATGAAAATTATACACAATATGATAGCAGCAGATTATTTATTTATCTTCTTTGTAACAAACAGAGATACGGTGAAGGAGGAAAAGTCCCAAATCAAGTGTCCGATTCAAATAAAATATGTTCCTCATGGTGAAACAGCCAAATAACATATTTGTCTTATTATTAAGCTGCCAGGACATGTAGACAGAAAAACACCACACTACTTGACTCTCGGCCTGAACGTTAATGTCCATATTTATGGGAAGACATAAGGTAGGCTACATACATTTCCTTAGTTTACCCAAGGAAATGTATGTACTTTATGTCTCTGGCACCAGCCAAAGGAAGAGAAAAAAACAAAAAAAAAACAAATAGTAAAGCAGAGTATCTGTACCACAGTATTGGCTTTAGGGAACAAGGGGTGTGGAGAGGACAATGGGGTCAAAGCAGCTTGATTTCTATCTTATGTCCTGTGAGACAAGAGGATACCAGTCAAATCCAAGTTACCTGGCCTTTGGCTACCTCTTTGCTCCTAAACAATAGGCTAAGATACTGGTGGATGTCTACCTCAGAGAAAGGCAAGGAAGAGAAATAAAACTGGTTGTTTAAGAGACAGAGGGGGGTTGGAGTGTGTGTGTGTGTGTGTGTGTGTGTGTGTGTGTGTGTGTGTGTGTGTGTGTGTGTGTGTGTGTGTGTGTTTAATTCTGTTTCATAACAATAACTGAATAAATTATTACACTTTGTTTCTTTGTTTTTCTTGAAGAAATTTTACCAATTAATGAAATCAGGAGGATAGAGGGTGAAAAGTCCTCAAGAACAAAAGAAAAAGTCCAACTGCCTTGGGAGTTACCTTTGAGAGTTACCATGACCTGGATAACCGTGAGTCTACTACGCCAGCGTAGACTGTCCGGTCATTTACTTTCACTTCATGAAAACTCTCTCTTGTTAAACGGCTCTGGTTCTTCTGCCATCCACAGCTGTTTCCACCAGTGCAGAATGTACTGACCCAATCCCAATCGGAGATGAAGGGGTATCCAAAAAGCACTATTCAAAGCAACCAAGAGGGCTGCAGAATTAAAAATATCACCTGAGATCAACAAGTTTTTACTGTAAAGTCAACAGTCATTCACCAGTGTTTCTCCTCCAGTGCAAACATTTGGGATGCGTTTTCTTGATCCTAGTCTGGCTGTTTCTCTGTCGACATCCCATGCTTTGCTTCCCTGACTAGTTCCATATAGAAAGGAAAAACAGAAATTGAATCAAAGTTCCAAATGACAGATAAGAACTCAAAAATAATATGTACTGTTGTGGATGTTAAAATGGACAGGGCTCATGGTTTGGTACCCGCCCTAGTATTCGATGTACGCACATCGAACACTGGTAAATAAACTAAAGTGTGCAGGTATTGAACAGCATAACTAATCATGTTAGATATGTTTTTTTGTTTTTTTCAATGACATGAATCTTAACTAAATCTTGTTAGTTGTGAGACGTTTGGTAATTTATAGTATAAAAGCCAAATAGCTAATCGAGATCAAGATAGCCAACAAAATGAGTGTAATAGTCACGGCTTTGCACTTAAGTGGGTCTCATTGTCCTCAGTTCATTTTCTGCACGACACAGGAAGCCAGTACCAGGAATCTGGGTTGGGTCACTGAGGCCACCTGCAGACTCCAGTCCACCGGCAGCTGCAGTCCACCTAGATATTCGCTGCTTCCGTACAGAAACTGTGCAGAAGCAGGAGAGAGAGAAAAACCACTAGAAAAGGAAATCTACGGTTGACGTTCCTGCTTATTCTCGTTGTGCCTTGCACATAAATCGTTGAAACGTTGTTACACATTATAATTGGTTCAGCAACAAAGAGAAAAACTTTGAGAAAAAGCTATCAGGCGAAAAAAAAAAAAAAGACATTAAGGTTTACAGAACTTTCTTTAATCAAAACCTTAAACATGCTATCTTTTGCAATAAGAGCAAAATAATTCCAGTAACATTTTACATGCTTTAGCTTCCTTCTCTGTCCAGCAGATGCCAATTACTGCTATATATATATATATATATATATATATATATATATATATATATATATATATATATATATATATATATATATATATATATATATATATATATATATATATATATATATATATATCCTAAAAGATCCTAATCCATCCTAAACGGTGTCAAATATTCCTTGAATGACTAGGTATGTTTAAAGTTTTGCCACTCTGACAGAAGTTAAATAAGCAAAAGTTATAGCAGGGGCATAATCAAAATAATTGGAGTTTGTTTTTGTTTGTTTTTTTTCCAATATCCACTCTAAGCACAAATGTTCTCTGTTTAGTTTAGTAAGCATTTCTTAAGTGAATCTTAACACTAATATGCTTTCATCAAAAAAAGTGTGAAGAAAATTAAATGAACTAAAACTGGCTAAGAATTACTTAAGCAAGAGGAAAGAACATACATCCCTCAGCTGCATCTTTACCCGATAACCCAGCCTCAACCCATCAAATAAATTATAAAACTATCGACTCTAAGACTTTGTTTAAAAATACAGTGAGTAAATGTAGGCCAGGCTTTCGTAGGACTGATGTACCACATAAATCCTTTATAATATATATGCTTTGAAATATGCAGCCGAATATTTCATATTTCTCTTTCATTTGATCATTTTTATCCAACAATACTGTCCCTCACCCAAGTGCACCAATACGCTAAACACAGCTTTACAGTTGTGATTTTCAGGTAAATCGGCAAAAGCCCAAAAGAGTATTTTAATAAAATAGAAAGGAATCTGGTGGTTTCATCACTAGACTTAAATTCACATGTCACATCAGTATCAAATTGTGGTATCAATATCAAATTCATTCAGGTTTTATGAATAAATACGTTGTCGGACAGCTGACGCATTACAAATTGTCAGTACAGTGTGACTTCATTTTGAAATGGCCACAAAGAAGGAAGGTAAATCTCTAAATCTCGATCTTGATGTTTCTTCCTTTTTCTTTCTTTTGTCTTTATTGATAATGCGATTGCATCCTTCATTAACTGCAGTACTTCGGAGCTACTGTGCTGATTGATTCGAGTGACTGCTACCCTTTTGTGTCTTTTCAAATACATTGATGTATTGTAGTGTGATACAAGAAACAGTTAAGTGATAACGATTGAGTCTTAGTGACCTAGAAGGTCCTCTGAGACCATCAATGACTTTCCAAAGACTTAGACGCTAGTGCTAGAATGCACCGTGCAATATTTAACAAAAAAGTGGAGGTTGAATGAAAACCGAAAGTATTGTACCCACGCAACGAGTCACATGATCAAAACAAATATCAGAGAACTACCTCCCTGAGATGAACAGAAAAGAAATGTCATTTCCTCCGTAGTTTCTTTTACACATACTTTTTAATTTTTTTTAGCATATTTGTGCCTTAGAGTTCATTGTTTTGTTCTATGGTTGAAAACTTCCTGCTCTCTCTTTTGTCAGCTCTGTTTCTAGTAGTGACCTGCAGCTGGTTTAGATGAAGAAACTCAAATAAACCAAAAATTGAGCATCTTCTCAATTTCTGTTCAACGAGTGTATGATTTTAGCGTCTGAATGCAGTGACTCAGGTGGTAGAGCAGTTTGTCCGTACAACTGATGAAACGTTCTCTGTGTGTGTATGTGTGCGTCTGTGAATGAATGAGTGAATGTGAACAGATTCGAAAAATACTTTGTGGAACCTTGTCAGTGTGAAAAAAGGAATAATTTCAGTAGAGCCTGTTTATAGAACGGAAATCAGCGATGCAAAATGGGAATCCCCTGATATCGAGACAATAAAGCCAAACACAGAGATAAACTGAAAGTGAGAGCTAATGAGAGTTTAGCAGTGTGCTGTGGATGATGAGGAAAAATTTGTAATAATACAAAACAGTCTTTACATAGACTTTTTATTCTGTAATAATGAAACAATAACAACAGTGTAATTCACGAAAAGGTCATTATGAAAAGCATAATATTTTGTTACCCTACGTTAAGGGTTTTTTTTTGGTTTTGTTTTAGTGCACCTACAGGCAACAATAAATTTGTTACTGCACTAAACAGTTAGTTGAACCCCAGCGGTGATGAGGTAAGTATGACTAGACGTTTCCTTCACACTTCCTGCTGCCCAAACACAGAAGCTACGTGGCATCATAATATCAGCTGATATAACTCGCATAAATAACAACAGCTTCCCTATTTTGCTTTGTATGTTGAGTATTGACATGTTTTGGCTTCCAATTAAAACAGCATTACAAGAATAGTGGAAAATCAATAGAAAATATAGCCTAGTTTAAATGAGGCTGCTGGGTTACTATGGGATGGATGCAGCAGAGCTCGCTTCATACAGTATTACCTTTAGGCTGTGACACAGACCTGGTGAGAAAAGAGTTAATTAGAGGTCTTTATGTTAGTGCATTCATGACTATGCTGTGCATAACAAATACAAATAACTGTTTAAATAACTGTGTTCATTACTTTGCAGTTCTATTAGACTTTTTGTTGATGACTCTGCAGTAAAGACAACATGTCAACAATCAGTTTTTCCAGTCAATTTCACTTGAATGGGAACTTACTTATTCATGTTCAATTGGAATGACAACATATCCGTCATTCTTACCATTACATCAGTACTTTACTTCTCCTGTGCAATAATTACTCAAAGTTCAAAATGTCATTACATTTTATTTCATCACATATCTGCTGAGCTATTGGTAAAGTAACAGTCATAATAATAATAACCATCATCTTCAAATTCTGCTTCAAGAATTCACTTCAAGTGGTCATTCCATGACTGACTTTCTATTTTTGCTTGGGTTTAGTCAAAAGTAAATTACCAGGGCAGTAACCAGTGCTGGACTCACCTATTTGTGTGTTTAATTGGCCATGTTGTCGCTGAAGTTAATTGGTTCTCTGAGTCCAGGTAGTTACTAAATGTTTGCCAGCATTAGAACCTCAGCACTTTTTCATTAATGGTGCGTGAAATGAAATGTTTGATACTGCAAATAAAATCAGTGATATTCAAGGATGTTATGGTTGGTAATGTGTTGAAACTGCCATTTAATGGGTCCTGGAAGATTGGGGTAGTGTCAGCCGGAACCGCCTGAGCCCTCTCCTGACATTGCTAGTTGCCTCTCCATTCCTTTAACGACTGTCTACACTGATTACACAGACCCCCGAAAGCCTGGAGCTGAAGAAACAGTCTCTATTAGTAGTCCAATTAGAGTCATTAGCATTTTCAATTTTGTTTTGATGCAATATAAATATAAACCTTATATGCATGAAAATTACAGTCAATACCAGTGTCTGTGATAGGGATTACTGGGATGACAGCAGCTGGGATGCAAGTGGAACATTTTGCAAAATAAATCAGCAAAGAGAGCTCAAAACGAACAAACAAACAAAAAAAACAAGCTTACTTTTGGGTTTAAATTTTACACTGAAATGCGCCCCGGTTTTCGCAAAAACAAAATAATCAAAAACAAGGATTACAAATTAAATAAATAAATAAAAACCTATAAGTCTAATCTATTTCACCTTTGTATTATTTCAACAATTTTAAGCAATGAATATAATGAGATAACTATGCTGTCTTGAACATTTTCTTGCTGATTATTAGTTACTGTTGAGTAACACATTACTGTCGTAGATCATGTCGTCATATGATTAATTCACCTTTAATCACTTTGGTTCAAACCATTCTGCTCTTACATATATTATGCAAAATATTGTCAGTAAAAGCCGCAGTAAGAGCAGAAAGGTTTCTGTCCAATGACTTTCTACAGGAAGTAGTAAGTCATTCCACTGAACCATTATGTCCTGCAGTTCTCTTCTCTGGGAAATGTTCCCCTTTCAGATGCTGGAGCAATGACGTTCAGTTTTAAGGAATAAGCAAACATAATTACTGTGAAAGAAGATGACTTATGACACAGGGGTGGAAGTAAGTTATGAGGTAGTGGTGTCTCTCGCAACATCTGCCTTTAGAACAGGACTATGTAAATATCCAAATGCTTACAACGTTTCTTTTCCATCATTCTTTGAACAACATATGATATATGTTAAAGAAAAAGATATATTTTCTAAGTATGTTAAACTTGGATTCACTTTTATTAACTTTTCGATACAAATATGACCATGTCACGGTGTTAAAGTAGTGAGAAACAAGGTTTGGCCCCACACCTAAAGCTGCCAGCAGTAATGTATACATCTACGAATGAAAGAATAAAACTATACATATTGTACATATATTTTCTGGGCCAAAATTATTTTGCACAAGCTTCATTATTTAAAGGTGCTAAGTCACTGTTATGAGAATGCTTATTAAGACATATGGTATTGATTGCATTGGCAGAAATAGACAACAGACCACAATTTGTAAAAATGTGAAGATTGATTGTTTTTACTGATCTATAAATAGGAATAAAAAGATACATCCACTGATTAAACTCTGATTTTAAAGTAAATGATTGAAGTAAACTCTGATTTTTTTTCTTTTTTGTTTTGCAGGGTGATTACAGATTGTATACAAAAAAAGATAATAATATCGATAATGTCCAATTCTTTTCAGTATTTTGTTCGATTTGTCACTCATTTGATTTTCTCCGCTCAATAGGATATCACACGACCCTTAAATCATGAACAATAGCAGAAATATAATCTGAATATTAATTGCACCAACAGTCACAGATGTGAGTAGTTCTGGCAGTGATGAATGATAAAAACAAGGCGGAGGGAGAAGGCTGACAGACAGATTTTAATGAGTGCAGCAGTGTGACAATATCAGGCAAGAATGGAAATAAGACCTTAGTCAGTCTTTGCAAAGGTGATATCTTTATTTCATTAGAAAATAACAAGGTGGTATTTTTCAGTGTGATAGATTCCCAAATGTGGCCACTGTGATAGGGAAAAACGTCATCTTCTTCTTCGTTCTCTCACACTCTCATTTACAGCTTGATGTATTCTGTGTTTTAGATCTAATCATTTCACATGGTTTTACAACAATGACATGGATGTTGCAATTGTCCTGCTTCTTATGAACAACCACAACTATAGGCGCTGAGTTGGACTCCGTCAGGCAACCAAGAGGAGTCACGCTCCAGGCTGGTTACCTCAAGATTCAGGCTGTTTTTTTGATGATTATTGTCCTGTTGGTGTCGAGAGAGTATTTTTTGCACCTGAGTATGAGGTGGTGAGGTTGAGAATTAGCACTCACAAATACGCTGCCTGTCCAAAAAAAAAAAAAAAAAGGTTACACACTAATGTTTTGTTGGAACATTTTTAGCCCTTATTACAGCACAAATTTGCTGTGGCATCATTTCGACAATTTTCTGCAATGTCACAACATCATTTTTCATCCAGAATTGCATTTATTTTTAGTCAGTATCTTTTATTGATGATGGGAGAGTCAGACGGCAGTGTATCCCAAAGATTATCAATGGGGTTAAGGTGTGGACTATGTGGTGGCCAATCCAAGTGCAAAAACGATGTCTCATGCCACCTGAACCACTCTTTCACAATTTGGACCTGGTGAATCCTAGTATTGTCATCTTGGAATATGCTCGCGCCATCAGGGAAGAAAGAAAATCCATTGATGGAATTACCTGAACATTCTGTATGTTCAAGAAGGAAGCGGACCTCTTTGGGCACATGATGTTGCTGAACCTAGACCTGACCCATTGCAGCAACCCCAGGTCATAGCACTGCCCCCACTTGTTTTGGGGTCACCTTGGGGTTGGCCCTTCTGGTGTCGTTCGTGTCGGCCCTGTTCTTTTTCCCTTCTCCCCCCTTCTGCCTCTTCACTGTCTTCTTCTTCACCGTCTTTTATCTTCTGGTGGGTGGCAGGAGTGGTGCTGCTGCTGCTGCCAGGCTGCTCAGGATGGTGGTCTGTTGGGTCATTTGCTCTTGGTAGCACCAATGCCATGGACTGGGGCACAGCGGTCTGGGGAGCCCTGGAATGGGTCTTGCCTGGTCAGAGCCCTAGGCCCTTGGTTTTGGCCCACGCCTCCTGTCGGTGGGGGTACAGCCCTTGTGGGGGTGGTGGCCCAGGTGCTGCAGGCGCCTTTTGGGATGGTTTCCCTGACGTGGTGTGGGGCCTGGCGGTGGTTGCTTGCTCGTGGGGGATCTGGAAGAGCCAGGGAGGAAGGTGGCGGTGTTGGGAGTGATGATAATTATAACTACCCTTGTTATTGATTGTAGTACTACTACTGATTATAAAACCAGCAATAATAATTCTAGGATTGTTAATAATTGTTATTGGCCTCACAGTTGTTGTTGCTGTAGGACTTTCCCCCACAGAGTGGCTCGACTCTTAGTGATAAGCTAAGAGTCGTGATAAGCTGCAAAGTGATCCAGGAGGCTCATAGTAGGGGCTCTGGTCCTCAACATCAAGAGAAGCGAGCTGAGGTTGCTCGAACATCTCTTTGTTTAGGTTGCACTCAAACCCAGAAAAGCAGAAGTAGATGGATGGGTGGATGGATGGATCATGACTAAGGAAACCAATATCTCATTCAAAAAACATAAATTATTTGATCTGATTAATAAGGACTGTTATTTTAAATAAATATCTCAACTTCAACACGTACCTACAAAACGGGGGATCCATCACTTTATACAGAATGTCCTCACATAAAGAGATTTGGTGCTTTTATGAATAAAAGAAAAATGCTTTTGCTTTTTTGGTTTTACAATTACACAAATAGGCAACTTCTTGACATTGCACTGGGTTTCAGGAAATTAAAATTGTCAGCTGTCAAAGCTTTTTCATAATGTCATAGAACAGATGCATAATCATTTAATTGAGAAAATAATTGTTATATCAATCAATAGCAGGGTTTTAATTAATTTAGTTTAGTTGAAGCACAAATGAAGAAAATGGCTTGTATTATTGATTCAGTTTCCAGACTGAGTGTTAAAATATCTTTGTGACCACATTCAAAGAGTCAGAGGAAAACTGATTTATTTTTTTTTTTAAAGTATCTTGCTGTCTATATTTTCTTTTGATATTCCTAGTGGATACGGTGACTGAAAAACAATTGCACTGCATTATAGTTGGGAAAAGCCTACCAAGAATGGTGTGTTAAAATTATATAACATAATTTTGTATTATCTTTGCTATCAAACAGGTTAAATTCATTTTTAATGGTCGAACGGCATTCAAAAACAATAACAATTATCTTTACAGTCATGAAAGATAACATAAAACATGTAAGATGTCAGAGGGTAATATACATATAGTCAGAGGGAAAATAAAAACAACGTTTCACTTATTATTTTTTTATATCCTGCATATAATTTTATATTTTTGTTACACATTTAGTCAGATGTTTTTGGAGTGAAAAAACAACAAAAAAAACAAGACTTCTGACGTGTAGAAACTGCATGCAGCCAGGAACATGAGTCTGTTCTTTGCGATAAATATTCAGTTGCTGATGACTGCACGAGATAACCAACACGTCTTCAGAGGTTATCGGGGAGGTTGCCACATTTGGATATATTTTATCAGAGTTTATCAGTTATCTGTTTAGCTAGTGGCCACCACAGAAATCAAAACAGGGGGGATTTTGAACCAAAATGAGATTGCACTCAGTGAAATCAATATTCCCTTCTACATAACCTTTTGTGTAATTTATGGACAATGATGTTGCGTTTTTTTTCTTGGCTTTTAAATGTTAATGGAGCATTTGGAAAATGGTTTAAAAGTAGTAATCAGTGTTCATCTCTTGAAAATGCCTGGCTTATTTATACGGCAGAAATGTCAGTTAAATCAAATAATGTCATCAACATCAATGTAATGCGTTATATTTCAGTAAAATACATGCACGTGGACCAAAAGGTTGGACGCAAGAGAATGAGATTACATTGTATTTAATGAAAAAGCCCTTTTTAAAGCCATTATGCTTTGGCTAATAAGGGTGGAAAAAGAAAAAAAAGTTGATATTTTTCTTTTGGCAAATTACTGGCTAAAGTAGATACAAATTCTATTTTCTATCACCTACACTTGGTGATAGAATAAAATTGTGATTAATAAATCACCTAAGAGCCAACATCATAGATTTATTCTATGACTTTTTGCCAATTAGGCCTTTGAAGGTGGGACCTCTTTCAAAAGAGGCTTTTAGATTAATCATATTATCTGCAGGTTCTGAAACAAGAATGGTTCTTGACCTCCTCCTCCATAAGAATCCATTATCTTAAACTATCACAGTAATCCTGGCTTTGGGTGGAGAGAGAAGGAAGCAAGAATCAAGCCTAATAGATAGCAAATAAGATTAATCTATGATCTAAGTGCCGATTACACTTGGACCTGCCCTTGAACACTCAGGTGTAACCTTGAGATCTGCATCTACTCTCAGCCAGCAATTGGATTGAAAGTCCCTTAAGGGTTTCAGGTGGTGGAGGGGCAATGTGCCAAGACCTTACCCCCGAGAGATCAAAGGCCAAGCAGCTTAACCCTTACAAAACCAAAGGTGTTAAGTATAATGGGTAATGGCTGGTTATAACAAATCTGTGGCAAACATTTACTGGTATACTTCTCCCAGTATTATTTTGCCCCACAGAAATCATATTTTGAATTAAACTAGACATCAAAACAGTATAGAAAATTAGCAACTGTATTGATTTTCTTCAAACAGAAATAGGGTTACAAGAATTCTGACAAATTAGCTTGGCATTACCAGCCCTGATTATATTTTGATCGCTCTCAAGCACGCTGCCTCCATGTCGTTGGTATTATTTACACAAACTGCGGGCAGCGGGGAGATATTTGCCTGTGCTCTGAATAATTGTTAAGTGATGGACCGTACATGTTTAACATATGGAGATCGATATATAAGGCTTTCACTCAAGGTTCAGATCAGCGCCGTGAACCAACCGTAGGCAAACACAGACTTACAGATCGATGCTCCCCTCAGTTTGACTCTGAAGCTGACTATTTGATTAATCTGGTGGGGCAGCCAGGGAAGAGGGAGCAGGCGTACAACAGCTGATATTTTCATGCCATTAGGACGGCCAGAATGAAATTTCATTTAATTTGTCAGGAAGAGAGTGCTAATGTTAAAAAGCTTTCGGGTAATAATAAAAAAAAAAGAAAAAGGTCTTGAGACATGTGAAGGAAAGCCTTAAGTAATTACCCTGTGTATCTTGGGTCCTCATGATGAAATATTTACATTACTGTCATGGAAGTCCTGGGAGTAATTAAATTAGTGATGTGGGTAAGCTCTTTATTCCCACATTTTTCTGGCCTTTTCTGAAAGAAAAGACTAATATGAGAACAAAGCCACTATTTCTCATGATGGAATTGCTTTGCAGTTCAGCCACAGTGCGCAGGGTTGGTGAATGACTGTTATTTTATAGCATATTAAGTGAAGGCCACCTTCACTCTTTTGAACTTGAGAATGTGCAGCAGTTTAAACCTTTGTCGGGGCAAAATGAGCTCCAGTGAGCCTATTAAGACTTAATTGTCCCGTGCTTATAACCATCATATTACTTCAGGGTGTTTTGATTTTTAGAAAATCTAAAAACAAAAAAGAAAGAAAAGAAAAAACACGGTATGCTCATTTATTCAACATTTAAAGGCATAAGGTAAAACTGCTGCCATCATGGTAAGAGCCATCTCCCTGCAAGGCACAACTAGCAGCTGCAGAAGTTAGGAAAATAAATTGTAGACGAAATAATGAATGATACGTGTTGGAGCAGCAACAAGGTTAAGCGTAATGCTATTCCAATTTACATTCCAAGGGTACAGGCTCCATGATGGTGTTCAAAAAGGTCTTCGGAACAAAATAATCATAAATCCAATAAGCTGTGTGTTGCGTCTGACATCTCTATCGCGGAAAATCAGCATCCTTTCTCACTCTATTTGAGTCTTACCAAGACAGATGTGTGAAAGGGCCTGGAAATGTATCTGACCGCTGGCTTACTCTAATGAATAACTTCCACTTTAGGTCTTGCAATGTAAGCAGAAAACCCACCTTGCAGTCGCAAGAGCTCCGTCATGAATCTAACCCGACAGCCGACATAATATAAAGGCGACAACACTTGTATGACTTCCATTTTCTTTGCTTTCTATTGATTTTCAGTTAATAACGGAGGGAAATACTAAACGTCTGTGCTGAGTACCTAATAAATCCTGTCTGAGCTTTTTTATTGCGGCGAATTTAATAAAAGCAGTAGACTAGGCATGGGGATTTGTCTCAGTGCTCAGACAAAAAACAGAGATGAGTGGGGAAGGGTAAATCCAAATACTAAACATTCATTCAGGTCCAATAACCATGGCTATTTATCCCATCTTGTAGCTCCTCAGTTATCCTAAAATTATCATTACTATTATTATTCTTTTTATTCTTCTTTCATATTTATATCCTTATATGATATGGCTATGTGAGTGGTGTTTTGACAACATAAAGGGAGTTCAAGTTGAGTTTAAAGGCTATGACCAGACTGGCACGAATGCTGCTAGAAAGGACATTGTGTCTCTTGAAACTCCTGGAGGCCATAACGATAGAAGTAATGCTATTTACAATAAATAATTAATGACGTGACTGCAAATAGTACCCTAATGGCAAAAAAAAAAACATCTTCCCTCAGGGTGAAACATGTCAACATAATTCATCCCTCAAAAACATCAAAACATTTCATTAACTCAGATATCCATGTGTTTAAAATAAAAACTAAAGAGAGAATGTCCATTTAATTTATATCAAAGTAAAGCGATTACACTACTACTCTAATATTCACCCTCAAGTGAAAAGAAACAGACAGCCTAGATACATCACATGAAGGCAGAAAATCTGCCATGTGACCATCAATCAGTTGAGGCAGAGAATCTGCTGAGCCAGGAGTCTCTAGAAGAGCTAATTATGTGCCTTTGAGAATTAATTTAGACTACAGCATATTAGAGTTCCCATGCCTCAAACAATACAAAAATAGCATGCGAAATTGAGGCTGATAACATTTTGCAGTTTCACATTTAGGTTCATTACTAGTGTATTTGTTTGTGCATGCGGCTTCTGGACATTTGAATACATCTCCGTCCCATTTGTGCGATAACCAACTCACTTTATGATCTAAACCAAAGAGTCCATGTAATAAGCTCCTATTTTTGCTTGTGTTGTCACTCAGCTGGATTTTCTGTTTCATACTGGCGACCCGTCCGAGGTGTAGCCTGCCCCTCTTTCCCACTGGGACATGGCTACTTACATCCCTTTGTAAAACAAACAAATATTTCATCTCCATGCATTTCTAATTGACAATATTCTTTTAAGTTTGGTGAGAGATTAGAAAAAACAGGTCTATAAGTCTATAATTGAGCCATATAAACATGCACAAAAGGTATTCTATTTATATTATATCTGGTCTTAGCTTACAGTATTTTCCATGATTTTTTAATAACTGTGTCCCAGGACATAGTTATTTGATTTTACCAGTAAAGACAACTATTTGCAACCAGCACTCGGAAGAAATGTTTTTTTTAGTTTTTTTTTTTTTTTTTTATTGTTGTTGGTGTTAAATCATGAATACAACAGAATGTTGGTGTCATGTGGTGTTTGTTGTTTTAACTTTGATTACACATATTATGTTTTTTTTTTATCACAAAAGTCAAATCTAAGACCTTAACAAGTCCAGATAAAAAGTTTTTTTTATTGTTTAACTGTGATTTTTTTTTTAAACTACTTATAAATAGCATTATCACACTTCTAAAGATGTCAAAATCTCAAAGGGAATAACAGTGATTTAATATTATCAGGAATATTTGGAAGTCATCCACAGTGGGGGATTTAGGTGAGATGGAAAAACAACAAGATCTTTTCTCTGGTCTCCTGTTGTGAGTGAGTGGGGTGTCAAGCATGTACACTAAAGGTTTAACATCACATATTTACACATCTTAAAACACAAACATTGACACCCAAGTCAAGACCAAGACACAACATTTTCACTTTCAGGTTATGCTCAAACAAAAGCACAATAGTACTTAACTTTTTCTTTCTTCCTAACTGAGTTAAGGCAGTAATGATACTTGAAGTGAGATAAAGATAAAGAATAGGCACAATCTTGACCAAAGTGTATCAACACTTCACATACTAATACTCTCACGACCATTTGAAGTTGCATATGCTTAAATTATACTTAACAAAATAATATTGTATTAAATTGGCTTGGATTGGAATGAATTGAATTGAATTATAGGTCTTTGTTTCCAGCATAAACATACAACCAAGAGATAATTTAAGAAGAAGCAAAGACACCTTTATTTGGCTCCACCTCTAATATTTTACAAACCTTTATGTACATTTTTTGTTACACCTACAAGAGATGTAACCTCTTAGTACTGAAGTTTATTTCAATCAAAAATGAAATCTTTTTTTAACAAGATATTAAGTGGTCCACAGATTGGTGAAAAAAAAAAGAAAAAAAAAAGTTTGTGCGTGTTTAAAACAGTGATACCATTTGAATCGTGATTTTTTTGATCCGTTGCACCACAACAAGATATATCATGGACAAAGTAGTGAGCTAATAATGTCTTGGTTGGAGGTTTCTGCTTTGAATCTGCTGAGCGCTACCTTCAGTCACAGGAAAACAGTTAGACAGCTCCCATGCTCCCCATAAAATACTGAAGGAACTGTTTTTAACTACTTGGTGAAAGGATCTTAACAGCTAAGTAGCACATGGTGCACATGGTTTTTGTTTTTTTGTTGTTTTATTAAAGCCAGGTCCCAAAAACTACTTGCAAGAAAAAGTCTCTCTGTAGCTTCCTCTTTTTTAAAATCCCCTCTCTGATTTATTTACCCAGAGTTACATCTGGTAATACCATAGGAAAAACTGCTGGCCTTTTTGTTTCCACCTCCTACTTCGTCTGTCAATAAAAACACATGGAAATGAATGTAGATACCGGAAAGCGTAGTGAAACCGGACAGCGTGGTGGGTAGCACTGTAGTCCTACTGCTACAAGGTTCCTGGTCATGTGACATTTGCATGTTCTTGCCCTGCTAGCACAGGTTTTCTCTGGACACTCCGGTTTTTTCTCACAGTCCGAACATATTCCCTTTTTGACTGATTGGTGATTCTAAATGGACCGTAGGAGTGTCTGTGACCCCTGGGTCCTACCTGGAACGCAAGCACCGTGGAGCGGCTGTACCACACCAGCCGCCATGACTCACAGCTCTTCTGGGATGCTCCCACCAGAAGCACTACGGCACAGTTCAGAAGCATCCCAGAAGCAAAAATCATCTCTGGCCTGTTAAAGATACACACAACAAATCTATTTAGACGCTCGTCCACAGCTAAGCTGTGTCATTTTACACATGGCAGTACGAAGTCAGACACAAGAATGGGAAAGAGAAGTGATCAGCTTTCAAAATTAAACTCCACGAGTAGGTTTGAACCAAAGGGTTCCCTCTAGCTTACTGGTCCGGTGAAAAACCAATAGTTAGGAAAATTGCTGTTCCTCCACTGAACATTAGGAGCTGGCTACAAAAAGGCATCAATAACCATTGACCTCCTTGGTTAACCATCCCACTTTGCAACAGAATTAAATATATTTACTACCTGTTTGAAAAAAAAGAAATGATTTAGGTCTCTATAACTAGATATCCTGACGTTATGCTGAGAATGGAGAAAAACCGCAGCAAGTACAGACGCAGTGTTTCCACTGCTGGTGGAGCCCTGGGCTGAGTGCCTATGATTGTTCCTTGATGTGCGGCCCTGTGATGGACTGGTGACCTGTCTAGGGAAGGGTTTTTCAACCACTGCGCCACAACACACCTGTGTGCTGTGAGAGAAGGCCACAGGGAAATTTGACTTGTGTAGTGCAAAAAATTATAATTTAGTTACGACAAGTAATGTTCCATTGTTGAGCATGTGTGCTGAAAGTGTAGTAACTTGCAGAGTAATTCAGGACTCTCCCATGTCCCTGGGTGGCTAATGACTTTCTAAATTTAAAAGCAATTTTAATGCATGTATGAGGTAGCCGTGAAAAAAAAGATGCATTTTTACGGAGGTGGTGTGCCCCAGGATTTTTTTTTTTTTTTTTAATAAAAAAATCAAAAAATGTTGAAAAACATTGGTTTAGGGTATACTTCTGTCTTTCACCTAAAAACAGCTTGGATAGGCTCCAGCAGACCTCCGTGACCCAGATTAGGAAAACGCAGGTATAGATGATGGATATTTTTTTAATTTTTTTAATCACAACATATATGTTAATGGAAGGTTTAAAGTATACTGGCAAAGTGTTTCATAGAATTTTAACTGTTAAGACGTCTGAAGAATAAACAAATACATTACATACAGTACATGCCAACATTAATAATTCATGTTAGAACAAAAAGAAAAGTGTAAGGAAATTCCCAACAAACAATAACAGCAGTACAAAATGTAAGCTGACTAAACTTATGGGGTCTGTGTTGGTTGAGCGGTGGTCTGCTATAATTTCATACAGAACTAGTAGATTACATTTTTCATTAAATTGAATTAATAAATGATCAGTTAACTGTTGTTGAAAGCAAAAGCAAAGGCGGACTTTTACAGTCATGCAGTAATAAAGCTTTTTACAGCCACGGCAACAGGGAGTTCTCACTAGTGCTTCCCACTGATTCCCTGACCCGCCTTTTTGTCTGTATGAGAAAAAGTCAGTGAAGGTCAGACCATTAAAGGCCTACCCTCGCAGCAGCTACATTTTCTCACAATTGACACACAGAGTAAGAGATTAACACACAATTGATTCAGAGGAAGAGGGAAACCAGGTATACAGACATGATAACCTGTACAGGTCAAGTATCAACATTAGTAAAAAAAAAAAAAAGAAAAATTACAGTAACTTGCTGTTTACACTGTCACGCTGCGAGAAAAGAAATGAGTGAGTAAGTGAGTATTGTTTCCATTTTATAGAGTGAAGGAATGAATGAGTGAAGCAATTTTCTGCCAAAGCGATAGCATTGTTCGGGGGAGTTATTCTCAACCTCATTTCCAAAATACTACAAAAAAAATCTTTAAAAAAATTGGTCAAACTAGCAATATAGTCAAAACAAAGAAATCTCCACTTTAAAAAAGGCAACTTGTTCTACAGACATACTACAGCTTTGCATTCTGATCTCTAAATATATCACAGCAATTTATAAAACTACATTTTCATTATTTTTCTTTATGTTATTGGTGAAAACATCAGTTTTGTTGAGTTCTATCGGCCTAAGACAGTAGTTTCTCAAGTAACTGAGTAGAGACTTGTTAATGATCTTAGGTATAATTACCTCATCTTTTGGGATTTACAAATTTATGGTAATTTAGCTTCTACTGCTTTAATATAGTATATTGACCCCTCTGATAACACACGTGCATGAACATTCCCGTGCACACATTCATTACCGTTCTGCACGAGAGGAATCATTTGCCTGATTAGACACAGCATTTAAATAGCCAAAGGGTTCGGGAGCCTAAGAGAGGAATTTTTTTCTGTTCCTCTATCACAAACAGACAAGTTGGTTTCTATGGCAGACTCACGACATTTGTCCAGTAGGATCACCAAGGTCAGCCTAAAGTAGCCTACTTCACCACGACCTGAATTGGGAATATTACAAAGTACAATTTTTACCTAAGCAACAACTGACCTGCCTTTTGGTGCTTATTTATTTATTCGTGTATTAATTAGGCTAAGTAAGATTTACAAAACTAGGGGGAAAAAAGTACAAAGGAGAACAAAATGCACATCTCAATCAAAAGATGGTTTTGCACGACTGAAGCGTTCAGGTCCTTCAGTTTTTCACACGGAGCTACACATGGCAGCTGAGCGTGATTAAAGTGTGCAGTGAAATGGTGTCACGGTTAGTGCAGAGTGCACAACCGGCAGCAGAGCTTCCATCTTCAGAGGCGTCATCTCGGCAGTGTTTAGTTTTATATTCGCCAGTCTCCGTCCTCTGTCAAACGGTCTCTATCTCCCCTCTCCACTCACAGGTATCATAAACCAACGATTGCCCTAATATTGTCATTATAATAGTAATTATCAATGAAAAAATAAATGTAAAGTCTTCTTTCTGATTCACCTTTAAATGACCAACAAATGATCTAAATGTTGCCTTTGTTTTTTTTATTTCTTTTTACGACCCAACACCCATGGGGTCCGCGGACGGACAGCCGCTCATTTCGTGTCTCTGATTCAGGCTGTGACTCTTTGTGACATCTTTACAAAGTAAGTAATATTTGAATAAGTCAGATCAAACCCATGATGCTCAGAGATGTTTTACATAAAACTTCTTCCTGTGAAAAAGCATAACTTCAGTTCAGTGTTGACTGAATTGGATTACAAAACCTGATAAAGTTTACAGGT
Organism: Xenentodon cancila; assembly: GCA_014839995.1. NCBI lineage: Eukaryota > Metazoa > Chordata > Actinopteri > Beloniformes > Belonidae > Xenentodon > Xenentodon cancila. The sequence goes on from CM026199.1 coordinate 20,908,159, forward strand.
GCAGCTTACTTTTAGAGTGGATTCAGTCAACTCTCTGTTAGGAAATACAAATTTCTTTATTTTTCCATCTTTCACTTGCATATTTATGTTAAAAATCAAGTGTCCTAAACCCCCTCAGGACACCACATTGGGCCCCGTATTGCATTTATAAGTGTGTGTACGATAGAAAAAAGAAATGTATAGGCTAAGAATTATTTTATAAATACGTGTGAGTAATTGTGATTGTATCATAAAAGTGTTATGACTTGTCAACATGACAAGTAAAGTGCAATATAAATGCAATCTATTTATTTGTCCTAACATGATACATTGAATTTATAAACATTTTCGTTGACTCATCATCTTTTATTTTATAGTGCAATGAGTTATATGTTGCCCGTGACTTTCAGTAATACTTGAGATAGACTGGGCTCTGTGACGCTGAGGCCATGCTCCTTTCTCACACTTTCAAATTGATTGCTTAAAGAAATATAGATTTCCTGACTCTAAAATAAAACAGCCTTTTAACAAATCTTATCAGTGATGAAAAATCATTCACACAGACCACTCCATTTGTTTTGAGGAGTGTGTCTGTTCACTTTTAATAAGCGGGCAGGCGGCACAACAGTTTCCTGTGTTTTAAAGCTGGTAGTACCAGACTTCTCCATCTACTCTGCGGCTGCTATTATTCTGTCAAGAGCTGCAGTGTTTTCCAAAGAAAAGGAAGTTATTTCATTTCCACCTTTTGTCTGGATCTGAATGCGAGCGACGCTCTTTCTGCAATATTCGCTTGTTGGAGCTCCCCTCTCCATCCTTACCAAAATATACAGCCTTTCTTTGTCCTGGAACTCTCGTTGGTTGCAGAAAAATAGGAATTTCCTCAATTGGTGTAATTCCCCACAACAGATTTGAGTCTGTGTGGGTTCCTCCCACAGTCCACAAACTGCTTAATCTGTGATCATTTCAGAGCAAAAGGCTCCTTGCCTCTCTGTTTTAGTTTTACTAGAAAATGTAAGCATATTCATAACTGCATTAGACATTTAGACCCTTAGAAGTTTTACTAGATCCTTAAAAAAAAAGGACCTAGATGCCAACGAAGGGGCCAGAAGGTGGAATCTGTGCTGCTAAACCTCTGACAGTGAAGGTCTGATGTTCTGTTGTGTTTTGCCCAGAGTTAAAGGCAGAACTTGAACCGGTTTCATTAGGACAACCTTAACAAACTAGCCAATACACATAACTTAAAGAGAAGAAATGTAATTTAAAACAAAACAAACGAACAAAAAAAAAAACAAAAAAACACCACATTTAAAATACTCTAGAGGAAAACATCCAGGCAGAAAGACCTACAACAATCTTGCAATTAAATCTTTTTTTTTTTCACGGAAGAGTGGTCAAAATCTTTTGGCAAAGACCAAAATGTCTAAAAGAGGTACAAGGTGGTTTTATGTCTTTCACAACATCAAAAGGAAAATGTAACTGAAGTGACTGGGACATTCTCAGCGCTCCACTCGCAGTTTTAGCAGTTAAAAAGTGACAGGGCTTCCTCACATCCTGGAGCGCTTGTTATTGTGGCCGCATGGCCTCGATGACCCCTGCAAAAGAGACACTTTGCTTTGCTGGGCTGTTGTTAAACCTTTAAAGGAGATATGAGCTTAGCCTTCTACTCCTGCTTAACCTGCGGTGAAACTGCCGTCTACCTCATGTTACCTTGAGTGAAATAAAATGTTAGATATGCATCACGTCGTTGCGTTTTAATCGTAAAAATGAAGCTCACTCAGTGCGACCCAAACTGGCTGCAGAACTGTTAAGAGTTCAAATGTTTAATTGTGGTGCAGAAGATTGATTAAGCAGTCTCTCCATTTCATCCACTGGCGTGCAGACTGTCGTCCTGCTGAGGGGATAGACACATTAGGGGCAATGAAACTAATGATAGCAAAGCACTCTGTGGAGCACATCAGTGCACTGGGATGACAAACATGTCAGAAGGCATAAACTGGGAGTTGTAACATCCTCGTGATTTGCACTTCTTTTTCAGCCATTCCTAAATAATGGAGCACCGATAAATTTCATACTTGCCATGAGGCAGTGAGTTTACAAGTAATAGCCAATAGGCATTAAGGGATAAAACATATAAAAGAAAATGGTTGTCTTGTGCAGCGTTTATGACCTTGTTAGAAACTTAATTTTCAAAGATGCCCAGAAACCTTTTTTATCACTGGCTCGTTTTGAGGTATTTCCTGTTTTTTACTCTCCTCAGCAGTATGGCTTGCATGCCAACTGATATGATGTGAGGTGAAACAAAAAAGAAATTCCTGAAAGCTTCAGAAGCACATATAGTGTGTCATAATGAACTGGAGCAGTTGCATGCTTGGGGCAAAGTCCTATTATCTTTGACTGGAATGAACTAGAGCCAGCTATTGTGTTGGTCTGGTTTGAAAACTAGGATTTAAATGGCAGGGCTTGGTATCGCTGCTCCTAAAATGTGTTGTAGAAATAATATGAAGCAGATTGGAAACATACGTTCAAAAAATTGACTTTAGCTGATAAATTTGGGTTTGAAAAACACAATGTACACAAGGTGGAATTTGAGCAAGCCTTTGAGTGTCACCTGAAGGGATGGAGCATCGTTTTTTTCTCAAAGATAGACCCATGCAAAGCTATTGCAGCCCAAATATGTGCCCGGTTGGCAAAGATGTCATCGTTTAATTGCCCTGAAGAGCCAAAATAAAGGTTCACGTGCAATGTTGTTTTCATGCCTGTGGCTGGTGGAGCTAGTTACTAGGCAGGCTCATAGCTTCGGTTCAGACGCTGTCAGTCTGAATGAGGGGTAACAGAACTAACTGTTTATTAAACTGACTCAGGCATGCTGTCAAAGTTGTGTACAGTTTTACAATGGTGATTCCCTGCGTGAAAACCTTGTCCCAGGATGTGTTTTGACACATTTTGGACACAGAAGGGCCACCTTTCATTGAGGAACATTCCGATGGGACTTAAATATGCCATGGAGGGATATTTACAAAATCTAAAAGATGGTTGGTAATAAGGTTAATTTGGTGGCGAGGCTTTGCAGGTCATTGTGCAAGTGAGAGGAGGATCTCATCGTAGATGACAGCATCCACGGCCAACACTGCCTAGGCTTTGCAAGGTAAGATTACGTTTAATTACTTTTAATTAGTTTAATTTGGAAAGGCTTAACTTCACATCCAATGCACTGTAGAACCTCTAGTCACATCTATTGCTACATGGTAAGGCATATATCCGACATTATAACACTACATAACTTCAGATGTACCATTAGCTGTCTAGCACTAGATCTGACGTTATGGAGAAGATACTGATAACGCTGAAGTTTCCATCCCGTCTTTGGGTTTTCTTAGTAAAGCAATAATTAATATTTTCATTTTATTGGCTTTGTATTAATTGGACTAATTTGGAATGAGTTTACCTGTATTGCTGAAGTGCCAAGACATGACATTTGTCAAGATTTGGTGCTGCCTAAATGAAGCTGAAATGAATTAAATTTCATTGAATCTACCTTGAAATAGATTTAAAGTTATAACTTTCCATCTGGTGCTCAGTGGCGCCATAAACTGAAGTAAAATCATGACGTAAGCGTTTAAATGGTTGCAATTTTAAAAAAAAACAACTTTTGGGTAGTGTTAGCAGAGTTAAAAGCTTTGTTATTTTAATTTAATTCAGAATTAATGTAGATATCCTTGTTTATCTTCTGGAGGTTCAGTTGGCAGAAGTATCAGAGCTATTCTCACTGCAGGATCTGCAGGTTATTTTTTGACAACTCGAGAGATCTGTGTTATATTTTCTCGCTGCAGGGGTGACGAGGTTGAGATTTTTCCCTTAACTTGCAGCCTGTTTGTAGCTTGTACTGTATGTTGTATTTTCATGATCTTAAGACTACTGTCGGTGAAAGGGTGCAAGAATTTACTTTTATGGATGGATGTCTTCGGGAACCACTGCGTTAAACCCTTATAGCTAAGAGATAAGAATGATTTGTAAATGTTTTTCAATGAAATCTTATTAGAAATGCGTGTTTTTCTCAAAATTGACTTCGGTCCTCATTTCCATAACATGTTACATTTTTTTTAGGAGTGGCTGAAATATTTCATTTTCATCGTATCAAAATCTCGGAGGAATATCAGCTTGCTTCATCTAACAGTAGAATTGTGTTTGTTGTAAAATCTGAGACAAATTTGTCATATAGGTCATCTCTGATCTTGTTTATGTATGTGAGAAAAAGGTTTTGGCAAGATGTATGTATCTGGTTTGGGAGAAAGGAAAGGGATGTTTTGTTTCTACAGCCGAAGTAGGATGGCAGAGATAGCAGAAAAGATTGGTGAGTAGCACTGAATTCTGAAGCATACCTGTGTTAATCCTGCTCTAGATTGCTGTGCTGAGACTGCTTGTATTTACATATGCAGAGGATCCCGCTGTTTTGAGCACACCATTGACAAGACAGAGCAATTAATCATCCCGAAGTACTCCCGCCGTGCAACAGACGACCCTTGCAGAACATGCTGCCACAGAGACTGTGCAGGTGTGAATAAAGCTGCAATAATAGAAAAGAAAAAAAAAATCACCCAGTCTCTTTTTCAATCTTTCTTGTTTGTCATGAATATCTCTTTATTCAACAGAAATCATATATCTAATGTTTGCCTCTGTCCCGTTTTTGAATGAGAGATATTTTCCAGTACTAAATTAGTGTCAGTAACAATGAAATGCACTGCAAATGCAGGTAATATATTTGTATACATATATTTATATATATATATGTGTGTGTGCGTGTGTGTATAAATATTGTGTGTGTTTTATAATGTATGTATTATCTTTGTCACAAGGTGATAATGAGACAGATGTAAAGAGGCAATTCATTTCTTCAATCTATAAAAATTAGATGTGATGAAAAACAGAAAATAAGGCTGATTATTTAACTTCTTTGGATTAGACAATAACAGAAATAAAAAGCTTAAACTAAATATTTTAGACACAGATTTTTGACATACAACTTAATACTGCAGTAATCAATTTGCTGGGTAATATCCATCAGTGAGAACGTAATTATCAAGCCATTACATATTTCTATACTCTCATGAAATTCTATTGTTTTTTGTAATTAATTAGACAAAACTGTATATATTATATACCTCAGATAAATGAAATGAAATACATATTTATTTTGTGTTCAGATATCAAGTGTGTCATCAGCAGTGACTCCATTCAGTTTAAGTACCATATCAGTTTTTCATGAGAGTAAAACTGTAACAAGAGAGACGTAAAATCCAAAACCTAAATGAGTTTCAAGTCAGCTGTTTGTGCCAGCAAATCTGATGGTAGGTTGTCTAATTCTATATCAGGAGACATTGATTCCCAAATCTGTTCAAGCCCCTGGAGCAAGGGAAGATGGTTAAATTTCAGTAAAAATCCATCTGCTTGCTCTGAACAACAGGGGATAAGACCATGCTGGGGTATAAGCTCTCCAGATAGCTCGCACTGGCTCCTGGTTCTTTTGCTTTACACATTCCTTTTGGCGTCCTGTCTTTAGAGAAACACTCACAGGTCTCTGGGAGGTTTGGCTTGTGATTGTAATCATATATTGTCTCCATTTTTTCGATTCAAGTGTAAAAGCTAATTAGGTCTGTGATGTTTTTTTTTTCTTTTCTTTTTTTTTACAAAAAAGTCCTTTTTTGAGAGCGAGGTTAGTCAAATTGTGCACTTTTACTAAAGCATTGACACCATAGCCAAGGGCAATTTAAAGTACAAAAAATAAATAGATAGCACCAGCGAATGTATGAACATCTGCTCCCCGGGTATTTGATTTCAGAGGCAGATGTTAGAACCCAGCTGCTAACATGAGAACATTTGTATGTTTGTGAAGAGAGATCCGATTTGCATCTTCTATTGATAGTTTGTTTTATCTTGTCATTTTGTCAGCTTTGTTCTTTGCAGTCTCACTCACACCGATGCCCTCTCCGCACACAAGTATGGTTGCTATAAACCAAGGCTCATTTCAAGAAAATAAAAGTCTTGACGCTTGTGTGAAAGAGAAAGTATTCTCACTTTATTCCTGAAGATTTACACACCAGAACGTCATTAAACAAATAATTATTGCCTTCTTACCAGGTCTTAAAGTTGTATGTACAAAAACCTTGGATCAATAACAATATATCACACTGTGTCATTATTTATTTGGAAAAAACCCCCACTAAAGTCTAAATGCAGAAGCAGTTAAAAACAAAAACTAGATACACACGTACTACCTCGATGGGAAATAAAATGGTACATAGGAGCCTGATTCTGACAATCAAAGTATTTGATTAAGTGATCATAAGTAGGTTTGACCAGAGGTTCACTTGTCTACAGTATTCAGGTGTGTTAACAAAATGCCAAAGAGGATAAACCCATTTTTAAACCATGATGCTACAGTGACAAAGATTAATCATTATTATTATTATATGATAACATATAAGAGAATTGTCTTTTTTCTCAGGACTGGACTCAAAAGTAAGTTTACCCCAAGATCAGACCATGCAGTACTCAACAACTCAAAATGTGTAGAGCTCAGCTAACACAGCGAATGCAAAGGGTCTTGACAATACAAGCAGAAAAAGACTAAATAGGCAGGATTTGATTGGAATCATTGCCCAGAGCCTCAACTTTCTACAAAGAAATGGTCGTACAGTTTAGTTTTGCAAAGTTGAAACTGAATTAACTGCAGGACTTCTGAAAAAATGTACTTTGGGACCAACGTGGAGTTTGGCTGCTATGCACAATGCCACATTTGAAAAGATTTGGCGGATCGATCCCAAGCACGACAGCAAATCTGCAGCAAAGAGGTTGAATACGATTAGATTCACGGCGTTGCAGCCGCCCAGTTACAGTCCGGACCTCAAACTGATGAGGTGGCACCTCGAGAAAGCTGTGCAATAGTTTGAATAATATCCAGTTCATTTTTAATTTAATCATTTTACATTTTTAATTGAAATGAATCGTGGAAAATTGTATAACTAAAGATTTTATTTTCAAATACTCTCAAGCCTAACTTAACTTGCGGCAGCTGCACATCTTTAACGGACAGAAATGTAATGACCAAAGTTGAGCTCTGGAGTAAAATAAATGGAATCGTTGCATTAGTTCTCATGTTTTGTTTTAATCGGTAACTGTCATATTTAGAGTTTGGAAAAGCTTGTAGTGTCCTCACTGAAACTACTTTACCTGGAATCTTATCTGCAGGCATATAGTTTGATTTCACAAAGTAAGAGTGGATAAAATGCAGGGTACTCACAAATAAGGGGATAAATATGACAAAATGATGCAGTGAAATTGAGAATGAGATACTTTCTTCTTCCTTTTTTTTGTTTTACACATTTATTGAATAAATGGCTGTTTAAGTGACAGCCTGAACTGTTACTTTACAAATGTGCTGCACTGTGAGATATAATGATTCAAAATTCAATCTAGAGTGAATTAAAAATTAACATGGCTGCAAGAGGCAGAAAAATCACAGTTAAAAAAATGACATCGTCTCTTCTGTCAGAATAAATGTGTTTAATCAAAATACTTACATACACATTAGAACGTACAGATGTAAGATCATCACAATGTGTCACATGAAATGGAAACAAATTTAATGAATGATTGATGGCATTTAAATATCACATTACTTCTAAATGCACATAGAGCTGTTATAAATCTTCTAGCACTGCTGTGATCTTAGCACATACTGGCAGTTTTGTCATCTTCAAAACTCTCAGCTTGATTTCCCTTGTTGAGTTTGCTCTGTGTCACCAGGCTTCATTTATGATTTGTTTTTTTCCATAGTTTGAGATTTAACCATTGTCCTTAAGTGTCCAGTAGGTAGGGTTTAGTGAATTACGGGAGCAGATATTGAAAACCAAACAACGTAATGACCCTCATTGAAAAACAATGGCTTTGAAAGAGTAAAAATACAAATTTTGCTTAACAACAGTGTTTAATTTGTTTCTCCTGTTTATCTCGATAAACCAACTCTTACAAATAGCAAAGCAATTATTGAAAGATGCATACATTTGTGTTTCATTTTCCAGAGTTTTTGAAAATTAGGTTAAAGTTTGCACTTCATTTAAACAGAAATAAACAACCTATGTTTCAATTACGGCATGCTGGGACAATGCGGTTACCGCAGATATCTGACTACTGAATGTCCTACAGACAGAAGATGCACCTTAGCTTCACAATGTGACCAGTTCAGGTGCAGGTAATGTCATTATCTATGACACATGAGAGAGGAAAGAGTAAAGAAAAGATAATGCAAAGAAGATTAGTTCCACACCTGACCCAGGGAGAAGGGAAAAAAAACAACAAAAAAAAAAACATTACCTGCTAAAGAAGATGCGTGTCAGAGTCTCACAGTTCTTAACTGACCTCACAACACCCCACTTTTGCTGAAGGCTTTAAATTCTCCCCTCCCAAGTTCAGAGTCGATTTGTTATCAAATCAAGCGTCGGGCGTCTGATTCATTGCTATTCAGCACTCTGGCTGATTTATATGCAGAATGTAAAACAGATGCCTTACGCGATACATATTTATGGTGAGCCCTGCTCTCACAAGATTTATTACAGGTTCTTTCATCGTGGTGTGCTTGAGCTGTACTATGATGACTTGTATTTCCTCTCAGCTGCCAATGCCAAACTCATTAAAAAGAGGTGTGACTATTAATATACATTGTAATACTGACAGCTCCTAATTTATGACCCAAGTACATGTTTGGGGCTTCTTCTTTTCTTTCCCTTATTGTTAGGGTGGGGGTAGTTATCTGTGCATCGTCGTATTTGAGTTTATCCTCATGCGTGCACGTGTGCTTGTACAAGTCATGTCAGGGATATATATATATATATATATATATATATATATATATATATATATATATATATATATATATATATATATATATAAAAGCTTTGATGTGATCTTTAAACATTGCACATGCACAAAACAGGGATGTATAAGCTGCTACGCAGATGCCCTAGCAGGACCCCCCTGAAAAATATTATAAAGAGGTTCCAGCCACTATTTAAATTTGATAATACCATCACGCTGTCAAAAACTTCTGGCTTGTGAAAATAATCAATTTTTTCATTAAGTCCATAATGGCAGAAAATCGAGTACAGATGAAATTGATTTCACCCACTTTGAACTCGGCTCATTCCAAGGGATCCAGCTCGCACCTGTAATATCTGTGCAGTGATCGTGCAGCATTAAAGCAAAGACACCCAAATTTTTAATTAGTTCAATTTTTTTACTCAAACTACTCTACACTTCTCCACCAACTTTAATGAAAATCAATCAGCGATTTTCGTTTAATCTGTCCAGTAGTGAAACAGACAGGTAAACGTAAGGTTTCCTGTTGCTGCACCTGTGGAGACACAACAAGGCCGTCGCAGTACTGAGAACTTCAACAAGACACAAATACATATGCTTGCTTTTCTGGGCCAATGCTCTTGTCTTATATTGACAGTAACGGCCACAAAAATGATGTTAATATCTTAAGACATTGCTGGTGGCACTGTCAAGATGCCAAATGCACTGTGCTGACCCATGAAAATAAAATGTTGTTGTTGGTAGATTATTTAACGCCAAGTGTAGAGAATTTCTTAGCAATCATCAAGCAGGAGAATAAAATCTATCCGTGGACCCTTTAGTGTAATAAAATTCTGTCTCCTGCTACTATTAAAGAGACGTGCAGCTGCTCTGAATAATTTCTACAATCTACTATAATGTACACATTAATATCTACAACTAATGGATGTATTTTTCAGACTGAACCTTTGACATACATATTAAGTAACAATTCACAGGATCACTGCTGCTTGGATTTCTTATATTTATATAGAATGATGTTCTTATTTGTAGCTCTTAACCTTAGCCACGCAATCTCTTACATGAAAAAATAAAAACTGAGTGTTTAGAGAGAGTACTGAATTTAAATCAGCGCTTGCATGCAGTCACTGCAGTTTTGTGCATAAAACATCAAAAAAAGCACTGAGTAATCAACTCCTCCCACCAGTTACTAATATTTCCTCTCATTTCAGTCTTAAAATTCATGCCAGGTTCACCAAACTTAGAAATAGATTTCGTCATATATTAGATGCAATAAACCTTGCTACAGCAGCAAACAGCTATTTTCTCTGTATAGATATAGTGTGTTGATGTTCTTAACAGTGTGCATGTTTTTTTTTTTTTGCTCTTTAATGAATTGTTTTTATTGTGGCAAACCAAAAACATGCATACTAGGTTAATTGATACGTCTAAATTGCTCGTAGGTGTGAATGTGAGCGTGCTTGGTTGTCTGTCTTTGTATGTGGCCCTGCGATGGACTGGCGACCTGTCCAGGGTGGACCCCGGCCTTTTGCCTACTATGCATCGGGATAGGTGCCGACAGAACCCCTGTGACCCTGAGAAGGAGTAAGCTGGTATAGATGATGGATGGATGGATATTGTATATGTATGCTTATTGCCACAAAAATAAATAAATAAACAGGTTTGTCATGTACAGACAGAAACGTTGGGCATTCGTTAGTGTCGGATGCTGCTGGTATTAAAATTTTGGCACTATATCTTTTGGATGGCCCACCCAAGAGTTGTGAGTGGAGGCCTTTTAGGAGTACTTATTCTGATGCATCGTGCAGTCAACCAGACAGGGAGCTGATAGTTTGGACACTGTGTCAATGCTATTTCCAACAGGCATTGTCCTACTAGGTCTGGCTCCTATCGTTTTGCTACAGCTCATGGTGAGCACATAGGAAGACACATCCACAAAAATCAGAGTATCTAAGGTGTCCTGAAAGGACATTGCACACAAGGTTTGACCAAAAGAACACTGCATTTCCCTCCATGAATTACTAGCTTATTGTGGTGAAATGGTTTGAGGGCTCCAGTAATACCATGAGTAACTTTGTCAGGGCAGTTTGCTGCTTGTAGAGTTTTCGGTGAAGCCCCAGAAAAAGTGTGACTCAAAAAACTTTCATGACAAATTCAATAATGCAACCAGATGCACCTTGTCCACATTATGGATGCTAGGAGTTCACAATGGAACCTGGGGCTTTACACACCAGGGGTTTCACTGGGCTCTACCCAATTTTCTTCTTGGATCCACCTTCCTGTTGGACACCACCATCTGCAGCTCTGGAGGAGTCTGGTGCTACGTTGACTGGGAGCTGCTGGAACACACCATTACTTCACTGGTAAGTAAGTCGCCTCATGGAAAAGCTCATCTAATCAAACGGCATGAAATCTGGAACCAGTCTCTCAAAGAAGGACTTGACTTTAGTCCACTCTGGAATTATGCGTTGTTAGGCTGTGCAAAGGAATAGGTTTTCTCATAGATCCTCCTGTCTCAGCAGACATATATTGGGATTTTACCCTAATGAATAAAAAGGAAACGATGTGTGCAATATCGGAACATGCGGAGCGATCTGTTGTTGGATTTCTCTGCTAGTCATGGCTTGTCCACAACAAACAACAATTAGAGCTTGGGTGTCTTCATTAGTTCACTAGGGACCAGAACATCCTAGGTTTCAGATCGTTGATGGATTTGGTCATCATACCATCAGATCTGCAAGCAACCAAGTTGGATACATGGGTGAAGCCACAAGTGAGGCTGTCAACTGGGCTCCGTCTGGTGGTGTGTTGGATCAGATGACAGGGGAGCATGCCAAACAAGCTCAGTGCACCCAAACATGTAAGAGAGGACGTGCTGGGAACTTTTTGTAGAAGCCCCACTAAAAAAAAACCATCGACTCCCATCTTTGGCAAAGCTTCTTTGACATTCCGAGGCAGACTGAGGGAGCTGAATCCAAATGGGTCTTGATCAGAGCCACGAAGTCAACCCTGCTCTGTACGCCCTGAACAAAAATAAGCAAAACAAACAAACAAACAAAAAAGAAATACAACTTTGTCTCAGCCTACATCCACATCTCAGAACTACATCATCTTGAACATGTTTTTAGCAACAGTTTTCTCATACTTATCATTTATTTCCGTGCAAACCTCTGAATTTTCCTTTGCCCATAAATTATTGACTCATGATTAACTTTAAATGACTAAGCTGGTTGAACGTTTTGACTTTGTATTCTGAACAGTGTTCAAACATAAGCTCAGAAATATGTATTATGTAGTGATTTTGCACAAAGTCATACACCTCACCAGGTAACGGAAGAAAAAACAAAAGCTGGAGACGGTCAAGCGACTTTACTCCTTATCACTTGATGTGCAAAATGGACTCGTTCCATCTATCCCCGCTTGTGGCTCTGTGTCTTTCCCTCAGTCTACATTTGAGGTGCTTTTATGTTACACGACCACTTGAATTTGAGCCCCAGGGGGTGAATCTGTGGGTCCCTGAGCAAGAAAGCCCCCAAAAATCTATAGACCAGATGTATAATGTTATATGGTCAAACTGGCAAACACAAAAGGTCTAAAAACAAAAGCCATGAATTAAGCGAGAGGCTTTCAACAGTGTGTTTTCAAAACAGCCCGGCTGAGAGCTCAGATGCCTCTCCTCCGTCTCAGTCACTCCCTCGCTCCAGCCTTGCTCTCAGCGTTGCCCCATCTCTCCTTTCTCTCTCACTCACTGTCTCCCCCATCTCGGTTGTCTCCCCTCTGTCTTATTCTCAGCTCCCTGCACCCCCCCCCCACCCCCCACCCCCGAGACTAAATGCTAAAAAAGAAAAGAAAGAGCACCATTTTTTGCTAATTAGTTGAGGACTTAACAGGCGCAGGATACGCTGCCTTAGTATTTCATCTGCTGTCCACTGGTTGTTGCCCGTTCTGTGAAGTTGAGTCTGTGTGGTTAAAAGAGGAAGAAAGGAGTAGGGTAGACACACAGAAATGCCTCAGTGGAGATCCTGAACAGGACTCCAGTGGGGGTTGAGCTCAAAATAGGGGCCAATCATTAGTATTTAACATTTGAGAATAAAGAAGCCCTAAATTAGAAGTATAAATGGCTCAGTTCCCTACCTCCATCCTTAGAACGGTTTATGCCCCCCCTCACCAATTAATAAGAGATCTTTTTCAAAATTTTCTTCTTTTTTTTCTGTATCTGTTGTAATGTGTGATAGCAAATAGGATTTGCACTTTATGAATGTAATATTTTTATTTGTTATTAAAATAAACTATTTCAAAAGCATATCTGATGAAACACATTTGTTTGAAATAACTTTTGAAGATGGCAGTTCACACTCATTTGGCGGAGGTTGCGTGACGATGAATCAACAACACAAGTAATACAAACGTGGTAAAACTGCGTACGGCACGCGGGACGACAGTGGCAGGCAATGATCTGTTTTGCAAGTAGTTCAATGTTGTGTAACACATTTTCAAGTGAATGTAATTTACTGAAGGTTTGGTAGAGTCAGATAGGGTGGGTGGGTGTTTGGGGGTGGACTGACATGGTGTGTGGCTGAGGTTCGGAGAAGCACAACAAAGTGGAAAGAATTAACAGAGTGGAAACTTAATAAACAGTTGTTTCAGTGCAACACAACCAAGAGTAATTCCCGCAGGAAGAGAAAAGGCCAAGAGCAGAGGAATGGCAATGAGACTCCTCTGCTGCGTGAAGACAGGAAGTCAGGGGTGAGGAGATGGAATCTCAGAGTCAGAGTTCAGCAATCACTATTAAAAAAGAGCAGAACATTTCTGGCTTGTTACAGCTGCTCAGCATTTGTGCTCTTAAAGTGATGTTCAAATGCCAGCTCTTCCCTGATGACTAAGTCAGATAAAGTGTGTCAGAAGTACAATCGGTGGCTTCGCCGTCATCCCCTAAAACACTTGCACCGAGCTCTCCGTGTTCTTGTTATAGCTTTCACGGTACAAGCACCAGTATAAAGCAGTGCACCCTGCCAGCATTCCCAGCTACTTCTCCCAAATGGGTGTATTTATCAGAGATGTAAGACACACATCCTATTAAACCAAGGGCACTGGAGAAATTCCTCACATGATCACAGCCTCATAACTGTCGGGGACAAAAATGGAGGCAGCGCCGTATGTCAGTTATATGGAGCAATAACCAACTTAAAGAAGTGTGGTAATAGAGCCATTTACCTGATCCTGAAAAAGAGAGGGGAGAGAGGCCCCCACCAACGCACTCCACCCCCCCAGCTTAAACCTCACCAACTGAATATACACTTACATAAAAGCAGTTTTTCAAATTACTATTTTTTGTGTTGACACTAACTGTGTCTTAAGCATATATAAGATGCAGTATATATATATATATATATATATATATATATATATATATATATATATATATATATATATATATATATATATATATATATATATATATATATATATATATATATATATATATATATATATATATATACTACATCTTATATATGCTTAAGACACAGTTTTATATATATATATATATATATATATATATATAGTAGAGCATTTTAATTTAATTAATTTTTTCAGTATTTAATCTTTTTAGTGAACTAAGCATAAATATCCCCAAAAATATCATATTTTATACTCAAGACAGGCCTGGAAGAATAATAATGATTCATTATTTGGGGCATATTCACTGAACCAGGTTGTTTTTAAGTACATATAAACCTTCAAGTCAACTCAAATTATTGTACTAAGGAGTATTATATGATAAGGTTAAGTACATTTAGTGAGATGTTTTTATGTAACTGCTGACACAACTGCTTGCCTTGACATATTACCAGTACGACTGCGAATAAATGTTTTGTTGTCCATGTTGTGGTTTGTCTCATTATTGTTGTTGTCATCGCGGTGGCTGTTCTTGTTACACACACAGCACCGTGCACATTGACTCGTGATATTGAAACTGCTGAAGGCTGCTGATGCAGGGAGCTGAACACACAGAAGCTTAACTTATTATGCTTCTATGTTTTTTTTTTTTTTTTTTTGACAGGCAGCATGGAAACGCTGAGTAATCGTACTGAAATACACGGCACAAGGGTATACAGAGGTAAAGCAAAACAGAAAACAAGCACTAAATACAACTGCTGTTACCAGTCTGGACTGATCCCTCAGCAGGAAAAAGTGTCTGATCCATGGCAGCTTGATATTTATTTTGTGCAGAAGAGCAGAACTGATAGGCGTAAGAAGAAGCAAATAAACTTCTTTACATTATGTACGACCTGTCACTCATTTTTGATCGCAGCCATAACAACACAGCACATTTTCGAGGCAGTTCAGACTGAGAAAGTGTGCGAACGGGCATGTTGCTCAGCAGTCAGGCAGGATAATGCTCTGAAATCCTCTGAAATAGAAACAGCGGGAGCCACTTGAGGCAGGGCAATTGGGCAGACTGTGAAACTGGTCTCCACTAAAAATGTGCTTATTTATGTAATCATGCAAGAAATATCTATTCTCCTGCTTGTGAAAACATTTAAGATGTGAACTTTCAGCTCCTCGGTCCTCCCATTGTGGATGAAAACAAAAGTATAACTGCTCCCCCTAGTGTGCTCATCACTGCACTGCCTGGGAGGATAATCTGCAGCGTAATTAGCATGCACCCTTAGGTCAAACACTAACTTGGTCGGAGTGTTTTCATATAATGCTCTGGATCAATAGCTTCACTTCACCTCTGGTGGCAGACAGAAAAAATACTCCATCAGATTTCAGCATTGCGCTAAATAACAATGAAACAAACCATTCTCAATAAAGGAAAATCTTTGAGTAAATGTTAATGTTGGAGAATGTAAATTCATTTATCTTTGATGACCTGCAAAATTAAAAAAAAAAAAAACCCACATGGATCAGCTTGCTTTCTTTCTTTCATTCTCACACATGTTGTAGAAGCGCACATACGCAAACTCATGTAAAGACAAAATGTACTCCTCATAATTCAGCAAACTCATAAATCACAGCAGGTTAATGCTCCACAAAACCTCCTCAACATCTTTTAAGTGTTAAATCATCACTTTGTTGAGGGAGCGCAAGGAAAGACAGAAGAGCAGGAGAAGTGCTGTACTTTTTTTTTTTTTCAGAAATGAAGTCTGGCAGTGTGTAGTTCTAGCCCTTCAGTCAAATATGCTGCCATGCAAGGGATTAGAGGTCTGTGAAGCACTAGGTCTTGACCTGCAGGCCTTGCAGCCTGGCTGTAACCTGACCCAATACCAGGTGTATGCCTCTGGGTTAAAGGGCTGGGAAAGCGTGCAACAAAAGACAGCTCCTCAATAAAACCCTCACCGGTCCAATTAACCATTTTAAACCTTATTTTCAAGCTCTCAAATAGCTGCTGCAGTGTACGAGAATGAATTGCAATGTGTCGCAAAAAGCCTCATATTACCTTAATTGCAGAAGCTTACACAAATGTCAACTAAATGAAATGTGTAGTGTGTATATCGTAATAGAGAGAATGTTAATGGCATGCTTGCTCCCTGCACCCGTCCAGCTTTGCTTTTACTTTCAAAGTAATTTACGGCGCCTTTAAAGCACCCCATCATCTGCAGCCAGAGACCCATAACTGTCATGCAAGTCGATCATTTACCGCACCATCTCCTAAGTGTTACGTGTTAATGGGTGGAAGCTGCAGAAAACATAGGGAAATAACTAACACCCACAGAACCAACAGATCATCTATGTGAATAGGAAAACTGTATCATTTCATAACACATCCAGGGCTCTAGCTTTTAATCACACTACCTGCCAGGGAAACTACCATTTCTCAAGAGTGTGTCAGGGAAGTCTTTAAGTACGCTCATATAGGCCTGAATAAGTGAGTGGGATTCTTCCTTCACTTACATTAGTTGTTGACACTGGGGAATTTGGAACAATATATTTTCTGGTGACAAGGTTAATGTAACATGATATAAACCCCTAATACTTGGTGCTCATTTACAGCAATAAAGGATGCCTGATTTTATGTCTAATTATTGAAACCAAGTATTCAAAGATTAAATGGCAAACTTCGGATATTGTTGCAAGCGCAAGTCAACACTAAACCATTTCCAGACATGAACATGATGAATTTGTACATTCCGAGATGAAAAAAAATAAAAAAATACCTTGGTAATTGCAGTCATTATTTCAATATTTGTTAAGGCATTCCAGGCTGGTGTGACCTACTGGCTGAAATTGACTTCACTTGAACAAGTCTATGACTGGCTGGCCTCAGAGGGTTATTAATTGCTCCAGCATGCCGTTGCACAATGTGTTTGGATAGGTGTTTCTTGTAGCTAACAAAAAAGCCTTTGTATGGCTTCACTTTAGTCTGTGACTCAATTAGGGAAGGAAATGAGAGTAAATACAAAAAGCTATTGTCTTTTCTTCCAAGCTCCAGCTCCTGGGGAAGATTTTGCATAAGTTTACAGTATCTTGTCGGCAACGTGCATTATCATTTTTAGCCGCAGCAAAGGATCAGAGAGGAGTACAAAATGATGATGCAACATCGGGGACAACGGAGGTAACCGTGAAACACTGTTGATGCAATTTATGCTTCTGCTGTGTCGAGTTGTTCTTGCTTTTTCATCTGTTCTGCACATTAATGATGTAGTTAAAGTCAGTCTATGTCAAATAGAACAACATGGCCACATTATTTAAAAGCAAAACAATTCAATGGTATAATAAAAAGCTGGAACCAATAATTATGTTCATTATCTAATAAATTTATGACTATAAATTGTTTTAAACACACCAACGTAAGCCTTTAAATGTCCAGTTTCATCCCAAAATCCAAGGAATACTGCATATTCATTTGAGAAGATGATGCCAGAATCTTGTACCTACCACCAGTATATGAACTTAAAATTTAGTGCATGACAACACCAGCAAAATCTGAAAAACATACAAGGCTTTCAGACTGTTTCCTTTGTAGCTGTGTTGACAGTCTGCTTTGTCTCTCCGTTTCACCTCTGCACATCCCTCCCTGCTCAGCTCCGCTCATTCACCATACTAGGCTTGGAAAGGGGATTCCTACAGAGGCAGATTCCAACATGCTCCTGCCAAATGACCCATGACCATGGGCGGACAAGGTTACCAGTCCTGACTTTTACAACCGCTTCTGCCTCCATGCTAGTCTCTGCGTCTGCCTGCCTGAAATCGTGAGTCGGATACGGTCGTGATGAAAAGCACAGGAGTGAGGGGCTCGGGACAAACCTGCTGCTCCGATGCCCTTAAGGCTCAAGCTGACAAAAACATCAATACAATGACAGCAAAGTTTGAGAGGGTAACAAAACCGCGATGGATGCAAGAGACATAGGAGAACAAAAGGTGGCAGAGCACTAGAATCTGCTCACTAAATGAAAGTGTAATTTAGCACTTTCATAGGATTTTTGTTTTTTTTTTGCCTTTTGCACTGCAGCCATGGGGTAAAATAGGTGCAGTGAAAAACCACTCTAATATCAAATACTATAAAACTGTATATTTCACTCTGTAGAACTTCTTCTTCTCTAAATGCCAGTATAATAAATATAGGATATTTACAACAGTATACATGTCTGAAGTATACACAAAACATTCAAAGTGTGTCAGGGAAGTCTTTGATCTGGCTTTTTCACAGTGCAGTCAGCTGGAGAAGGGTCCAGCTGCACTCACCCATCACTCTGGTCTGGAGGAAAAACACTCTTGTTTGTACATTTGAAGGATGCAGTGATGGGTCGTCTGCTAAATGATATCAGGACACATTTGGTTTTGATGGTGTCAACGGGCAAGTCTATCACAGTCGACCACATTCAGCGTGGTCTCATGGCAAAATGGGAATCAATCACAAAATATAAATCTTTACGCTTGTGCAGATGGACAGAAAAAAGTGTTTTATTGTATTAAAAAAGACACATGAGCAATGATTTTTAAAAGTACAATATCAATAAAGCATGAGTTTAATCATTTCAGAGGATAAATCTTAAGGTTTAACCTCACAGATAGTTCTTATTTTTACCTAGTTTCTTTAACAAAAAAGGTTTTATGGACAGTTTTTGTATATTATATTTATCAAATAAGGCACTAACTCAAAATGAGTTGAGGAAGGATATGTATTCTAAGTATTTTTAGTACTTACATGTCTTGCAATGTCTTTAATATGCTCTATATATATACATAAGTAAGTTATATATATATATATATATATATATAAGTAAGTTCAGTCTCAAAAAAATCCTGAATTTTAAGTTGACTTCTATTGTTTTTTTTATACTGGTTAGTCATTTTTCAATTCAGTATTTCAAAGATTTTGTGTCCATCTTGTCAAATGAATTTATAGTTTTTGTTTGACTTTTGGGATGAAACTGAACATTTTTAATTTTTGGTTAACGTCGGAGTAAATAGCAAATGTTAGTGTTGTTTAAAAGGAATGATAAGGAATTGTAGTGACTCCTTTGACCTAATTCAACTGATTTAAGCAGGACAAATGACTTTTTTCATGTCCAAATATCAGTTTTATTTTCATTTAAAGAAATATTTGATGACTTTCAAGGCACATCATTTAGCTCCCTACGTTCAGTAAAATCAATTATTTTGGACTATTTCTGTCCTTGTTGTCTCTTGTGACAACTGTGAATAGAAACAGAAACAACATCATAAAAATGAGTTAATCTTCACATTTACGGGGTGAGGGGGGGCTCTAAGCTAAATGTTGGAAAAGTTTCGTTAAGCTGCTTTAAACTGTCTTTCATGATGGCTGCCATGAGACTGTTCACCATGTGTGAGTATCTTCCACGTTATGGAGACAAGTGATCAAAGAAAACATGTCATATATAATGAATCAACAGATTGAATTATTCGAGAGTCGCAGGTAGCGCTGTCAGGTTGTGTTGCCCTGTTTGACAGATCTCCACAACCATTCAGTGAAAGAGCAAAACAGATCTGCCATAGTAAGATCAAAACCTCAATTAAAACACGCTATTTATTGGATTTAGATTTTTACTGGAATATATTATTAAAGGAAAAAAAAACCATTAATCCATCTATTTATCTGTACTCACTTATTCCCATTTAAGGTCATGGCAATCTGCTGGAGCTTATCCCAGCGCTCTTCGGGCAAAAGGCAGAGGTCAGCAACCACACACACACACACACACACACACACACACACACACACACACACACACACACACACACACACACACACACACACACACACACACACACACACACACACACATTTAGAATCATCAATTAACCTAACATACATGTTTTTGGCTGTGAAAAGAAACCAGGGTAAAGCCCACGCAAGCATAAGGAGAACATACGAACTCTACAGAGTGATTCAAACCATGAACTTTCTTCCTGTGAAGCAGCAGTGCTAACCACCAAGCCCCTGTGCTGCCCTGTATTAAATACATTAAATATAAACACTACCGATCTAAGGTTTGGACACACTTTATAAAGATACAAGTTATGCATAATAAATAAACACGATGTTCTCCAATCAACCACCCGAAGTGGCAGGGTAACACCATAGGAATGGATCTACCCAAGGTTGAGACTGAAATGTACAGGAAAGGCATCTGGGAGACAGAGCCATCACATTGCACCAATGCAACATGGCTTGTGGATCTAAGAGCTGACCGCACCAATCTCCCAGAACAAAAGCCACTTACCATTACAATGTCAGAAATCCAAGAAAGGGTCTCAAATATGAAGAGTTGGACAGTACCAGGCCTTAGGCTACTGGAACCTGACTCCATGAATGCTTAGCCACACACATGAACCAGCTGCTAATAGATGGGACCCACCATGCATGGTTGATCCAAAACAACTTTGCCTCATCATGAAGGACCCCCAGACAGGAACAATCCCATCCAACCGTTGGCCAATAACCTGCCTCTGCATACCATGGAAACTCCTGTCAGGCACCATAGTGCTCAAGATGAGTAGGTGCATGACTCAACACATGAGCACAGCCCAGAAGAGAACTATAAGTAATACCAGAGGAGCCAAGCACCAACACATATTCCAAGAAAAGGCAATCCTTCAAGAAGAACTCAATGGGACTGTAGAAAACAACTCTAGAGTCCAACCCAAAGCCACTTACCATCAAGTGCAGTTTATACCAAGGAGACCCTTTGTTCCAAGTACTGTTTAGCTTAGGCCTAAATCCTTTCAGCTAAATCATCACCAAGAGGGGCTATTAAAACCACTTCTGAAGTGGAGCAATCATCAGCCGCTTCTTCTACTGTATGTCAAGAACAAGCTAGACATCAAATCGCAGTGATATCGCAATGTTATTTGGGCCAGACAAATGCACTCATATTGTATCAAAGGGGGACAAAATGATCACATGTGAGGGAGTTGGACTACAAAAAAGCAAAATATCAGACATTCAGGACAGCAACAAATGATACGACCCCTGTAAATTATTTCAGGCAGGCAGTCTCTGCAGTGCATGCACCTGCTTATTTACCCCTCTGATTGGCTCATTCCAATTACTCCATTTGTTCTTTGACCTATTTAAAGAGCAAGAAGTATGCATTCTTAGATGCCTTAGGATGTCTCACCTACTAAATTCACTGTCTATCCCACCTCCACCCCAGCTTCCACCTGAGGGCTCCAGAAGATCCAGAAATATATCCAGAAAATGGCTCCTCCTCCATCTCTTCTTCCTACTCACTGGTTTTTCGCACCTGAGACCTTCAGTTTAAAGTTTATCAATGGGGGCCATTTTCTGGATGTATTTCTGGATCTTTAATGTTTCATCCTAGATGGTGGTTTTGACGCTGTAATCCTTGGCTTCCCTCCTTGTGCTCCATGCAAAGCATCATGGTGTTGAAGTAGGGGTGAAGATCAAAGATTAAAGATCTAAAAAGACATCCAGAATATGGCCCTCACTCATAAACTTCAAACTGAATGTCTCAGGAAGCAGAAATCCAGTGAGAAGGAAGAAACGATGGAGGAGGAACCAAAATGGAAAGAGAAGCACACCATGTATCACTGGCTGACATTGAGAAGTCCTACTAGTAGATGGAAATGGCGAGTCTGAAGGACAGCATGAACATTGATTATAGTAGTACAAGAACAATCCACAAGAGCAACAGAGGCCATTGTCTACCACACCTGACAAAACCCCAGCTGCAGAGTCCAAAGATGCCCCGAAAAACAGTCCAACACATAAACGGGATGTAAGATGCAGGTAGGTAAGGCATAAACAGAACACCATAACCATGTAGCTGGAATAGTGAGTATGGAGATCTGTACTTAGTAGTGAATAGAAGCCCAATGTCAAGATGGGCAATAACTCAAAGAGTGGTGGAGAATCCATCCAAATTCTGACTGAAAAACTGGTAATGGCTAACGAACTGGTGATTGACAAACTCTAGAAGAACGCAGCAGTGATAACTGTAGCAGTCCCAAGCAACATCAAGAAGAAAGGCCGCCAGGAGCTGGAAAAAATAACAAGGGTTGAAGGGTCGAAGAAACAGAAAATTGTGGAAAGTGAATGAAACAGTGCCAAGTGGTAACTGGAGAACTTGGCGCTGTGACCTCCAATTGGGGAGAGTGGTTCCAACAGATCCTAAGAACAACTTCTGAGATTTTAGTCCAGAAAAGCAACAGGCAGTTGATGCACTCTGTGGGAGTGCTGCAGAGATAGGTTAACTACATGTCTTCTCAAATCCAGGGAAATCACACTCTTCTGAGTAGTCTGTTTTGGGTGATGAAATAAGGGGCGAGGTAAGCAGCAGCCAACTCCATCCTCTCTTCAAGGGGTTGTGTCTGTCCTAAGATCACTGGCTTTGAGCTTCATAGCTACTCCTGAGATTGAACCTTGGAAGAAAAGTTTCTGCTGAAAAGAGTAGGTCTTTCTGACTGAGTAAAGTAACTATATTAGTTTGAGCAGAAAAAAGACCTGAACAAGAAGGTTCTCCCAAGCAAGGGAGCTCCTTCTAGGCGTCAATATGTTGCTCGGTGTTTAGTTCCTATGTCAGTTCATAATTTTTTTCTTATTTTTGTACATTGTCTATGGACACGCTGAGATAATTGGTTGTTTCGTAATCTTTCAAACGATTGCCGACATAAGCACACACAGCTGAATGTGAGCTGCAGCTACGTATCCTGTAAAAGGTGAAATGAATCCAAGACATTTGATTATGTCAGCAAGCTTTTCCTCTCAGTTTCACAGTCTCTACAAGTAAAAACTCAATTTCTTAGTCAGTGAGCCACTTTTACAAAATCTTCACTATGTGAAAACGCTACAACCCAACACAACTAGGTGTTGTGTGGGGTTATTTGACTGTAGACTGATAGCCAGAAATCACAATGCCAATTTTTACATTTTTGCAGTTCAGCCACTGACAGTTGATACTGGGCTCTTATTTAGGTACCATGCCATAGCGAGCATAAGCAGATGCAAACAAATCAACAGTCATGTTTTTTTAATAGCTTTAGAGTGGGTAGTGACTTAAAAAATGCTCACATTTGCATTAAGAGTTATTTTTCACATAGGCTCCATTAAGCCCCTAAGTGCTTCCAAAGGAGAATTAGTGAACCCTTCAAAGTTCAGGATTGCTTAATTTCTAACTTATACAATGTGCCTATCTGTTTTTTTGTTTTTGTTTTTTCCTTGATATGAATTAAGTCTTATTGTTTTCGTACTGTATGGACATGGATATTTTTAATCATCAATTCCAATTTTCAGATCAAAATAATGTCAATTCCTCTTGTGTTCCATGATTGGCTATAGGTCGGACACGTGGCCAAGCGGCTCAGTGACATAACAGATTTTTCTTATGGCTTTTTTTTCTCCTATTTGTATTTGCTGAACATTGTGCGATGTGCACCGTATTTCTCAGCAGGCATGCAAAACACAGCATATAGTTGCAGCAAGTTGTTGCAATGTTACAGTGGGGTGAGTATTTAAGGTCCCTAAATACAGATCTGTACTACAGACAGAGAGGGGCAACTACAATACGTGCCAGCTCACCCACTATCCATTCATGACATTTAATAGCTTTTCAGCTTATTGTTACACCTTCATCAAGGAAATACTTCCAGCTTGCCTTAGAAAGCATATTTTTCAAACTTTACTTGCATGCTCTGACCTAGTTTTAGTCGGATGTCCTTAATAATCATAGTATGAATAAATCTACAGTATTTATTCTCAATAAATGCTCGTGTGTACAGGACGTAATAGCATAACTACGTCTTCTTCAGTTGTCATATTTGGATATTTATTCTGCTAACACGTTTTTAATAGGTAATATAAGTGTTTCCTGAATTATCTTGCAACCAGACAACATTTCTGTCAGCGCAATATTCCTACAGTGTTTAGCTGCAAGGGGAGGCAGTGGGGGTCGATGGTGGTCATACAAGGTGCAGGAAAGGATAGTTTGTGCTTATTAACGTGGTGGCTTCAGTACGCCATTTGTTGTGCTTCAAGGCAGTGTCAACTTTTCTTAGTGTCTAAGCAAGACGACAGTCCTTCCCTAACCTTTAATAAGTGAGTGCATGAAGACAACCATAACCAAGATAATTAATGAGTCAGTTGTCACCTCACCCTCACAAAAACTACCAATGTCGCTTGGAGGCACTGGGGTCGATTTTACATGCTCAGTCATTACAGAGTCATGAGAGGAATTCTTTGCAAACCAGTGACCAATTTCATGGCAAATTTTTGCTAAGGACTACATATGTTTGGGGAATGTAAAGTGAAGCAGCAGGGGGCAGTTCAGCTGGATTAAGTATGCTCATCAGTTTATCATTCATCAGACAGCAGGAGATTGAGAACAGAAGAAGTAGGGAAGAGAGGGAAAAAAAAATCCCAAATTTTCTACAGCCATTCCTTCCTTTGTACTTGAGGATTAACGATAGGGCTGAGAGAACCTGATGAGTTTAAAGCTTCAGAGGAGAGGCGGGTGAAAAAAAAGCCAGATCCGAGCAGAGATACCATTAGAGAATGTCATAAATCAAGAGTGCTTATGGTGAGGGAATATGCTTTATAAGACCATCTGGACTTTCCAACCTTAACGTTTTGAGCTGCCTCCACTCAGAATAAGCTTTTAAGGACAGAATATCCCCCCGCATTACTTAAAAGAGCTCCCTTTATGTTGCTTCTGCGTTGTTAACTTTCTGTCAGTGATAAGAAAAGAGAGGTAATGTTTTAAAGTTAATAAAAACAGTACAAGGCTTAAACTGTGCTATATACAGTAATGTGATGATTATCAGTAAAACGCTTGTGTCACCCGTTCTCTATGATCGTCATGTTAGAGTCAAGCTGACACCCAGGCTTCTCAGAAAGATAAGTGTGATTCTGTCCAAGGCCTTCACAGTCCTGCCAGCTTCCTGCAGACACCTCTTCCTTTCTGTGCTTCCTGATGTTATCATAATCCAAGACCCAGAGTGGACCTTTGTGGCTCATGGCCTCGTCTTCCGCTAGCACACGTGTGCGTCACATTATCTGCTGAGAGGCCAGACACCGTATCCTGTCAGGTGGGGGAGGGGTTGCGCCGTAATGTCGGTAACAGGAAAAGGAAGAGGACAAGAGCAGGATTAGGTGAGAGAATTGAAGGAACAGAGTACAATATCTATACCACCTCTACTTCAATAATTTTTGAAAACCTGTCATATTTTAAACCTGGAGGACAAAAAAAAAAAGAATCAAACAAAGGTTTTTCCATATATCAGCATGGTCAAAAGGGACTGACTAAGCAAGTGTTGGACGGTTCCAGTATGAATCTCATACCACTGGCTGACTGTTATCATCTGCTGTAGCTGGTGCAAAAGGCTCGAGGGGTTTAGGGGGAAAAAAGGGAAAACGAACATATGTGTGTGTACTTGTACATGTGCATATGTTGGCCCACCACTTGGCTAAAGCGTGAGTGAAAGTCAAGTCATGAGCTCGGTCTGGCTCTGTGCACTTAGCTCTGCTTGGAGCTCTTATTTCAATGGATGCCTAAGTAGAGTTTGACTTTGAAGGCTTTGATCCGCAGGCAACGCTATGGCATTTGACTTCTACCTAAAAAAAAAGCAGTGTGTCAGACCTCTCGGGTCACCGGGATCACTTATCGCAGTTGAAAATAACCAGTGGCAAGCCACGATTTGGGGAATCTAAAAGAGGGCTGACATTAGCAGGTGCCCTGAGGTGGAATAGAGACAGATACAGAGCAGGTCACTGACCTTGGACCACAGAGAACTTTTTTTTCTTTTCTTTATTTTTTTTTAAACCTGAAGGCCTGGTTTCACTTAGCAGAAAGCTGAAACTTGTGAACAAGTATACTTGGCTATGTGTACAATATAAACACTTCAAAATAAGCATTTATAAATGAATTTGATGAAAAGAGGCATTTCCATTGTTCTTGTCTTCTTACAAATATGAAGAGCATTTCTAGGAACTTTGCACAGGGAAGCTACACCAACATTAAATATTAAATACTGCTATTTATTGAGAAGCAGTAACAAAAGATAAAGACGCTTCAGAGCTACATTTTGTAACATATATAATTTATAATAAACGGACAATTCTTAAGCAAAAGGCATCATTTCTAATAATTTCCTTTCTTACCTACTGTCAAATGCGATCACAAATATTTCTGAGTAAAAGTATCCGCCCAAGTTAAAACTGACTAAAAACCAGAGTCAACTTGTTTTTCACTGTAGGGGATGGCAGCACTGGTGGTGTTTGTGACATGTCACGTCACCGGTATCGTGTAACATCACCGAAGTACTCACTCAGTCCAACGCCAGTAACACACTGATCCTTGTGTGGGATCAGCAGAGGCTCCTCATTAATGGTCCTCTTGTAGTCACGTAGCTACCGCGAGATCTATTTTGGTTGCAGTTCGGCCTGCCAAAAATGTGTTGGTGGTTTACATTTTTCAGAACCCTGAATATGTGTAGTCCAGAGGTTTCTGAGCAGCCCAGTCTGAAGCCCAGCTCGTCAGATATATGAGTTTTGAAAGGACGTGTTTGAAACAAGTCCATGACCTTTGTCGAGCCAAGATTATTGGAAGCCCGAAGATGACAAAAGATCCAGCGAGGGCAAGAATAAAATACAATTATCTTACACCAAACTCATAAAAACACAGGGGGTTTTTTAAGAGACTCAGGTTATACCAGTGCCAGTCTGGGTGTGAGGGTGGATTTCAGTACTTTTCAATGAATAATTCTGCCCATATTATTGTCACCCCCCATGTTTTATTACATTAGAAGAGAGAATGGCCTAATTATCGAGTACAGCTCACATTCACGTCCTTGTCAGTTGTGCCATTAAACAGACAGTAGTCCGCTATTCAGTTTGGTCATTACTGTTACGCACATATGAGGGGGTAACTCCCTCAACCACAGAGAAGAAGAGGGACTGTATTGATCAGGAAGTCATTTCTTTTTTTTTTTTGTTCAAAGCACTTAAAAATTAAGAATACATTTAAAAATTGCTAAAAGGGTACGGCAAAAGCATTGATAAACTCGTTTGGGGGCATCGTCATCTGAGGATCACTTGTCCACCACATGATCAAGTATTGATCTGGCGTGTGTGGATTAAGATGCGAGGTGACATTGTAACCTTTGTCTGTGTGTGTGTGCGTGCGTGCTTGCGTGTGTGTGTGTGTGTGTGTGTGTGTGTGTATGTGTGTGTGTGTGTGTGTGTGTGTGTGTGTGTGTGTGTGTGTGTGTGTGTGTGTGTGTGTGTGTGTGTGTGTGTGTGTGTGTGTGTGTGAAAGACAGAGAGACAGAAAGCAAGAGCGTTACCTGAAGAACTGCTGTAAATTTCACAAGCGAAAAGTAAAAAGAAATCTTTTGCATGGCGTCAGCCTGTTCTGGTTCTGGTTCTGGTTCTAAGCCTGATATTTGCGTTTGGTGTACTCATATCACTGCTAGGAATACCGCAAAGAAATTTGGCAAAAAATCATGCTCTTTGCAAACGTTCAAAAGCAGTTTGTGTCATGTAAAACAAATTGTAGACAATTTCTGTTACATAACACAAAATGCTTTGCGCATTTTATGTTCACCGAGAGGATGAGTCATGTGTTTGTTGACTTTTGTAGAAGAAAAAAAAATCACCACAGTCAATAAAGAACACTGAGATGAAAACAGAAGATTGTAGAAATGTTCTAACCTTTCTTGCCATTTATTTGAAAGACTTGATGATCTTCTCTGTTTCTTCTCCTTAAGATCCACAAGTTGATTTTCTTTGTGTGTGTTTCAAGCTTGGTAAGGTGTAATAATGCTGCCAGCTGACTGGAAACTTTAAGGGCTCTTGTCTTGCAAATTAATTAACCACACACAATAAATAAGAACTGTGTCCTAGTAGCAATGGTTAAACAATGTTTACATCTGACACTCAAAGTCCAAAGTAATTAAATTTACACAGCATCAAATCTTCCTTGATAGAATATAACTTATGTTAGGCATCAGTTATCAAACAACTTTATTTTAATGGAATTAATATAATGTCAAGCATTATGACAGTAAGACCCCCGTGCCCTTTTAACATTTAGACTCAATGTAATGATAAAGATGAAATATACTTTATGACATAAGTTGGCCTCAGGTCTTAATGAAATGTCTGTGACTTGATTTAGTCAAAACACAGCAGAGATACACTACAACAGCTCCCTTTTCAAGCATCTGTTCAGCTCTGTTTACAGTGGTCAGTTTACGGGAGGTGCAGTTTGCCAGTTGACTTCATTTCACTTAACAAGAGCGTTGTCCTGCAGCTTTGTGCAAACCACGTGTGAGCTACCGCAAGAAAAGCAAGAAAATGTGAAAATGGTTAAAAATTAAGATGTTCAAGCTGGATGATTTTCTTCTTACTGTAGTCTTTCATGTGACAGTACGATGCATGTCTAAATGGCTCACTGTCTAAAAGGCGGTATCTTCAGACGGAGGAGGCTGTAAACAAAATGACCGGGTTATGTGACATCGGATTTTCTTTTTTTTTTGTTTTTTTTGTCAGTCAAATTCTCAAATATATATAAGATTTTTTTTTTTTTCATAGGTCCACTTTAATGCATCAGTATTATATATATATATATATATATATATATATATATATATATATATATATATATATATATATATATATATATATATATATATATATATATACATATATATATATATAAAATATTAAAAATATAGCATAAAAAGCATACTAAAAATCCCAAAATAACCGGGGATGGAGCAGGGATGAAGGCAGAGGTGGCATGTGACGGAATAAACTGCATAAGGCAGATGGTGAAAGGCGAGACAGATCAATACGAGTCAGGAAATAAGGTAGAAAAGGTTATTTGCTTGACATTGATCTGTTGTAGCGGCAGCAGAGCTTACCCTATTTCTCTTTTGTTAACCTTTAAGCACAAGTATACTCACAAATGACGGGGGAGTCAACTAACAGGTGTAATTTATGGATCGAAGGAGGTCGCAGTACCTCTGTCACTGCCTATACAGTTACAGCCATTCACAAATATATCACGTAAACAAGGATAATGAGGAAACTTTACTATAAATTGCAGACTGTCTCTGGAAAGCAAAGACAGTCACGACATGTGTGACCTTTGAGAATGCATATAATTCATTAACAAATCATGGATAAATTATTGATATACGATACATGTATGGTCAGAATGTGACTTTGGTGAGCTACATGCCTCACGTCGGAACAAACCTAAAACACCCCAAACAGTGAAATCTGCCTCATGCTGTCATCATTTCTGGTCAAAACAAAGAGTTTTCACGTGGCGTGTTATGTGTCAGATTTTCAAGACATGCGAGTCCAAGTGGACCTGATTTCTTTATCTTTACCTAACCACAACTTATACTTTTCCAGATCTATGCTTTAGTTTTAACGTGCGAATGTGTATAAATGCTGAATGAAAGTTTACCTCTAAAATCATAAATAGAAAATATCAACGTGACCTGGTTTTTTTCATTTTCATTTTAAAATGCATTTTAAAACAAAACTTGTCAAATCTTTTTCAGTGTTTAATGCATCTCAATATGTATCTCCCGCCATGTTACACTGCAGTGAAAGCGTTTCACGTGGTTTTTCATGTCAACTGGGCATGTGCGGACAACTGAAAACTCAGCTGGAAATCTCCTGTTATTCCGACTGTTTTTATAATAGATTTCCTCCTGTGCAGGTAGGCAGTTGCCGAGGGTCACATGGTATAAGTCAGAAAACTCGGGGAAAGATATGCAGTGACCCGGAAGAGCAAATCATGACATGAACCAGTGTAATTACGTCATCTTTTTCAGATATTTTCACTTTGCCAGCTCACATTAGACAAAGATAGTTGCATTACCAAACTGAAATATCTTTTATGTTTAAATTAGCTAATTTAGTGTGGACCCCTACAAAAGTTTTACATTTCAAAATAAAAAAAGGATTAATTTGTATGAAGCCAAAGTTGACTGAAACTGTTTTCCGTGGAACTGATGAAGTCCTGAAGTTTCCTAATGAATAAAGTTGATATAACAACATGTAGCTTATCGTTTGTTACAAAATACTTATTCACAAAGATTTGATGTTGCATTATGCCCGATTCATGTAATTTAAATGTTTTGTCAATCTCAATTCCTAAAAATAAAGAGATGTGTTTAAACTAAGAGAAAGTTGAAATGACGTTCACGATCATGCTCTTGTGTTGCACGTCAGCACTACTGGCCTCAGGCCAGTGAGGACCCTGAAGCATCCATCATGTCTATTTCTTCCTCCATGAAGATGGCACAGACCTGATGCACTGAATGAAGAACTATTTGTTCTTCCATATGGCAGTACTTGTAATTGTTTTCCCGGGATCTTGCCAAATTTTGCCCTTTGCCAATACGGGCCACATGTTTCTACAAAGGAAAGTCTGGCGAGTGGCACACGGACAATTTTGTAATTGGGCATCTGTAGAAAAGGAAAAACAAAAAAAAAAATCGTGATACAACCCAAGTCAGTAATGCATAATATTGTTTTACTTTCGTATCTTTCCACTGCTTTTTTTTTTTTTTCTTTTCTGAGTTAGAGAAGACAGCCACGGGCGGTTTTCCACCCCCAGAACTCAGTTGCTCGACTGCTGGAACTCTCCCTCTGGGATCTCGCTCATGGTTATTTAGAGGTGAGACAAAAGTTCCTACTCCGGAGAAGCATTTCTGAAAACCCCTGATGACTGCTGGGAAAGTTGGACAACACTTCATGAAAAAAAGAAAAAATCAAATAGCAGAATCATCTATATAAAATCCCCAATAACAGGGCAACCAGGTGTGTTTAATCCAATACATGTCGTACGTGCACACATATTACCAAGATATTTTTTTTCAAGTAGGTGCAGAAATATGTTACTTCAGTCATCATTCTCAACCACGCTGGAAGGTCAAAGGTCCTCACCAATAAATGGGACAATAGACTCTCTTAGTTGCATGTTTTGAAAAAGTCTGTATCCAAGGATTTGCCATGACGCCTCTGCAGGTCTGAGATGTGTTGTGCAACTGCGGTACTTCATCAGTGCTCCACAGACCTTTGGTAAATCTTGCAGCCTTGTCATAAAATGAAAATGATTTCCAGATGTAAGATTTGATGGGAAATTGTAAACCATGTCAGTATTGATCGTTGAACATGTGGTATTTGTTTTCACCCTTCGAGCATCAACAGCATCTGAATGTGACTCTTTACTCATCCAACATGTAAGGCTGCTGATATGTTGCTTATGTGGTAGCAGACTAGTCACTCGCCCTGCTGCCCCGGGTACACTCGTGTGGTAATGTCGCTGACCTTCTCTGCACTTTCACACTGACTGACTGTCAAATGTTGTGTTGACTCTTGTTTGGTATCTTTAGCCAACTGGCTAGAAACGACATAATGAACTAGTATAAAAAAAGACTTTATTTGGGGGTCTGTGCTTTGATGTAACTACATCTTTAACGAGATAAAAAGCAATTATAAGCTTTTTTTTTCACCCCTAAATAATCGTGAAATTAAATTCAGCCATAATATCAGTTATTTATTATTGCTCATAGGTCTGTTTTGCTTGTAAGTACAACAAGTACTGGAATAACAGAAGTTTTTGACAGTTCCACATTTGGACATTGTATGTAGTTATATACACACATACAGTACATACACAGACAGACAGACAGACAGACAGACAGACAGACAGACAGACAGACAGACAGACAGACAGACAGACAGAACCACATAGACAGGGTAAGAGTAAGAAGAGCATGTGTTTAGGAGCACTGAACATTTCATTAAATTCAAAAAATACATAATCTGTGTCACAGCTTCTAAACACAGTAATATTATCAATATTAGAGTGAATACAGCAGAAATGCACTTTCTGGGTCGGTGTAACACTCTGGCAACGAGAGACATTTAACACTTCAACTATCTTATTTTGGCTAATCTTCCCTGAACCTTAAAGTTCAGTGGACATGCTTAAGGCCGAGGGCTAAAATATTCTTACACTGCCATGAAAAAGCCCCAAGCGTTTGGTCATAGATGGCTTTGGTGTAAATGCACCCGGAAAAGTTGACATCCGTCATTACGCCGTAAACTGTGGTCTTGAAGCGAGGATGGTATTTGAGTCTCACTACATTTTTATTGTTGGAGCCAGAATTAATTATATATGCATGAGAAGGTGGATCTGGACACTAATACTTGAAAACCGATTGGATAAAAATATCAGTCTCCAGTGGCTCATATATAATCGATTCATGGTAACGTCTATGGAGCATTTGGTGAAATAGATGTTTTGAACAGGAGCTTAAGTTTTGGAGCCAGTGAACATCGGTAGTACTTGTTATGTTTGCACCACCTCATGTTAAGCATATTGATCTGGACTATACCAAATCAATGTTTCTCAACCGGACATTCCCAGTATATTTGTTCTTTATTGTAGCTTCCGATATGCGTCCGCCGTAGGGCACGCTGTGTCCTGTACTGCTGCCACCAACAACTTCTCATGTTCTTCAACAGGCATTTTTGTGGCATCTTAAATTTTAATGTGTTGGATTTTTTTTTTTTTTTTTTTACGTTGCCACTTTGAAGGGCTGAACTTGGCCACTCCCACTGACTTTGCTGGGCTGCTAAATAAACATGCATTAGTTGCTCAGGTTCACAACCTTTTCGCAAGGCACAACCATGTGCTCTAATGGAAACATTCAATGTCGTGCTAAGGGCTGTCTTTTTTATTTTGTCACAACACTGAATTTCATTTAGTTTGACAAAAAAAAGAAAGAAAGGTGAATGCGAAAACATTTATTCTAAAGAATGAAGGCTTGAGTAAATGTATGCCCTGATTTGTCACGAGGGTCATACATCCCATGAAAGACCAAAGAGTATAAAATGTATGTACATATTTTAATGTCTCTTACAGGTCCATGTGTAGGGTCACTTCTCAGAAAAAAAAAAAAAAAAAAAAGCTCCATTGTGTATTCTGGTGACTCATTTTCACAGAGAAATAACGACCCATGGGGTGAGCTGACCCTAAAGGAGCCAGGAAATTTGTTTTGTTTTGCTTTTTTTTTCCCCCTTTCTGCTCTTGAACTTGGCTATATCTCACTTTGTAGAGGTGCCTGTCCCTCTCACTCACTTTCAAAGACCAAGCCAATCTCCCTTTGTAAATAGAACTATGTTTTATAATTCCCCCTCTCTCTCAGATGACCATATCAATAATGCAGAGGAACCGTATCTGTCCAGAACCATGAGATTATTTCTCTGATTTGGGCTGGCAGTTATGGTAATAGTTTGGCAAACAATCTACTCCAGCAACAATGACCACAGATTACAGCTGTTTTCAGATCAAAGAGACTGCAGAGAGGCCCATGATTGATTGCTCACCAAGAGACAGAGTCAGGCAGTTCAGCCCCCACATCTCACTTTTACCTTTCTACTCTGATAAATGGAAACATTCCTATATTTATAATCTTTAAAATGTTCTGCTGTATCTTAGATACCGGAGGGCTGGCTGAGGCGTTACACAAACCTAGTACTGCATTTCTTTGGAAGAAAGTTTATCAGTTAAAAGAAAATTAACACACTCGTAGACACACACACACACATACAAAATACCGCAATTGTTAATTTATTAGATAACAAATGTAATTATATTTTAAAAGGCTGTAATTTTTATAATGTCTAGAGTGAACCAACAAACAGACACTGCCTGTATCCTTCTCATGTGCATAACTATTTATGAGCTGCAGACTGGTGTAGAACCTAACATACATAGATCTAATATGCTGACATAACTGCTGACTTTAGACTAAATGCTTAACTAAATGGCTTTTTCATACTTCTGATTATACTGCATCCACTGGCAACAATGAGCTAATTGCAAAGGTTCCATATTACCCAAGATGCCCAAGTGCATTGCTTAACCCCTCACACATAAAACAGAGCAAAAACCAACTCACCGACTGCACGCCATTGTTTTTCTTGTGCCAAGAATTTGTATCTTGATTGCTTAAATATCTAACAAAGAAGCTCATTATCCATTAATGACACAAAAGCTTCAGCATCATGTGACTAATATAAATTTGCATATTTATTAAAAAGGAGACATTTGTGATTAATGGCATCCAGCCATGTCACATGAGGACTGGAAGCGAAATCATGGCTCATGAACAGCTCCGATCAGTACCCCGACACCATTTCCTATAGGCAAGTCTGAGTTACTGGCGATGCAGCGTTGGGCACATTTGAGAGCAGCAATGCATCTATACACAACGCTGATAAATAGTGAGTCTGATAAGGCTTAATCAAGTGCACCTCTTGTAATTTCATCAGCACATCATGACAATACATTACCAGAGATTACTGCATGAACACACTAATTACAGGTTAGTTGACTCACTGATCCATTAAATACTAGGTAGAAAAACGGGCACCTTCACATGTGATTCAAATACAACCTATAAAATGTGGCAAAAAATTAAAAAAGAAATATATAAATTGTCCTGATGACAAGGACATTGTCAGATAAGTGAAGAAGGGCAGTCAGAGAGCTATTTAGAGTGACGGTAAATGGCATTTCTACCATTCCAGCCTCCCCTCCCCCCGTTCTTCCGTTTAGGGATGGCATTAGAGACTGCAGACTGACATACATTTTTTATAGCTTCATAAAGTCGTCCAATGACCAGGTCACCCTTCTCATAACTAGGGTGCAGAACACTTGAAAAAAGCCATT
The DNA here is from genome assembly GCA_014839995.1 of Xenentodon cancila. Taxonomy (NCBI): domain Eukaryota; kingdom Metazoa; phylum Chordata; class Actinopteri; order Beloniformes; family Belonidae; genus Xenentodon; species Xenentodon cancila. Next base: position 20,943,204 of record CM026199.1, read on the forward strand.
CATCACCATGAAAGGGCCTGCTTGTCCAAGCGCCTTCAAACATGCACACAGTCTGGCAAGAGACGCTCAGCACAAATGCTAACGTGCTTCTGCCACTAATGCCAGATGACCTTCTCACATCTATTAGCAGGCTGGCTGACGCAGAGGGCAGACAGGAACCCTTCTTGTCTCCTGCAAAGATTTCAATGACAAGGAATAGAAAATATCATGCATGATAATGGCTGTTGCCACCAACGAAGCAATCTTCTCTTCTTCCCGAACAGTACACAGTAATGTCAGGTGAATACGTAATAATCTACAGTATGATTAATTGTACACACAAGAAATCCTCGTCTCCGAGTATATTGCCCCTTAAATTAGTTGTCACTGTAGAGGTTCACTTGGAGGTATTTGACAAAATAACATGACATGCTTTTTTAAATGTGTCCCCTTTGATTTAGCAAGTCGGAGGGACCTCCAGTGTAGAACTGGAACGCCCCTCACAGACAAACCATCAGACCACCATACCCCATTAGTCTGCAATTAGTGACAGCTGGTGGGTTGTCAGCTTGATAATGGCCTCAAAAGGAGTACCCATAGAATTCAAAAAGCACCGGTAATGCAACATTTTAAACCTTGGCAGTAACAGTCAAATCTGAAGCTCATTAAATGCAGATTTAACGCACATACGTTTCCAATCCTAGACATACATAAACAACACCAGCTCACCTACAGTAGTGCTTCCAGTATGAATTATTGCTGCTATTTTTATTTATTTATTTTTTACTGAATGACATTATAACAAGACATGACTGGATGCTGGGCCTTGTGAAAATGGAGATTTAGTCAACTAATCTCATTTTACCCAAAGGTGTGCTATTTTGGTTCTCCAGCAGTTACTCCTCTTGCTGGCCTTTTACTTCAAAAGCAAAGGCTAAACTATGTCAGGCACAAGAGGTGGATGGACAGAAAAGGAAAGAGGAGGAGTAGGGGGTTGAAGTAGTTTAATAATTTATTTAAGAGGGAAAGAAGGCAGCCAAGGGGAACAAATAGTGTTTCTCCCAGAACCAAGCCCCTCTGACCCCAGCTCTGCGTACCTGAAGCCCAAGCCCCATCGCATTAGTGAAATTCTTATTTGATGGCATTTTAATATTCTGCCTTGATGACTTTTTAGCAACATTTACTTTCAGAGGTCTCAAGCGCTTCCCCCTGAGGAAATGAAACATGTCAAAACCCATTACGAAAAAATCAAAATTTAAATACCTCAGCCGTGTTAGTGGTAATACACACAATCCCCACCGCTCAGAGGCAAGGCTCACAAACACTCATCTGCTTGCCGGCTCGTAATGAGTCTGTTTGATGGGTAAGCGATTTGTGGGTCACCGAGCATACGTTACAGATCCAATTTAACCCTTGATTGCTTGTACTCTGGAGGACCTGGGAAAACGTGTTATTGAAATTTAATACCACATCATTTCTTCTTCCTCCCATGCAGGGACAAAGGTATGCTTACATGACTCCTTCGATGGCCTGTGCAGATGGGGGAGGTAGTGGGAAAAGCAGCCAAGGAAGAAAGGGAGAGACAAGACAACAGAAGAAAAACAAAAACAATTTTATGCATGGTAATCCTGGCTTCATCTGCAGGTCTTGCTTTACACCAATCCAATTAGCCCCTGAGGGTGCTACTCTGAACGCCAACCCACTTGAATATGAGGTTTCTATTATGTGATATATCACTTTTACATTGATGCCTATGGCAGTTTGCAATCGGCTGTTAGTGTTGCCACCGAAAAAGAATAATTCACCATCATTTTGTGAAAGAAATTAGACTTCATAGTCTTCAAAAGGGACAAAAGGGATTTTGTGCAGAATAAACCAGGAAAACAAAATGTCTTGCCATGTTAGAGCTGAAATGTCAGTTATCAGAAAATCAGGAAGCAAGGGAGGCAGTACAACTTGTACCCGTATGGAAAACGAAAATGTATACTTGTCCACATATACTTTATGCTATATAAGTATTTTTGCATGTGAAATTCAAACTCAGTGAATAAATAAAACATCTACAATTATAATTGTAATTACATACGTATTAAATGTATGATAATTCAAAGTTAATTTCTACTAAATGTTCTCCTTTCACTTTTTTATCTGTAAATACTGGGCTGGATTTTAATTTGATGGTGCATCATCAACGCAACACGACTAAAGAAACACAAGGCAGGAAGAACATCAATTAAGAAAGAGCTCTTTTGTAAAAGTTTCATATCTGTGCGATTCACCTAGAGGGGTTTCATTCAGCTTTAAGGAACATTCTGGTATAAGTCAACTCTACGTCTATTACAGATAGTAATAAGTGCAAATTTTTGTCAGGGACCAAAACCATGTGAAACAGAGCAGGATTAACTTAAAACAGAATATACGTTTGCAGCGTGAGTGACAACTTTAACGGGTGTAAACGGGGAGGTAGCGGCATGAGAATTTAATAATTATAATTATTAATAATAATTTTCAACTTGTGTGCAAAAAGTGTATAAAAAAGAGAGTTTGTCCAGGGATGTCCTTCCTGTTCATTGCTATTTGTCGAGAGTCTGTAAAAGCTGATTACAGAGATGCGCAAAATATTGTCAGCAGATGCAAAAGGAGGAGACTTAATCACATCTGTCTGCTTCCATAGACTGGCTCACTTACATATTCATGACAAATAGGGAAGCATTAGCAGCACTGGTCTTAAATCACATTCTTGATTGTTTGCAACAGTTACACTATCCCTCTGAGACTGCCTTGTTTTTCTATTAAACTCTTTACTGAGTCACTTGGCAACCTTAGTTACTGTGATTTAGTCAGACCATACACTTCATTCAGACACGTGTGAGAGGATCACTAAGCAACAGGTGGTTGAAAAGGTGTAGGGAAGACAAACAAGGAGGATTGGTGTATTTTCTTTTTTTCTTCTTTACTTTACATGTTTGTGTCATGTAAAGCACCTTGAATTGCCTTGAACTGCTGAAATGTGCGATAAAAATAAACTTGCCTTGTCTTAACAACTTGTAAATGGTTGATACCATTTTACCAGTGTTAAGACTTTCAAAAAATTGTTACTATAACTACATCGTAAGATTTTAGTCAGCTGTTTTGTTTGTTTGTTTTTCACATGAACTCTTATACCGGTTGCAGAGAGGAAGTTCAAATAAACTGTATCTCAAACAAGCATGAAATGTCTTAGCGTAACTAGGACAATAGAGGACAGTATCAGAGTAAATTACACCATGGCTATGGGATGAATGCTCTCGGTAGCACAAAACCTAATCTAATATTGATTTGGTAAGCTTTTATATTGTTATTTTCCCAAAGATAATGCATGTATCAAAAATGTACTCCATTCAAACTGTGGCATTTCAGCAATACTTGTAGAAATGAGTAAAGCAACGACAAGGAGAGTAACAAACACAAGTCAGATGCCACTCTTAACATGATGCACATGGCAAGTTCAGTGGGTAAAAAGGTAAAAAGTTGGTCGTCTAAAAAGACCAGATGGATATGTAATCTTTTTTTTTTTAGCTTGTAAAATGATATCAGCTTATGCAGTTTTATCCACATCAAAACTCTGATACCACAGAAGCACATCTTAAATCCCAATTTATCCCCTCCTGCCAACAGCTTTAAATGTGAACGGACACTCGTGGAACGTTGTGGCTTGTAAACTAAAATCTCTTGAAGTTATTTTGCTTATTATTCACAAAGTCTTACCTTGGGCGCGACGGTAAAGTTTAAAATGATCAAATTACATATTGTATCAACCACTGCCAATCAGTGATGTGTGAATCCAATTTATTATACTCAGTATTATGAAGTCTGAATTAAGGTAAACCTCTGAGTGGACAGGTAGAGAAGACCTACTGGAACAGGGGCTAATTGAGAGCTGAAGAGAGCAGTCGGCCGCCTGGCGTGGCTCATTCACAGTATTTGTCATTAGACCAGACTGGAGGGAGAGAATAGAGTGTACTGCACCATTCATCTGTAACCAAGATTTATGCTAATGTCTCCCTGCATATGCTTATTCTACATATCTATATTAAACTTAATAGACTGTTACATTGCTTCTTAACCTCAGCTTCCATACATGATTACCTTTTCTGATTTCTTTGCAAAATGGCATATAAACACGGGGCAGGGATTTTATCAGCGTGTCACTGAGTTTGTTTCCAGTGGCAGCCCATGGATCTCATAATAATGTTGGTACTTCAGGGACTCTATCAGACATGCTAGCCTGGGAGCCAACAGTTAACACGTTACTGTCTAATTTCCCAGAAAGCTTAGTAGGGGCCTGTATTTTTACTCCACATTTGCACAACCAGAATGACTAGGTCTTTATAATACTGTAAACAGTGTATTTTATTTAAAAATCACGTGCATACATATGACATTGATTCATGTGGATGTATACTTGGTCATAGTGGTGTAAGGATTAAATATTCCAGAAATGCCAAAAAAGGCATTTGCTGCACCCATTTGGCATTTTGGTAACACACCCTCCACTGGGGCTGAAGGTAGCCACGGCCTGGAAGTGGCAGTGGAAAGACAATACTGCTATTTACGGAGATGCTCAACAGCATGTTTTGATATTGTTGATATTTCAAGACAGTATAGAAGGTTTCTACACAATAAGCTGACCAGATATACACTTGTCTTAAACAAATCCAGCTCCAGGTCTCACTTTACAGCCTTTCCACAGTCCATTCCTTTTTTCCCCCCAACATTACCCACTTTGCCAGGCTCTTGACTTACAAAGTGCTACTTTAGACCTCATTGTCAAGCCTTTCTAGAAAAATGTAAAGAAACATCTGACAAAAGCCTACTCAGGACTTTTATGCCCTCTTATGCAATACAGCAAGGCTGCTCCTTGGCTAAAGGTCTGTACATTGTTTCTATTTGTCCCTTCAAGTAAAAACCCAAACACTGTCAATAGCCTCTCTATTCCTTTTTTAACCTTTCAGTCTACTTGGCCAACTTCCAAGATCTTTGGAAAAAGTTAAATGCTCCCCAGTTAAATTTGAGCCTTATGTGGCTCAGTTTAATATGTGCTTTAAGTGTAAGACAAAAATATTGCATGCCAAAGCAGAAAGCAAAATTTTCATTAAACAGCTGACAGGAAGAACCACAATCCCTTCACCAGCTAAAGAAATAGGCATCATTTACAGGGGGATTGACGGGGACTTAGAAAAGCACCTGCAATACGCAAATACGCAGATAATGAAACTTTTCTCTGTGTTCATTGTTCCGTTAAATACCCTGCTAATAATAATATGCTTTACCACATAACATATCTCAGCAACAAGTGTCAAGGTCTGGCCTTCAAAATATTTTAATCACCTGCAGAATGTTTACCCTTTTGATCTACAACGGTAGCAGTAGGCTTTTAAAATCTCCAATCTCATTGAAAGCAACTGCTAAAGACTCAAACCGCCACCACTATCAACATTTTTTTTTTTTTTTTTTTTTTGGTCTAAGCTAAAACCTAAAATACCACTCCACTCAAAAGCCTTACACTAACCAGCACTAACAAAAGAGTGTTACAATGAAGTATTAATTAAATAATTGTAGGTTTTTCACTTAAGTGCACCATTTTCATAATTGTTTCATAAATTATATTTTCCAGTACATTTACTTTGGATGGATAATTAATTTCTGCTTTACCCTTTTCAGTTGTATTTTGTCCATGGGAACTGTAGGATGCCAGTGTGTGTGTGTGTGTGTGTGTGTGTGTGTGTGTGTGTGTGTGTGTGTGTGTGTGTGTGTGTGTGTGTGTCTTTAGACAAAGATGTAGACGAGGTTTTAGCCATTACAAAATACAATAGGTAACTTATTTGTTTGAACAGTGTATAAAACAATTTAGTTGACAAATTCAGAGAACCCCAGGTTCTTCTTGCATTCCTTGGTGGGTGTTTTGGTTAATTTTCTTTAAAATAAGGATAATAATTCATTCATCCATTAATATTTGTTAAACTAAGTTGTTGAAGATGTGTCATGTTTTTTAATGATGTTAGGTTACAATTTTACTGTAATTAATAAAGGTCACAGGGAGTTCACAAACTTCCAAGTGCTTCTATTATTTCCCAACAACAATTTTCCAGACACCTGTTACTAAGAGGTATTGGGAAGGATAAAAAAACATTCACTTAAGAATCCACATTCTTATTTTCTCCCATCAGTTAATTAAATTAATCATGACTGACCTAAGTTAAAGCACACAATGTTTTGTATTTCATAATTTATTTTATTTACTGTAGATATTCAAGACTCACTGTATTAGAAAAGGTGTTGGTAACGAGGACCCAAAATACACAAGTCTAGGTTTTCAGGAGTTAGTTTATAAAGATTTATCCTGTAAAAAAAAAAAATGATGCCAGAGATGAAGAGCTACATCTATTTGAAAATAAACAGAAATAAAACAGATGTTGAAACGAAGATAAACAGGCAAGGGATAAGCAAATAAAAACAAAGGGAAAAAGAACAGACAGCACGACAAACGGACTGGCAGGGGAGGGAGCAGAAACAAGACGATAAAGAGACACAAGGGTTTACAGGACAAAGTGAGCACTCAAGGAAGGCAGTGAAAGAAAAAGGCAGGCTGGGAATGAATGAAATAGGATAATATTTGCTGCAGATTTTTTTTTTAAATAGAAGTTGTAATCTTTTACTGCTTTAACTTACATGTTAAATCGTTGCTTGAAAACCTAGCAAATGGAGGCATGGTAAAAGATTTAAAAGGAACGTTTGTGTGTACCTGCTTACTACTGAAGCTGCTTTCTGTATGCAGGGACCCTGCATCCTAACTTGTAGATTGTGCTTATATGCACATATGGTAGGACTAGCTTCTTATTTTATATCTCATATACATACTACATATAATCCGCATTAGCAAATTCTATATATGACTGTATCTTCAGTCTGGTGGCTGATTATAGTTGGGGTACGGGATAATTTCAAGTAGGATTTTTATTTTGTTGGTTTAAGTTGTTTTTACATTTTGATAATTAAAAATTCTGTGGTCTGAGATGAACATGAACAATATCTGCCACTGGGAAAAACACGTCCAACTCTTTTACATGGCTCAATGGGAAATGTTTCACCAGTGTTTCTGACAGTAACACTTTTTGCTTTTTCCATGGTATCTATATGTGTTACTCTCAAGCTTACATTGTTAATATATAATACTACTACTACTAAATTGTACTACTGTACAATTTAAAGGCACATTGCCACAATGTGCCTTTAAATTGCCTTTATTAGACAAATAAAAGTTTTTGAATTTGAATCTGAATACTCAGTGCACATGACCTTTAATGTAGAAATGCAAGTAGAGGTGGACTTGCCAGTGTCAGTAGCCCCTTTTACATTGGCAAATATCCTGCGTTTAACAGTGAAATCTTTTACATTGACTGACATGGGATGGCATGTCGAGGTGGCCCCGCGAAAAACTCGCCTCTGAGCGTACACTTAATCGCGGGTCAGGACTAAACAGAACTAACGCAGGGTGACGGGTCGTGGGAGGGATTTGACGAGGATGTCCATGAGCTCCTCGTCCTCAGAGCCGGAAACGTTATAGATCAGCATATTACAGAACCGTAATCTGCGACTGGATACTAAAATGACAGACCGTGGCTTTACAAGACGAGAAACTCAGGTAATTAAAAAAACTGAAAAGCCTCAGAAAGACGTTACTTGCGTTCAATAAACACAACAGCAGGAGTGGCAGAGAGACTGCTGCTCATATTTGTGCAACACGATTTGGGAGAAGTTGCTAGCAAATCCCGTTGTTATTCAGCACCTGCTCCATCTCCTGCATCAGCCAGCTGTTCTGATGCTGGTGAAGCCAGCAAGATCTTCGAGATCTGAGGGGAGATCTTCCCTCCCCTCAGCTGGGCTTCAGGTGCTGGGGAGGCAATAACACGCCTTGCGTTTACATTGCCCAATGCGCGTTAAACACGTGCTCATCACCCAGGGACAATAACAGGCTCTACTCTAAAAACGCCCAGTGACACAAGCGCAGTGACCAAGAACACACCGAAAACTATTGTGGGCTTAAATATAAAGTTGAGAAAATCGCTGGCTGCTGCAAGATGTAGAAGTAGTTCATAATTGTGTGATATTTCTTCTACTTTATTTCTATTGAGTTGGGACTGAAAAGAGATGCCATGGTATCTCTGTTTTGACATGTAATTGTCCTTAAATCTGTTAACATCTGTTAACGTGCCTTCCAGTGCCTCTGGGAGACATGAAGGAAGCCCTGTTTATCCCAGACATGCTGGAGCCGATCTCCCAATGTCGTACACTAACGCAGCCTCAACTGTATTGCAGCTGTAAACCTGTAACCTACAGTAGATATACAAGAAAGCAGAAAATTGTTGGTTACGTCATAAACTGGAATCAGGTCTGTAACGTCGTATGACAGTCAATGAATTACAGGAATCAAGTGAAGTTTTGCACTGGGTTTTATGATGGTGGGCCGTAGAACGGGACGTTGTTTTTGCTGTTGTTGTGTTTCGACTGCTCAGTTGGTTTTTGTCGTAGCGTGGTTGATCCTTCTACTGCTGCAGTCTCTGTAGTCTCAGCTTTCAGCTGCCACAAACTGCTGTTTGCAACATGTTGCAGTTTTCTTATGTACATCTCATTCTAGTCTTTTTGTGTTTTCACTTTGACGCTTGGTGTTTAAACTGTGTGGAAGTGATGTGTGGCTTAAAGCTGAGCTCATTCCTGTTTTTTTTTTTTTGTTTTTTTTGGTGTGCTGCATTTGTAGATATGTAATATGTTGTGTCCAATTAAAAATGGCTTGAATGATCTCTGCATCATCTGTCCTGAAATCACGGGACCTTCGCTAAAGGTAAACAATATCAGCATCAGCATCAGCATTCTCATACTGAAAAGCAGTCTTTTGTTGTTGTTGTTGTTGGCTATGCAAGTCTACGTCTGCCTGTTCTGGGGGCATGGTTTTTGATTGAGGTTAAAATGAGGAGGCTGCACATTTTGGATGACTCCCCTTTGCAACCCCCCCCCCCCCCGCCCCAAAAAAAAAAAAAAAATATTGGCATCACTGGATCCACTAAATACGATCCACTAAGTAAAAAAAGCATTAAATACAGTCGCAAAATTATTATTTGTCTTTAATGAACAGATTAAAAATAGGGGAATAATATATTATATATATATATATATATATATATATATATATATAGACACATACAAAGATGTTCCATTTTTAGCCAGGCAACAATGTTAACATGTAATGGAAAGTGTTCATCACTACAAAATAACACTCTTGTCCCAGTATGCAACATGAAAAGCTGAGAAGGCACAAAGTAACGCACCATAAGTCAAAAAAGATTTAAGACTGCCATGATCCCTGTATGGTTTTCCTTCTTGCATCTAAAATCAGTGGCTCATAGGCTCCAGAATCTTGCTGAGGCCACATTATAATTTCACATGGCAGGAACAAAAAGCAGCAGCACTGTCCTTTGGTCCCTCTGACTCAAGAATTCATCACAAAGCTGCGCTCTCCCATGAGCTTACTGCCATATGCTGCTGGAAAATGTCACCAGTAAAAGTCATAATAATTCACTGGTTTCAGGGCTGCATTTCATAGTCCTCTTTTCAAATACCATGGGCAACACCTCATACTGAGGAGTTGCGTGTCAAACACGAACCATAAGACAGTTATATTCAATAGACTTCCCATCATGCAGCCACAATGTTTTTGAGTGCATCTTGCTTTGCTGTGTGAAGCAGAATTGGCATCTAAGATTAAGCGTCACTGTATGGCTCTTTGAGATGTGACCAGACATTAGTGAGAAGTAACTTTTTAAAATACCATAAACGCACCTTTTCACTTTCATGGTGGTGTGGTGGTTAGCACTCTATCCACACAGCAATAAGGCCCTGTTTCAAATCCAGGTTGGATTCTTTCTGTGTTTGCTTTCTGTCTCTGTGCTTGCATGGCTTTTTGCTCCATCTTAAATCTTAATTTTGTAGTTTTCATATAGATTTTAGACTATACATTTAAGCAAGCAATGATACACTATAAGTTTAAATATGTTAGCATTTGTTTTTTGTCTTTTCAATTCATCATATGCAAAATGCTTCAGAATTTAAAGCTTCTAGATATTCTGGATTGCAGATAAATGAACTGAAAAAAAGATACAAAGTTGACACAACTGTATGTGTTTTTCTCCAAAACGTAAGTTGTCTTCAAAATTAAAAAATTCAGAGCAGTAAGTTAATTGGATTGGATTGGATGGGATTTATTGAACTAAAGATAAAAACATTCCTCAGAAGAATATTGACAACAGAATGGTGCCAGACTAGTAGAAAACAATGTTTTTGAAGCATCATACTACACTACAAGTGTGTACTGATTTCTAATGTGCAACTGATCAATCATTGGTACTGTATCCCATAATTCAATGCGCCTCTACAGTAGATAACGCTCATATGACTAGCTTCCTGTTACGCTTTAACTTAATTATTTTAAATTAATTATTCAATTCAGGGAATTCATTCTTTTTTCTGGGACATTTCATGTACTCACGTCTACCACCTGACTAGTTTGCAGTATATACTGTATAACTGCGCTGTTGGCACAGAATGTAGTGAACTATTTGAAACATGCCCCAGAAGTCACGTAAGAAAAACACAGTTTCAAAATAAAACATGAAATAAAGCAAGAAGTAAACTAACTCAAAGAACAAAGGCTTCACACAGACAAAAACAGGAAAATCAAGACCATTCCAGAAGAAAACTGAAAAACTGACATAACATTGTCCTTCAAAAACATACGAAGAAAAAGAAAAAAAAAAAACAGAACAGAAAAATACCAAGCACAGGAAAGCCAGGTCTAACAGAAACCTATGGAAACTTGCAGATAAAATAAGATTATCCAATAAAGGTGCTTTCATATGGGATGATTTGTGTAAACAAGTCAAAGGTTCATCAAAGATGCAAGACATTGAGTAGCCATCCAGGTAACTTGTTCCACCGATATTCCACAGACAGATATTTAACAGGCCAAACATCTGAAGCCGTTGGGTGATGGCATGCATTTGAACACAGCCAATGAGGAAGTCCGCACTGGGTGAAGTTGCGGTGAGGAACAGAACCCCAAACGTGAAACCCATGAAGCTGGGGGGGATGTGCACAATGCTCCACACCACAATAGGAGCAGGCATGTGTTTTTTGTTTTTTTCTTTTATAAATGATTTTGCATGTGCTAATCCATTGCTTTTTCCATGTTCTTTATATTTTCTTTTATCGTTTGTCTTGTCCCATTTGTATTTCCATTGTTCCACTTCATTTCCTGCATGTGTTTTGATAACAAAATATGATCAATAGGCCAGTTGGGTGATAGAGTCACTGCTAGATCATGTAGCGTTGCCAATCAGCCATGTATCAACTGCAAAATTACCTCCGAGTTATAAAACAGTGAGTCCTGTAGTTTGAACAACCCAGCAATCAGCCAACCCTAAAAGTTTAATAGTCTAAAGGCAGCCTAAGGATAGACAACAGCTTACTGCCACTTCACTAGCCTGTTAGTGGTAAGTTTTCCAAAATTACTGACAAGTAACTGAGAAAGTCATTGTTCTTACTGATGTTAAGGTTTTAATATGCATCAACTACGTACTCAACAATACATGCTTTAAGGCCATAGTCTTATATATACTCAGGAGTATATACAGAAAGCTATCTACTCTGTGAAAGGTATCTACTCTGTCACCAAGTGTCCTTGAAGCTCCCACATTAAATGCATGAATGACAAAACATCCTAAGTAGAAGTGACACCTACTGATTACTATTTGAAAAATTCATTTTGAATATTGGTCCATTGTGGCCATCCTCAAATTTCTCTGTGTGTTTACATGATAAGACAGCTAAAGTATATGTGATAAGAGGGCTAATTTGAATGATGGTCGACTGCGAAGCACACAATTAAAGTGGGAGGGATAATAGTCTACTTTAATTACAATTAATTACAACATTGGCAAACCACAGCAGACAGTGTAATACAAAAGGTAGAGCAATGTTCATGTTAAAGTCAAATTTGTGAAAAAGACTGCACAGTTTAATATATATATATATATATATATATATATATATATATATATATATATATAAATATATATATATATATATATATATATATATATATATATATATATATATATATATATATATATAAATATATATATATATGTTGACCTCTAAAATTTTTAAGCAGTAAAATTTTAATGCAAAGGACACATTTCTGCACATTAAAAAAAATGAGATTTTTTTTATGGTTAAAATTTCTACTTTCCTTAATCATGCAAGGAAAGAGAGGCAGAGAGTTCAATACTGTTCTGCGTGTTAGAGGAGGGAGCTGTGCTGTTATCTGCTGATCCCAGAACTTCCCTTGGAGCCCCGGAGTGGGTCTGTATCACGTAGTGCACTCTGCACTGGGACTGTGCAGCCTGCTGACAGGAAAGCTCGATTAGCGAGTCACAAAGAGGCCAATATAGAGGAGCACTTCCTCAGCCAAAGGGGGTTTGTCCAAAGAACACACTCCAACCCTCTTTCCTGACAGGGGACAGTGACAAACACACACAACCTCACGCATACACACACCCGCGCATACACACTGGCTGGCCCACCTCAAGGGAATGCATGATGGATTGGGATTTGGTTTTTCCGACACACGTGCATGCATGGATCCTGACAAACAATGTGACACATCCACATCCACACATTCAAGAGGACACGCAAATAAATACACCACCCTTTTTGAAAGGCAAAGTGATTGTAATGTTTATTGCATTACTAAAACACAACTGTTAAATTGATTTGGAAAGGAACAAAGTTTACGTTTTTCAAAGAATGCTGGCATCTGTCCAGAAAAAGAGATGAGTATGTTTGGACTGACCACAGCCCTGCGCGTGCTGCCTTCGCTTAGACAATGGGATGTAGATGTGGAAGTGGGGCTTGGCCAGATGAGGAAAGCGAGATAGCAAGGGTGGGATGAGGGGTGGAGGTGAGCTGAGCACAGACTGGTGGGCTGTTATGGGACCCTGTGGCGGAAGGGCATTGTTCAGCCGAGGAAAAACACAACAACAATAAAAAAAACAACTCTTCCTGAATCTTTTTATATGATTATGTAGAGAACAATTGAGTGGGTGGGATCCGCTACTTTGAGGATATTGAAAGAAGCCTCTCCTTTGAGACTTGGAATGATCCTTTCACACCTTACCCTGGAACACAGGCAGGAAAATAAAACAATGTGAGCTGCTGAGCATGAAGCCTATTGATCCAGATCAGTGTGTCCATTGAGAGAGATTACAATGGCCTTTGGCCTGTGACACATTAAGCAATGAACCAAAGGTTAATGAGGGGAAAATTGACTGATATTTTATCCATTTTTTTTTTTTTTTCAGAGATGTGTCATTTTAGTCATACTCCTTTGCTGGAATGTGAAGTTAGTCCATCTTACATCAAATTCAGTTTAAAATTCTCTAATTGAATCGCAATTTACAGACAGAAAGTAGAAGAAATCACTCTCACTACTTACTTAATTTTACACTGGAGCGATCGCAGAACACTCAACTCAAGATACCTTCAGACTAATGTTGTGTTTACGGGATTGCATGCATACTTTGTCAGTAGGAATTGAATATTTACCAAAAAAACAGCTAAAACAATGTGATTTGGATTAGGTAAACTGCGATTGTGTGTTACATATGTTTGTACGTATAGGTGTATATCCTGTCCATTTGATCTGTAGTTGTATGTTCAGCTTTTTAGCTGGTTCTGCTTGGTTGTAGATTTCACTAACCCTAGGGTCATGCACCTGATATACCTTTGAATCGCTGGTTGTTGGCGTGTAGAATCCTCTCAGGGGGAAAGAAGCATCCAGAGATAAGAGTCTGGTGTGATCTTGTGCATCTTGGCCCTCAAGGCCCAGACATTGGTTTTCTCTTCATCTTATTCTCCCATGTTTGCAGCTTTCCATTGATTTAGCGCCATCTCAATTCATAGGCAGCTCAAGAAATGCTTGGATTAGCCAGGTTATCTAGAACAGTACAACCTGTACACAGACATTTGGATATATAAACTTCTGTTGAGCTCAACTTCCTCAGCACAGGTGAGCAGACACATAGTATATGTCATTCCTTTTCATATCTGAGCTATCGGGATTGTATCGTAAATGTTAGACATCTTAAGCAAAGTTAAAGACTGCAGAAAAGTAATAAATAAAGTCAACATGACATGATGTCAGCCACAGTAAAAATCATATTTTCTCAGCTCAAGTGAATGCTCTGCTCCAGTACAAAAATGACAAACTTGTCATTCACTTCCCTTAAAATGGTGAAACGATTGAAAAGGACGTTAAAGCACCATTAAAATTCTGGCTCCCAGGTTTTACCCCAGACCTCTACTAATGGAAACCCACATTTTCTAAATGACTAGGTTGGGTGAGAACCTCAAAACATATTCTTCTACAATACACGTTTCAGTTTGTCTAATAAGTCATAAAGCCTTAAAGCCATGTTAAATAATGATGAAGTAATGATATAAAGTGTCAGTAAATAATTTCCTTCATATTAGCACGATGTATCGATAATTAGAGTTGTGCTGAATTGAAACTTGTTAAAAAAGCATCAGATAGGGAAATAAAAATTCCACTTTATCTTTATTTAACAATTAGGTTAAAAGTGAAGAAAATATGAACACAGTGTGTGAAAGGACATCTAGAGTAAAAAAGGCTGACCTCACAGACCTCTTTCTTAAAGGTAAACATTTATTACCTCAGGGGTGTCTGTTGGCTGGGAGGCAGTCAATTCACCAGGTTGTAAATGTCATATTCTCTTTCACACATTAGTGACAAATGAGTCAAGTCAGCGGAGATACTTTGACCTTCCTTTCTTTTAGCTCAGGCAACTAGCTGGCTAAAATCACAAGCAGAGCTCCAGAGAGAACCGGCAGACGGAAATGTTGAAGTACAAGATCATTTCACTCATTTGGAAAATAGCCATCAGAATGACTGAATCTCTATACACAAGCACCTAATCAGGTGCATAATTTGGTGTTTAACATAAACTATGTCAGTACATCATAAATATAAATTATACTTTTGGGTTCAAGAAATATTTGAACAATACCAGATTGTTTTGGTTTTGTTTTGTTTTTTTGTGCCTCAAGAATTTCAAAGTATTTGGACAACTGACTGAAGAGAAGTTAGTTACCCAGGTGTGGTCCTTTTTCACCACTTTCTAGAAAAATTAAGTAAGTAAAAGGTCTGGACTTGACATCAGATATTGATTTAGCATTTTTCAGCTGTTTGACTGGTGCTACAAATATGGAGTGAAGTGAAGGAGGCCATCATCAAAAAAATGCAAAAGAAAAGGAAAGAGAGTCAGTAAAACCCTTAAGTGTGGCCAAATGAACAGCTTGGTACAGTCTTAAAAATCAGAAAGCACTGATCAGTCTAACAACATCAAAAGACCTGGAAGAACACATTAGACCAGTAAAGTGGATGACCACTAAATCTTTTGTGAAGAAAAACTTGTTCCCAACATCAGCAGAAGTCAAGAATACTATAGAGAAGGTATGTGTATCATTGTCAACCTCTATATTCAAGAGACAGCTTCAAGAATGTAATTACAGAGGTTTTACAACAAGGTGCAAACCACGTGTAACATTCAATTCTGTCAAACATGGTAGAGGAAGTGTCGTTGTATGGGCCTGTGTGGTTGGGGTCAGTGGGGTGACTTTTGTAATGATGTGACTGCTGACAATAGTAGTAAGATAAATTCTGAGGTATGTAGGGTTATAATCTCTTCTCACACGCAAGCAAATACTATAAAACTGAAAGAGTAACTCCTCACAACCCTAAAGATACCGGGAAGGCAACTCGAGACTCTTTGAAGGCCAATAAAGTTTTAATGGCCAATTTAGTTGCCTGGTCTCAACCCAGTACAGCATGCTTCTCGGTTGCTGAAGACAAAACTGAAGGCAGCAAGGCCCACCAGCAAGCAGCGGCTGAAGGTGGCTGCAGTGACGGCCTGACAAAGCATTGCCAGGGAGGAAGCCCGGAAATTGGTGATGTCCAAAAACTTACCCGTTAACAATACACAACACTGGATGAAAATCCACTGATTTCCCAGATTGCGACTTTTAAACTGGGATTTTGATGACACGCCGCATCCATGATGTTTTGAACAAACAGTGCAAATAGTTGAAACAAATATACATTTCTTTTTGTTCCCCAACTTAACTCTCCACTGAGGCTTTGCATTGCATGAAACAAAAAACGAACACGGGTGAAACGTATGAAAAGGAGAAAAATAATAGTAAGGTTATTTTTCTTTATTTTTATATATATATATATATATATATGTGTGTGTGTGTGTGTGTGTGTGTGCGTGCGTGCGTGCGTGCGTGCGTGCGTGCGTGCGTGCGTGCGTGCGCGCGTGCGTGTGTTTGTGTGTGTGTCAGACTAACATTAGGTCGCCGTCTGGATGCTGTGACCTGGGCCACACAGCAAAGCTTTCAAATTGGCAACTTTCTCCCTACACCATTAATCAGGCACACAGAGGACTATCTTCTGTCCAGATGGGGAGCCTTTTCTCAACCAGAGAAAAATAAGCAAGCTAATTAATTCTTATTGCGAGATTAGATGGAGAGAAATTGAGAGGGTGCAAGAACAGAGAGTGGTGAATAGTTCACCTTTAACAAAGGATACAAAATAAATCCCTTCTACATTGTCATTTTCTTCGGCAATATAGTGTATATCTGTGATTTGTAATGTTGTATGACTGAAAGGGGAGGCCAGAGCGACATCTCAGCTAGAGGTTAATGAATGATAACGAGCTCGGAGCACTCAGGGACATAGTGTGGCTGTGATTAGGCAGGCCCAAGAGGACACAATCAAACTCTGAGTCCACTTTACAAGGTTGAGCCACATAACAGAATAATTCCTGCATCTATTATTATTATATACTCCTAGAACCTCACTTCTAGCTGATATATGAGAATAGATATGACAATTCAACACTATGGAATTGATTTTGCCTTTTCGGTGCATATTTTGTGGGTTTTTGCGTTTTCTTTGGTAGTGATCGTTGCGGCATTAGAGATAAGTCAATTAAAAAGGCAAAAAATTCTCAGCTGTGATGAAGACAGACACTAAATAAGCTTTCAATCAACTTACAAACTGCAACCATCACATGACTGAAAGCAACATTAGCACGCAGGATTCAAAATGCATAATAATGATAATAATATTAATGAGGTTGATAATAAGTACAAGGGAAAATCAACCCTTTTGACAACTCCTTAATATTCTGCTACCAGGGTTGGAGCTCACATCTCAAAGAGCAAACCAGAAATGTAATTATATGGTGGTTAGGTATCAGACGACTGGACTTACAGACAGACAGACAAACAGACAGACAGACAGACAGACAGACAGACAGACAGACATTCCCTTCACCATTCACTGTCTCGTTTTTCTTAATTTAAGTGATAGGACTTACTTGTTCTTATGATTAAACGCTCAGCACTTTACATGTGTTGTACTTCCAAACTGATCACATCTCTAGAACCTGAAGTCTGCCGTACATTTCTGTCATTATTCAAAGATGCACATCAGCTAACTTACTTGGCATCTTCAGCTGTAAGATGAAACTTTGTCTAGGTTACCGCAACCATCAGCTAATATTGGCTGACGGCAGCCCGTTAATGAAGCTGAAGCGCTCCAGTAAAAAGGGTCTATAGCTCTTTTTCAGCATGGCTCATATCAGTAATGGAAACTGTGCCTCAGCTTCGACTCACAGCATATTAGAGAGTCTGAAGATACTTCCAGCTCAAAAACGCTCCCACTTCGTCTTCAGTCCATTTGGCCTGAAAATCCTTTGTTTAGGTTTGCATAGTTTTCTGTTAGGTCAGAGGCTTTACTATTATCCAGCATCTCCATCTCTATCCCCACCTTGTTTTACCTTGAATGTGTCCTGCTCCTGCTTTTTACTTTGCTATTAACAGCAAATCGTCATCAGCAGTAACACAGTTCACTTGAGGAAGATATCTTTCTGGGCTATTAAGTGATGGAGATATCCGCTGCATCACGCAACTGCTACTAAGGGTCAACTGGCAGGAAGCCATCCTGACATTATCCTGAAGTATAATTTAGTAAATTCAGGAATTCATTTTACCCCTGATGATTGCAAGTGATTAACCCCTGAGGTAGTGTAGCAAGCCCAACTTATGATTCTCCCTCCACACTCTACCATTGGGATAATGTTTTAATGTTCCTGTGCTATTCCCTTTTTATATCAAATACTTTCTGGGCAGTCTTCATGAACAGTTTAGCTTTCATAAACATTTTTCCAGTGGCACTGCAGATTATGAAATGTAAACTGACTTGAAAAAGAAAGAAATGAAAGGCTTTTGTCATAATTATCTCAATATTGCAAACAGGTGTTAACATCACCTGTTTGAAATAAAATCTTTTTTCTTTTCAACCACTAACTAGCATTAAATTACCCAATGCCAGCTTCTTTTGCAAAAATGAGTGCATATTAACTAATGAAATGAAGTTGATGGGAACAAAACATCCAATATCCTGGGTTCGTGCTGCAAAGACATTACAGATGATGTCAGAATTGCCTTATTTTGTTTTCTCTATATTATACCAAACAGTATTATATAGAACATCACCTGTTGTTTTTAATCTGTCAAAAAATCCACTTTTAGTCAACAAATAAGAGTAAATAATAAGTGCAAGAACATTTTGTTGGTTAATTATTGATACCAATTCCAAATAACAATGTTTTTTAATTAGGGCTCATGGATTGGCACCGTTGGCAAATATTTTACTTGCTTAAACTAATTAACCACAGATATAAATATTGCTCGGGCAAAAGATTTCAAATTACTCATCATAATCGTAATCTCCATCCATCTCTTCACAACCTCAATACAGTATACTTTCACAAACTAATAACGTGAATGAGTTGGGGGGTTTTTTTTTATGTATGCCAAGTGCTCGTTTTCAGTATGTGTGTGTTAACACCATATTGGATGACAGGACCTTTGCTATTATTAACAGAAATTTCTCTGATCTATTAAAATACATTAGGTGTCCTCTAAAGAGCCAAACTGTAAATGATCACTGTATCTGCCATACCGAAACAGGTGCTGAAAAACAATCCATGTCTCTGTTTTTGGGCTGTTGCTCAAAATCATTTGGCAGTGCAGCATTTTTATGTTTACTTGCATCAATATCCTGCTTGAGTATGTCTAGTTACCCAAACTAACTTCCTAATGTTTGACATGCAACATCGTGCATGGTGCATGGAACCTTGCTCTCTTTGTTGTGCATTGTCTTATGAACCAGCAAGCATGTTCCTCAGTATCATGTACAGCTTTGGAGATTTTTTTCTTCTTCTCTTTTTCAATCCTGAAGGGAAAGTAGAAAGGTCTCCAGCATCATTATTTTCCCTCAAAATGTAACTGACTTTACAGCACACCCTAATTTGCTTGCCGTAATTATAGGTCATGCTCCCCTTTTGTAATTTATAAAACCTTTTGTTCTTATCAATAATGAATGGGCTTTAGCAAATCACGGTGCTATAATATTTTGATATTATGAAAATGCTAATGCGTCAGGGACCTTAAGCCTTATTGGCCAGGTCGGATGCTCTATTAAACAGCCAGCAGAAGAAGTTGGACGCAAATTGCTTATGTTAATGCCCCAGTTGTACCAGACAGCATGAGGAGTCTGCAATTAATTTCATCCAGGCGGTAGATGGACAGGCAAATTTATTTCCCTTCCACAGGATGGAGGCTACCCCTCCTTTCTCACAGGTCTTCAGGCATAGCATTGGAAAGGTTACAAGAACAAGAGACAGAGGGTAAAAATCAAAGTGAGAGGGCAGCAGTAACTTAGGCGCAATCTATGACCTAAGTGAACAGCAGCATCGAGGAGACAAGAAGAAAAATCTTCATTCATTCTGCTGACAAGCGTTTTTTCAACTTAAACCTGTTTTATTAATTGTGTTTGACATTTCCCTAATTACTTTCATTTACATCACATCAACCTCTAGCACATGGTGAGACTGCATAGCAGCTCAGCGCAGTCTTTGAGGACAGGTAGAAGGGAGGATAGTGCCTGAATTATTAAGTGCTATCTTACAACACGTAGCCTCATACAATAACATCTCGCATACAGGCAATGACATTTACTTCTTTACATTCCACTTCTGAGACAATCCACAACCTTTAGAATAATCTTAATTTCAAACACACAAATACATCAAATCAACCACAAATCTTGAGTGGTGCAGGTTTCCAGTGTCGACATTTGAACAGAGAAATGAGCATGCAAGCATCCAGGGTTTGGTTTGGTTTCAAGCATTGACTGTTTGAAAAAAACTGGATAAACTCCATGATATCAACAATAGGTTTCTAAACAGTGGTTTTGAAGCCTGTTTTTCTCACCTACAGGGGAACGGTCAACACATCAGCACAACAAAGTAATTACAAACTTGTGGCTTTATATAATTTTACCCTAAAATAATGACGTAAAATTAATTCCTCGTATAATATTTACATATATTAAATGTAGCTGTTAAGACCAAAACTGTTTTTTTTTTTTTTCCTTTTTTTTTAACATTTTAACACGGGGGTCAGTGGGGAGTGACTCGCCTTTAGCGACCACCCCTAGTGGTCATTCAACGAACTGCACATTTTGCGACTCCTATTTTGGAGCTGATTTATGTTATACCGTGATATTTCCACCTAGAACGTATGTTAACTCTATTCTGCTTCAATTTTGCTATTGACTGAGGGTTTTCTTTCGTTTTCTTTCTTTTTTTAAAAAGGGACAGTACAAAGTGATTCTGTCCACACTACATTTTGTGCTAAAATCCTTCCCAAATTGTGCCATTTGTAATAAACATAGGTCCCCTATGAATAGTAATGCAATTAATTTATTAAATAGTTTTTACAAATGAGAACATATAAAAAAAAATAAACATGTCAACCTCCAAGGGAAATGTCAAGTGCTTGTCAAGCTATGATGGACTGTCATTATCCTCTAAATGAAGACATAAATAAGTTGAGTAAAACTACTGCAATTGGATGACATTGCAGTTTTAATTCATTTCATTCTTTGTGAAGGTGTCTGAGGAAATCTGACACTTACTTAAATCACCTCTGACCTTTACTCTGCGTGCAGTGTAAGGCTGTCTGCTTAATCCAAATAACTGTGATTCTTTCATTTTGAAATACATAAGAGAAATAGATGAGGATGACTCATAAAAATTTATACCTCAATTCTCCTTTTTAATTTATAGCCCACCCTCCAGGCACATATTATTCAAGCATTAATATAAAAAAGAACTGTACATCACAAATTGTCAGTTTTCACATCTACTTTCATTCACAGTCATGCATATTATATTGCAGACTAGGCTTGACTGCTGCCCGTCTTACAACAATTATACATAAAGTAACAAGCAGATTGATGGATTGATAGATAATGTCCATATTCTTCATTCAATTTTTAATGACCTCTTAAGCAGCCGTACCTTTCACCTATATGTTTAGATAATACACTTTATGCAAATTGTAAAATTCTATAAATTTTAGATTTGTCTCCATTCATCATTCTTGGTGTCTGTGGTAAAAATGTTCATTGTGAAATGTAGTTAAAATCAAGTGTAAATCATTCATTTTGTATGATCATATCAACATACAGACACTCGTGCCCACAGATACAGCAACAAATGATATGTTAAACAACAAATGCCCATCCAACTTTTGCAATATCCAGTTAAAAAACAAACAAAAAAAATTCTTTGTTAATCAGTATTAATACTACTAAGATCTGCGTTAGCTGAGGGAGTAATTTGAAAAGAAAAAAAAACAAGATACAGTGCTAATCAGCCTGTATAATGTATTAATGTGTAGACTTACGAACTGTTTGCCTTAGCCACGGGGGCTAGGTAAACACTCAAATGACATTTTCTTTTAGTCCTCACTTGTTCCAGTCCCTTATGTTTGGTAATCGGCATTGCTATGTCAGAAGACATCAGATTGACTCTATAAATTACCACCTGATCCTTTCTTCCTGGATAATTAGGTACCCATTAGTTCTAATCAAGTAGTTACTTAATTATTGCAGTAATTAGTCTAATGGTCTAGCAAATTGACGCTTTATCACTTAATGTTCTTGGCAAGTACATCACAAATGTCAGGGTTTGAGCATCAGCAATCAAGCAATAGAAAACAAAGTTTATATAATATCATAAATGATACTGGTTTATACGTATGTGATGCGTCTGTTTCACTAATTTTCATCCGCTGTCGGGTTGTTTTGATTAACCGTGTTCAGCATGGAGAAACACCTCTAATACCACTGCATGCTTTCAAGGAGAGCGGCTTGGTTGATTTTACACGCTTACCAGTTCTGTAGAAAAACAACAGGAAGAAAAACAAGCTGTTCGTTTTATTTGTCTTTCTGGATTGTTGCAGCTTTGCATCGCAGCGACATCAGGACATCAAAGGTGTCCTGTGAAAGCAGTGGTCCCACATCAGGACTCACACACGCAACAGATGAAAAGTGAATGGGTTGTCTTCAAACTGCAATAAATTGGGTTGGGCTTATCCGTCTTCACCTTCCAATTAGCTGCAGTGTATTGAGTCTGCCAGAGATGGAGGACGTTGGCAGACAAAGCGAGTTGGACTAGGACTCGAAATCAAGACAGAGCTCACTTGTGACCAAATCATCCTCCACCGCTTTTATTAACAGACCTCGAGGCAAACTAACAACCGCATTTCAGAAGAGTGAGCAAGAAAAAAAAAACAATCTTTAAACTTGTCCGTGGCTACAGCTTTGTCAGGACAAGTTTAAAGATTGTTTTAAGAGCAAATTTCACATTGAAGCATACAAAACTAATTCTGAATCAAAATGCATTTTGCAATTAAAACATGCATGTAGATGTAAATGCGGTGACTGGCCAGACATACATATTTCCCTAAATTATTTGTAAATCAGAAATGAACGAAATCTGAGATGAAATTGTTGTACAGATTAAATCCAGCATTACGGGAAGAAGGTAGAGGATCCTTTCCAGTTTGGTCACATCATTATAGTAAAATAATATTTATGAATTCCTGCAAATATGACAAATAAATCAATGTATAACTCTTGTAATAAGGCGCTTAATTACAGTAGAAATACTGCACATTGTTTGAGCACCAAATGTAAAATAAACTCAACACTTCATGAGCACAAATACTGAAATGATGTAATAAGAGCTAAAACACAGAAAAAAATTTAAAACAGATGCAAAGTAGTCGTCTTTATGTGACCTATTTGTCACAAGAAGCAAAATACCCCACAAGATGCCCTCGCAGAAAAGAAGTAAAAGGCAAAACTCTGCAGTGCTCCATATGACAGGAGTGTGTGAAAACTGACACACAAGAGTTTTCAAATTGGGGCCCGGGGAGCCGAAGCATAAAATAACTTCAATCTCAGCAGCTCTCCAAGGAATAGAGCAGAAGTACGACCAACAACAACACAACAACAGAGAGGCAGGAAGGGGTGAAGGTAGGAGTTATTAGAGGATAAAACATGCCTCTCCATCTCACGCCCTCTCTCTCAGGAACCCCAAGGATGATCAATGGATTTAGTCAGAGGGATATTCAAGCAGAAAATTGCTGCCTTTTTGCTTTTATTTGAAGTATTTCCAGAATACATACCAAAGCCCCTGTCCACCAAGGTTGAAAATAACAGCACAAGAGCAGACTGTACCAGTAATCCAGGAACGGGGAGAAGAAGGTGGGGGAGGATTCTGGTGCAGGCGCCAAATGTTAAAGAACGCAAGAAGGGCCAAGATTGAAACTTTGCAGGTATAAAATTGAAGGCAGCCAGCTGAGCAGACACAGTCAAACTATGGCTATTTTTCAAAATGGAACCTCAATGACCAACATGGAAGTAAATAAAATAAATAAAAAAGGAATGGACCAAGTGCCAGAACATGGGACAAAGCGATGCCATTGTGGCCGCATGATTTATGACATCCCATTGACTTCTATTAACTTTAAAGATCCAGTTAGCTTTGTTGAAAAAATGTTTTGTATACGCAGTCTAATCTTTATATATATATATATATATATATATATATATATATATATATATATATATATATATATATATATATATATATATATATAAACCTTAAGAATATTAATAAGGGGAAACATTTCCTACTTTTCTGTGCGCATAATGTTATGACAGATTTTTAAGATCTTTGGGGTCAATGTTGTGGGGAGGGTTTTCTTAAACGGGCCAATCCACCAAAGCGTAAAAGTGACGGGCTGAAGCAAACTAAAGTGCTGGCTAGTACGCACCTCCTCTGCCTCTGGGGGCCCCGGTGGCACTATGCAGATGACAGCGGAGGCATGTGGCACACTCGTGGCTTTATGAATAGGCCACAACGATGGGGGACCAGACTTCCCAGCTCCCTGTTGTGCGGTGTGATGGCCTCATCTGTTTTCCCATCGCCACTCTAATAGATCTGCAGCGCATTCCCTCCTAATTAAGATTCCACAGATCTATTTGTCATACGATGGAAAGGATATCACAGAGGGTAGTTTAGCTGTAGTTTCTGGATTAATTGCTGAGCAATTCACCACACAAAAGAATGTTTAGTAACTCTGAGCACTGACAATAATTTAGCTCTTTTTTTTTTCCCCAACAGGATATTATTTTTACCGATAATCCTCCATGGGATTGGGGTTTGTAAAGTATTTGTCTATTTTTACCGTTCTGTTATAGCATGGTAAGGCTTAGTGCGCAGCGTTGTCAGTGATTGTGTGAAGGCAGGGAGTTTCAGAGAGGGACTGGTCCCGCAGTAAACACGTGCACTTTTGTTAGTTGTTTCTGTAAACGTAGACACTACACTTGCATGTGTAGTGGCAAAAAACTGCTGACATAGAAGTGAAATGCAATGTGGTGTACGCAATGCAAATGTGAATCAAATATACCATCAACGTGCTGGCTGTTGTAAAGTGAAATACACTGGGTGGTACGGTGGTATTAGGGCACTGAAGAAACAAAAATACAATTCTGAGAACAAATGCCAATATTTTGACTTCTGACTTTAATCTCAGCATTTTGAGTTTAATCTGTAGAGTTAGAGGTTGTTTTTTTTTTTTAACAGGAAGACAATGAAATATTAAGACTTGTAGGTTGATTCTTGCTTGCTTGAACTTGCTAACAAGAGGTGTGTAAACATAAAAATATATTTACTTTATTATTATTATTTAAAAAATATATCAGTTTCAAAACAAGGTAGCAAAACAGACACAAAAATTTAATTTTTGACAAAGTTGGCAGGGATTTCTTTAAAGAAAAAAAAAAACACACAAAGATTTAACAAGGGCCTTGCCATTCCATCCATCCATTATCTATACCCGCTTCATTTTATTCAGGGTCACAGGGGTCTAATGAAGCCCAAAAGAAATCCTTGCACAAGCTGCCAGTTTATGACAAGGCTAACCAATCTTCCTAATTATAGATTAAAGTTTGTTTATTTCTGCATGTATGTTTTACAGTGACACATCTTTGCACGTACCTGGCTTGTGAAAACTGGGATATTGCATGTGAATTGGACACCAAATCAACTGGATGGCATTTACAGTATTTGGATTTGTAATGCTTGAAAATCAATTAAAAAAAATATACATACACTTCAAGTTAGTTTAAATAACATGCAGATATAGTATGATCTTTTAATATCCCCGTTAACTTCTATAAAATAAAACATCTTATACATGAAAAGTTTATTGGTTGTGCCAGACGTCTATATAAACATAAAGTGGCAGAAACTATGTATTTTAAAATGTTCATTTCCCTGCATGACACCATAAAACACTGCACTCTACACTGGCAAATATACTACAGGTAGATCTTGTGCAGACTGTGAAGACACGTTCCATTTTAAGCATGGTTTCTATCATGTAAACATGGAAGAATTTCTTTTTATGCTTTAATTCAACAACAGCATTTGCGAGTAGGGTTTTGGGCATCTCAGGGGCATTCCTGGTGAAATTACTGTGACTCCGTACCATTTATCACAGCCTGACATGTGTCATGTTCCAGTTTCTGGTGCAGAGAGGTTACAGCTGAAGACAGCTCTTTCTTTGTTGAGCAACCATCAAAGACAACACCTTGTATTTATCATGCAAAAAAGAATCTAAATCCAGCATGAGGATGAAAACCAAAAACTGATTATATATATATATATATATATATATATATATATATATATATATATATATATATATATATATATATATATATATATTAATGACTGTGTGCTCATGAAATTTGTATGTATGTATTTAACCATAGCACCTGAAAACGTATGAACATTAGTTGTTTTTTTTTTTTTGTATATAGTAAGATATAAATTAGATGGCACAAATTTACAGGGATGGGTAAATAAAGTGGCAAGAAACAGTATGCAAACCCTTTGGAGTTAACTGGTGTTCTCGATTAATTTGTCATAAAATCTTATCTGATCTTCATCAAGTCCCAATAATAAACAATGTGATTAACCTGCTAACACACAAACAATTATTATTTCTTGTGTCTTTTTTTTAACATTCCCATTAAACAATAACAGTGCTGGAAGAAAAATAAGTGAAGCCATGGACTAATTACTTCAAAATAAAACTAATTGGTGTCAGCAGTTTAGCAACTGGAGTCCAACGAGTGAAATGAGTTTGGATTTGTGGTTTAGAGCTACTTTAACTGATAAAAGATACTTAAATGTTAGAAGTTAGCTTTTCATTATTTTACGTGAACCATTTCCCTGTAAAAAAAAATTAAAAATAAAAATCAAGAATCCATCCAATATCTATTCCCGCTTACTCCATCTCCAGGTCACGGGGGTCTGTCGGAGTCTATCCCAACGCATAGTAGGCGGAAGGCAGGGGTCCACCCTGGACAGGTCGCCAGTCCATCGCAGGGCCACATAGAAAGACAAACAACCAATTATGCTCACATTCACACCTATGGGCAATTTAAAATGATCAATTTACCTACGCTGCATGATTTTGGACTGTGGGAGGAAGCCGGAGTACCCGGAGGGAACCCACGCGAGCACAGGGAGAACATACAAACTCCACACAGAAAGACCCACCAGGCCGGGAATCGAACCAGGAACCTTCTTGCTGTGAAGCAACAGTGCTAACCACTAAGCCACCGTGCTGCCTGAAATCAAGAATGTTTTTTTTTGTGTTTTTTTTTGCATAGGGTTAGAAATGGATACGATATAATGTCAGTGTCAAATCCACCACAGGTTCACAAATTGTCTCAAAATTGAGAAAAGCTCAGTGCTTTGGCTACTCTTCCTAAAGTGAACATCCAGTCTAGGCCCAGTAAGATCCCATACCTTAACTCCAGCCAGAACAGTTGTGCTAAGACAATTGGTTGTTGTTTATGTTTGATTCAAACTTTCTGAAAGTGCTTGCTTGAAGTCATTGGTGCCAAAGAGGTTGAACCAGCTATTAACTCAGAGGTCACTCACCTTTCCCGTCCAGCTGGGAATGTTTAATCGCTGTGTTCAATAAAGCCATGTGAAATCACAACTGTGTATTATCAGCTTACTCACACTTTGTCTTCTATTGTGGTTTAAATGACACTGAGATGAAGTCCTTGATATTTCTTCTATTTTTCTGAATTAAGCTCAAATTTAAATTGACTTTTATGTAGATTCTATGCTAATGGTCCTTTGCAAAAGCTTGTGAAGAGAAATTAACAAAAATGAAGACTTGTTTTAACAGACAATTAAGACAAACAAACAAAACAAAAAATAAGATAATGTAATAAAACATGAAAAGTGTCCTGTGCATTGGTATTAACCCCTATGCAATTAAACCCCTAAATAAGATTTGGAGCTACCAATTACTGCAGAAAGTCATTTTTAAAAAGTTCACATGTGGTCAATCTATTTTTTCATCAGCAGGCACTGATAAACTGTTCAGAATTAAAGGAATGATGGAAGGTGCTTAATACATGTACATTATTGAGGAAAACCTGTTTGAGGCTGTGACTGAGGTTCACATTTTAACAGCATAGGCATCAGCGTAACCGGAAACACTCTTGACATGTCCCGCCACTTTGGAGTTTTGGAAGTGTCCACATCTCCTCGATGGTTCAGTCACAGGGACATGTGCTACTGGTATTTCAACGCCATTAGTTTGTTCCCAAACATGAAGCACGTATGACATGAGCTGATGACATGTATTAATGTGCAACTTGCACCAGATTGGTATTGAACTGCAGATAACTTTTGTCATGGAGGCGTGGTGCTTTACACTGCTGCTTCACAGGAAAAAAGCTCCTGGTTTGATTCCCGGCACGGGTCTTCTAGTGTGAAGTTTGCACATTCTCCCGTGCTTGCGAGGGTTTTCTTCGGCTACCTCGGCTTCCTCCCATTGTCCAAAAACCATGTGGGTCAGGTTAATTGTCTATACAAGTGAGTGTGAGGGTGTGTGGTTGTTAGTATGTGTGGATCTGCGATGGGCCGGTGACCCGTCCAGGGTGTACCCCAGCAGACCCTGCTGACCCTTACTAGGAACACATATGAATAGAAAACCTGAGGCCTCCTCTCTGTTTTACAAGTGTGAATGCATTTAATACACGAGTCCGAGTCAGTGCTCAACACATTTAGACAACCGAACGATCATTTGTGACCATGACTCAACCTAGTTTCTTTTGATTGTTGCAGGGTGGAGAGAGATCAGTAACATCGCCTGCACATGTTACGTATTTATTACTGCATATCTCATGCTTCACAGGGTTAAAGTACCTTCTAACCAGTCTTACTCATGAACAGGTGTTTCGACAACACAACAAAACTACACCTCTTGTACCTATTTCAATAAATAAGCACAGACTAAATCCCCTTTAACTTTACCTGATTAAGGCAAAAAATAAATTATTCCATTGAATGAAGTAATAAAACACCACCATGCAGTGCAATTATCATAAAAACAGGTATGAAATTTAGTCCTTCGTAGATATGTGGTCAAACCTGACAAACTTATAAGCAGTTTAATTATTTTTTCAGATGTTATGTTAGTACCATGCACATATATGAAATCTAATTAAGTGCTGATGTTTTACAGCAAGACATTTTTAAAGAAAAGTGAACAGCTTAAAACTAGGTTGATTCTTACGATCAATATTAAGAAAATTTCATTGACACCATCAGCAAATCACAAAATTGCTGTCTTGAAAAGCCATGTTAAATGTCATTGTCCAAAGAGTGCATCAATAAATGCTGACATAGTTAAATGTAAAGTAGCCTACTGCATGAGGGGGAGGGAGGGGGGGGGGGGCTTATGAAATTAATTAATTCTACCACCATTATTTATGACTTAATATGATATACTGGTGTGCTTTATAATAACACTGAATGTGCATATTTCTGGAGGAGACAGAGGAGTAATTATGTAGAATGCCTTTTACCATGAGTGTACAATATTAATTACAGGCACGGTTGTTTATCAATTGTGAAACACTGTTTAAAAGCTGTTTGGAAGATTGCCATGATGACCCAGGCTTGTCCCCCATCGTTTACTTTCAACTGCTTATAATGTGACACAAGACATCCTACTCCAGACCACAGATATGCAGGTTAATAAAAGAGAATCTGATGAAGGAGATGCTACTGTGGAAAGAATTTTAAATAAAAGAAAGACTCATAGACACGATCAAACAGACTATACATCGTCTACGTGGTTTCAGGTGGCTGTCGTTGGCCATGCACCACTGTAGCAGGCCTCAACTATAACGGCAATTGTTCTGTTTCCATCCACTAAAGTCTTGATTTAGTTTTTTGATTTAGTTAATATCATCTGTCTTTTAAATTCACAAGCAGATCAAGAACAGATTTGGACCATGTGTCACAAATGTGCTATCGCAGGCATTACTTGCATAATTTTTTTAATTGTGTTGGATGATGAAGTCTGTATTTTTAGTTAAAATGAGGAGGATTAAAAAAGGAGGATTGCATCTCGAGCCTGTAATGATCACTCGGTGAAAGTGAACAAGTACTGTGCACATGTTTTACTTTATATGTAAACTGTAGTTTGATTTAAAAAAAAAAAAAAAAAAAAAAAACCTAACCAAAAAGAAAATGTTCCATAGATAAAACTGGGCTTGAAGCAACTGTCTCGCTTGTATGCTGCTTATCAGTATCTCTGTATTTTTTTTTTGAAAGCAAATGACTGTCAACTCCATGACTGCCAAAATAAGTCTTAAAATTTAGTGTTGCATATAGTACAAATGTTTACAGATATCTAAGTTTAAAATTGAAACCATTTAGTAATTAATCACAATCAGTAATTATGATAAACAAAGAGTTTGCAATGCTGAATGTTGCAATGCAAAGACATCCAAAGAGCATGGAGAGTGCCTCACCTTCTGGCCATTTCAGTATTTTGCTCGTGGAATGCAAATGAATGCAGGTAAGGTTATGATTTAATGGGTTTTTAATTTGCTCATGCTCCAGCAATCCACTAAGTTTCCTAAAATGCAGTTGGTACATTTGGTTAATATTGGTAATTCATCTACCTTCATATGTGTCTTGACAGAGGAATCAAGCACACAGAGTCCTGGGTTGACGTCAGTAGGATGGAACTGTTTAAAATGTCAGTTTGGCAACTACAGCAACTCAAGAGCCTGAGGACAAACAATGAGCCCATTTAGACTTTGCATTAAAATATATCCGGGACAATACGATGACAAGCTGCTGACGCTATTGCAAGTCTGTCCTGAACAGACTTAGATCCGACTCAGAAGGACATATTCGATGGTGGTTTTACAGACTTGCATCCACATTTTCTACGTAGTCTCCACTCAAAAGCATCCTGGGACAAATTCAAGGACCACCTAATAAACTAAAGTCATCCACATAGGCTATGACTCACTTTACTTTTAGGAGATGAATGACCCTAAGCTTCAGTCTGTCCATTCATTTTCTATACATGTTTTAATCCCATACAGGGTCACGAGAAGTTTTCAGTCCAGTTCTTTAATTTTTTCTCTTAAAGTGGACATGGAAAAGAAGATTTTTTCATGCATGAGAGCATTAATAGGGGCGTCTGTAGTGGCTACCAAATGAAAATTGGCAACAGGACACAATCGTGTAACTGTGTTTGGCGCCGGGTCAGACTGAAAATATGGCAGCCATTCAGATTAGTTAGGTACTGTGACATCACAGTTGCATTTACTTTAGCACCAAACTGTATGACAGATCTCAGATGTGGCACAGTCCTTAAAAGAAAGACATATGCGTCACATTCCAACCCCTAACATTGGCTGCTACAAACACAACTGGTAAAACGTGGCTAAAAATCGAGCTGATATGCTGTTGTTGTACTGTCGTTGTGTTGTTGTGTTGTACTGTCGTTGTGTTGTTGTGTTGTACTGTCATTGTGTTGTTGTGTTGCACTGTCGTTGTGTTGTTGTGTTGCACTGTCATTGTGTTGTTGTGTTGCACTGTCGTTGTGTCGTTGTGTTGTTGTACTGTCGTGGTGTTGTTGTGTTGTACTGTCGTTGTGTTGTTGTGTTGCACTGTCGTTGTGTTGTTGTATTGTACTGTCGTTGTGTCGTTGTGTTGTTGTATTGTTGTATTGTACTGTCGTTGTGTTGT
The DNA here is from genome assembly GCA_014839995.1 of Xenentodon cancila. Lineage (NCBI taxonomy): Eukaryota > Metazoa > Chordata > Actinopteri > Beloniformes > Belonidae > Xenentodon > Xenentodon cancila. The sequence continues at coordinate 20,974,937 of CM026199.1, forward strand.
TGTGTTGCACTGTCATTGTGTCGTTGTGTTGTTGTGTTGCACTGTTGTTGTGTCGTTGTGTTGCACTGTCGTTGTGTCGTTGTGTTGCACTGTCGTTGTGTCGTTGTGTTGTTGTATTGTACTGTCGTTGTGTTGTTGTATTGTTGTGTTGTACTGCTGTTGTGTTGTTGTTGTGCTCTCGTTGTGTTGTTGTGCTGTTGTTGTGTTGTACTGCTGTTGTGTTGTTGTGTTGCACTGTCGTTGTGTCGTTGTATTGTACTGTCGTTGTGTCGTTGTGTTGCACTGTCGTTGTGTCGTTGTGTTGCACTCTCGTTGTGTCGTTATGTCGTTGTATTGTACTGTCATTGTGTTGTTGTACTGTCGTTGTACTTTCGTTGTGTTGTTGTGCTGTTGTTGTGCTTTTGTTGTGCTGTTGTTGTGTTGTTGTGCTGTTGTTGTACTGTCGTTGTGTTGTTGTGCTGTTGTTGTGTTGTTGTGCTGTTGTTGTACTGTCGTTGTGTTGTTGTGCTGTTGTTGTGCTTTTGTTGTGCTGTTGTTGTGTTGTTGTGCTGTTGTTGTGTTGTTGTGCTGTTGTTGTGTTGTTGTACTGTCGTTGTGTTGTTGTGCTGTTGTTGTGTTGTTGTGCTGTTGTTGTGTTGTTGTGCTGTTGTTGTACTGTCGTTGTGTTGTTGTGCTGTTGTTGTGCTTTTGTTGTGCTGTTGTTGTGTTGTTGTGCTGTTGTTGTACTGTCGTGTTGTGTTGTTGTACTGTTGTTGTGTTGTTGTTGTGTTGTTGTTGTGTTGTGCTGTTGTTGTACTGTCGTTGTGTCGTTGTGTTGTGCTGTTGTTGTGCTGTTGTTGTACTGTTGTTGTACAGTTGTTGTGTTGTTGTTGTGTTGTACTGCTGTTGTGTTGTTGTTGTGCTCTCGTTGTGTTGTTGTGCTGTTGTTGTGTTGTACTGCTGTTGTTGTGCTGTTGTTGTGTTGTTGTACTGTTGTTGTGTTGTTGTTGTACTGTTGTTGTGTTGTACTGCTGTTGTGTTGTTGTTGTACTGTTGTTGTGCTGTTGTTTTGTTGTTGTTGTGTTGTTGTGTTGTTGTACTGTTGTTGTTGTGTTGTTGTACTGTTGTTGTACTGTTGTTGTGTTGTTGTGCTGTTGTTTTGTTGTTGTACTGTTGTTGTGTTGTTGTTGTTTTGTTGTTGTACTGTTGTGTTGTTGTAGTTGTGTTGTTGTTGTACTGTTGTTGTGTTGTTGTACTGTTGTTGTGTTGTTGTTGTGCTATTGTCGTGGTGTTGTTGTGCTGCTGCTGTACTGTTGTTGTGTTGTTGTGTTGTTGTTGTGCTGTTGTTGTGCTGTTGTACTGTTGTTGTGCTGTTGTGCTGTATCCGTGGTATTTCGACCAATGCAACATCAAAGTCATTTCATTAAGACCTCAGGATGTTATGTCAGCTTGCTAAATAAATATATTATATAAAAGTTAGAATTTGAATGTTGAATTTAGTTTTCATTGTGCATTCGTACAATGAAATGTGGTCCATCTGCTACATACGTATTTACAATCGATAAAACAAGCAGCTACAAGAAGACGTATGTTTCAGCCACTTCAGAATTTTATCAAAGAAATATCGAGTTGTTACAGTTGTTACTTACCAGCAAGAGTTGGAAATTTAATGATGGAAATTAAATCCTCTCAAAGACAACATTGATGGATCACTCGGATGTGTATCTACATTATTAAATGTATTATTATTATAAAAGCAAACTTTTGGAATGTAGCTCAATATCCAACATATTTCCATTAACGGGTTTGAAGAAAACCAATCAGGCTGAATACTTGTGTCAAAAGGTCAAAAAGGTACCAGCTATACGCTGCAAAAGAGAGCAGTGGTTGCTTATCTACAACAAAACCTCAAGGAACAATACATGAACAAAACCAGAAACCTTGAACATTTTCTTTTTCAAACTTCCTGCATCTATTTCTATATTTGTTGTCCACAGTAAAATGTTATCTCCTGGATCCAGGAGTTCTCAGAAAATGCAATAGTGAAGATAAAAGGGGGACACTATTGACTTATTCATTTTCAAACATTGTCATTTTAATCAACCATTTTCTGACTTTATGTTAAAATGAATAAAGAACATGCCCTTTGTATATTAAGTTAAAGGGATTGGAAAGTAATTGCGGTTTGGGCAGAAAAAAATGTCCCAATCAAAGATGATCCCCTGCATGAAAGAGTTTGCTTTACAAACTGGGAGCCAAAACAGCTTTTTGTTTTGGCTCCCAGTTTGAGCGACAATCTTCCACAAATATTTCACCTTTATCCAAAAGAATTAAAAAAAAAAAAAAAAAAAAAAAGAGGAACTACTGGAAACTGCTGCAGTGCTCCATACACTAAAGAATCTGGTTTCTTATCTAAATCAAAAAGTTATCTTGACATTTGTTGTGAGCAGAATGAACGCGTGTTTTTCGTGGTGAAACACATTGAGTGAATATTATGGTCAACATAACCACCTTTGTTCCAAATACCTCCAAAAATACGACCTCCTTCCACAAGACTGTACATTTTTAATTCAACCTGAATGAGAGAAAAACAGCTACTAATAAAGGCTGGACACTTTTATCAGAGGATGAAAATGTTTCTGTTCCACATGTCATAATTGGAGAGCATGAAAAGAGCTTTGAGAGGACAGGCCAGATTTACACTGTGCCATGTGTCTTCACTGCCCTCTACAGGATGAACTTTAAGGTGTGTGTCTCTTTGTGCCCCAGACACCGAACATACAGGTTCCATTACATATAATGTACATTTAAACACTGTGGCACTTTCATCCAAAAACAGCCGTGTGAGTTATTAACTCACTGACGCATTTCTCATGAATTTAAAAGTGTATTTTAAGTTTAGGTTTTTAAGTTTAGATGCTGCAGTCACCTGCTGAACTTCTCAAACGGGCCTGAGTAAGATTATCTGCTGCTAAGGTCACTGACCCAGCTAAACGCTTAAACAGCAGAGCAATTAACTCGGAAACTAATCTGAAATCTACAAAAACCTGCTTACCCTAAGCACCCAGTCTTTACCGCATATTTGCCAGCATCAGTTCTGAAATTTAAAAACATTATGCAGCTGCCACTGCAGCACCACAGAGAGATTCTTTGAACTCTCACTAATGGAAAGGAGGTTTTGTAAAGGAAGAAAGCAAAAGAAATCCTCACCAGGATGCTGCTCTTCAGGGCCCAGCTGTTCATGTGATTCAGACATGTATTTTTGATGACCACTTATTTAGATATTCTTCCAACCGAGACTAAAAAGCAATATTGCATCGCGCTTACAGTAAAGACGGGACATCTGGAAGCCGTCATCAACGCTAATCTGACGGCGCTGCAACAGTACACTGTGGGAAACAATGTCTCACACACCTGTTACGCCTGCATTTAGACTTTTAGCATTGTGATTTACTTCTGGCGAGATCGTAAAACAAGTCAAATCATATTTGGGTTGTATTTGCATCTTTATTTACCATTCTCCTACCTATCATTTGCTCCGTCACTTTTAAAACTAGCCTGAGTGATTTATCTCCCATAAAACACAAGTGCAGGTGTATGCTGGAAATGCCCTTACAACTGCATTTTTCTTTTTTTTTTTAACTTTTTCCCCGCAGAACAAACATCCGCAACTGGGCCTCTTTGATCAAAGCAATTATCAACGCCACACGTTTGACAATGGTGCATGACCCATGAGAGTACAGAGAGGTGATAAGACAGGATCTTGAAAGCATGCCCCTTACTGTATGCATACGTGAGCTCTCACTCTCTGCTGAATCCACTCTCTGAGCTTCTCCGCCCGTCTTTACCCCCCTCGCCTCCTCTGCACTCTCTCCCTTCTCCTTGGTCTCCAGACTGTGCGGAGCAACTGAGGTAAATGTGCCAAACTGCCCTATGTAGGTCAGGCTAACAACACAGCAGAGCTCACTTGGGATTCAACCCAGCTGACTTTGAGTGCACTCACGCCAATGAGGCACATCAGGTCACGCAGTCATCACATTATACGTGCAGATTCATCGCTGGATGTAAAGGGTTAACTGCAGCACAAAAATAATCTAATGGATTCAGTATGCTGGCAGCCGCTTTACGCTCACCACGCTGAGCGGCGGTCATAAAATCGCTTGATCTTGCTGTCTTTAGTCACTCGTGCAGAAATACAGTGTGAGGGCAGGCGGGTCAAAACAGGTAAAAGTGATCTGGCCCCTTTAAAAAGTGGCTGAAGGAATTACTGATAACGCGCACAAGGACAGACGGAGCAGCCACTGTCACTTGTAATGGCATCACGAACTGCTTCAGAAGCACCATCACCATCTTCTGTGATTGTAAGCACTGGACGCAGCAGCTCAAGCCTCACTGCCACGAGCATCCTCTGCTAAAATGGCTGTCCTCCATCGTCAGGAGTTCAGAGCGGCTGTAGACGCCTTTGAAAAATGACCCGCGGTGTATTTGCACGGGGGAAGAACATGACAAAGACGTCATCTTTTCAGTGATCTGAGTATCCAAAAAAGAAATCCAGAGGTACTTGGCGCACGCTTTCAATCAAGTCACATCACTCGCGCGGTACAAGGTGTGTATATTTTTATCACAGGCAAACAGAGCAGTAACTGAACCGTAACACATCAGCGCCAAATGTGAACCCGCAGTAGCTTTTCTTTCAACAGAGAGAAGGCTTCTTAAAAAATATTTTATTCTCGTCATCTGACTGTCAGATCTAGCGTTCATCACCACAGCACATGGTAGGGGTAGCTGCTGCATCCTCCTGCCACTCGTTGTAATCTGTCAGACTATGCTTACTTTCAAATTAAGAGGACAGCGGTGACAAGCTGGTAGTGAGTGTGTATGTAGAAGTGTTTGTGTATGTGTGCGAGAAAGAGACTGTGAGAGGCATGGAGGGGCTTCCAGTGCCAAAGCAAAACAAGCTGCACTAATCTGGCGTGATCTGCGACTCTCCCTCATCATCTCATTGGGTGTGAGGTCTTGGGTGTGGTTATTAAGGACACTGATCTTGCTTGGGCCTTCTGCTTGCTCGCTGATTATTAGTTGCTGGGGCAGCTGTGGAAGGGGTCAGCGGGATGCTTTTTGCAAGCGATACAAGCTTGACTATGGCATGGACAATTCTGCAAACATACATATATGAATACATATTTAACAAAAACTCGATTGACGTTGAATCAAGCTTCACAGCCAGGTGACGTCACCATCGGATGGCGGTTACGACGATGCGGATTCAGCTGAAGTGAGAAAGTGCTGGTCAGAACGCGTGGAAGGTAAAGAAACAAGTAACTTAGTCGACGCTGGAGAGGCCAAAACATTTCTGAAGCCTCAAGAATTGTGTCAGGGAGTGTTAGCAGTTTAAAGGTGCTATCCGCGGTTTACACTCGTGTCCAGGGGTACACAACCTCCCAGCAGCCTCTGACCTATCCAGTTTAGCTGTCTCTGGGGTTAATTCCATGTCCTAGAGGTGAAACAACAAGATCACAGCCGCAGCACTAATACTCAATAGACATTGACCTACTTTGTTGGATTATGCGGGTAAAAAAACAGATCCACTGCCCTAATGCCAGCAATGAAAATGATCTAATGGCCCTAACTGCTCTGCTTAATCTGAAAGCATGCTCATGTTATTAATTCCTCATTATGGGAATGCAGTCGTCCTGATGGGATTAAATGCCAGCTCTGACTCACTTTCATTTGGTAAGCTCTCCATAAAAACAGTATAGGTAAAAAAAAGCAAAAGAAAAAACATCTGCCTGGACACTAACTCAAGTTTTTTTTTTTGTTCATATCTTCCAGGTGTGTTTTATTCATCCATGTTTAAACTCTCAGCAACTTGAAATTAAATCAGAGCGGGTTCATCTTTGTGAACTTGCTGACAATGAGACAATAAATAAATATAATGCAACAGTCGAAGATGCCTGTGTTATGTGTCTTATAAGCTCTTTTAATAATCTTGCATTAAAATATACCTATAGGTCTTCTCTCCGTTTGGCAGAAACTCACTGCACCAGTTTAACACATTACATCGTTCCAAGCTCATATAAATGACCTCACAAGTTGTTTCTTTCTCTGCAAATTAATGCTCAGATGAACACAGAGCGCCCTTGGCTGGTTGTACGTCCAATTTGAACAATCAAAATCTATTTTTTTGGTCCATTACATTACCACCAGGGGGCACCTGATTTATCAACCATGCAGTGTGCTGTTTGACAAATTGCCACAGAGGTAACACATGCATTCAGCCAGGAGATTATGGGAAGAGAACGGGTTTTCACAACCAGCCTCCCACCTTCCCACCCCTGTTTTTCTGGGGTCATTCTGTTATAATTGCCAGTCTGGTCACCAAACCACAGGTCTTAAAACTGCAAACTTGTAACTTGTATTACTTGTTTGTAATTTAACTTCATGACAAGTGGCACAGAAATGCGGATGAGCGTGATTTTAAACATTTTCACAAAAGACATGTTTGTTGTGGTGCTTTATTTGCTGTAAATACTGATCAAATGAACTGGGACCAAAATAGCAGAGTCCTTATTTTGTTTAAACGGAGAAAAGTTCACTGGTGGTTCTTTTGTCATTATAAATAAGACTGTTACGCTGTAATTTACCCATGAAGCCATTTTCACCGGTTACGCACATGTTTTACAGTAAATCGCTTCTGACGAACGCATGCTCGATTTCCTGGTTAATATTTACCTTCATCTTCATCAAAAGGAAGGCACAAATCTTTTGATCAGCACACAAAAAAGCTTGTAGTCTCAGTATATTTGTCAATCTATCAAATTTGGATATGAAAAGCATCTATTCAAAGGGCTGAATAAGCAGAAGAAAGCCTAAACCTGAGGCTTTCAGTGTACCCAAGAACATAAACATGACATGTCATACATCACACCACTCATTACCAGTTAGCCGTATCAAACAAGAGGAAAGATGTCGGCTGTTGGCACATCAGAGCATGTATTTGCATTACCCTGCTGTATTTTCCCTTCATTTTCATAAGCAGTCGAAACAAAGATTGTAAATGTCTTAAAGCAGCTGTGTTTTAAAACTGCATTCAGGGAAATCCTCCTTTATTGTTTGCAATTTCAGCACAAAAGACAAAACGATGAAAATGCTTAAATCTCTGCATGGACCTCTTTTAAACTTTGGCATTAAAAAGAGTTGTTTGAATTCTTAATGGGACAGAGTCGTCCCAAAGGAATAACATATGTTAATTCTTTTGACAGAAGTTCCACATGTGACACTTTTGAAAACACAGCTGCAACAACTATATTTTAAGCTTGTACCTTCAAGTTCAAAAAGTCAACCCTAGGGGGCCCGGGCGCTATAAATTATTTGCGAGGGAAAAGGCATGATGCATCTTTTAACATGTGCAGTCATTTCAGAGTGCAAAACCTACAAATGTCATGTCTGCTTAAGTTCAAAAGTAATTGGTCAGGCTGCACAACAAGGCACAGGGGTAACGAGGCGGTTTGCCACTGTAACAGACTCAAATGACATACTGTGCAGCACGTTGGTGAGCTAATAGAGCCCATCACACAAGGAGAGGCCACAGTTTCATTCTGTCTTATCGAATTAAACAAAAACGTGCTACACTTACATTTATTCTCTTATAAGCACAATTATTCCCCATGCGCCACTTTTTTAAAGCCCCCACAACTTGACATCTGTTTAGCAGTGTCACCAAAGGAGTAAATTAAACAAAATTATTATTCGCACATTTTATCTGAAGTATGTAAAAAAAAACAAAAAAACAAATGTTGGAATATTACTGCCATCCGAACAGATGTGTCATTTGTCCTATTCAGGCAAGAAAAAAAAAGTGTCTAAAGTGTCCAGGCCATTACCTCGTTAGGATCTGACGCAACATATGTGTGCTTTTACCTTTCGAGCTCGCTGTGACGCCCACGCTGAATCAACAACGTAAAGACACTTATCCGTTATAACTTAAAAAGCATATCGATGTACATGCATGAAAAGCCAGTGATTTAAATAAAAGATACAAATAAATAATGAGTCAAAGCATCAAATCGTTTTTTGTAGTTGCCGCATGTTTCTCGTTTCTTCAGAGGCTGAGCAGCAAGAGGTTTTAGTGGACAGTTTGAAGTTTTCCAGAAAACCCTCAGGTGTTGGGAGGCATTTTTAAACGAGGCCTCGGGTCGGAGTGGGTTAAGAGGGCAAACAAGGGGGGGTGGTGCGCATTAGGGTCGTCTCTCAGAGCATCTACCCAGCCCCGTGGCGCCTCCGAGCTGCAAGAAGCAGGGCGACGCAGGTGATGGGCTCCAAGTGGCCCTCCACCGCTACGAAGCCTGCAGAACGCCTCTCGACACCCAGGAGATATCACATGTCAGACTTGATAAATACAACTCGGATCACAGTTCAAGTTTAAAATTAGATCCATGTCAACTCCAGCGCTCGGTTGTTCAGCCAAAATTGAGAATTTAAAAAAAAAAAAAAGCATACAGCATTTTGGAAACCTTTAACATGTGATGTGCTGTGGAAAAGATCTGGCAGGGAGGATGATTTTTACAGTTTCTAAGAGTGAGGATGAGGAATTATACACGCAGATGCAGATGGGGGCACAAACTGGAACACAATAATATTTGCCTCAAGGTGTATAACTTACTAATAATATCAGTACATTTCTAGCTGTAGCGCTCTATTTTCTACTTTTATGTGGAAAACACAGAGGTCACATGTTTAATCTTTGTGTCAGAAACGAATAATATCAGTCTCATCTGATCCACACTACAAGTCCTGCAGACAAACAGCAGAACTATTATTTGAAGGTGAAGTTGATGCTGCTTTATAAGAACATGACTGTCACGCTCCCGTCAGCCGGTAAGTGGGTCACAGGACCGCACATGACCCAGACATGGGTCTTGGCCCTCGGGGTCATGGGCCAGTCAGGCATGAGGTGACAACCGAGCGCCTCTGATTTGACTCCCAGTTAGGTGGCTTGAGCTGAGCCCCTGAGTCGAGCCCCCGGCTCGCTGTACTGACACAAGGCGCACTCTGCAAGGAACCGCGGGGTTCGTACAGTCGCAGTCACATGTCTGCAGCATGCAGGGCATCACTATAGCATGCCTCAACTGACATTGTCACCTCTTTGTTTTTCTCCTTCTGCTTCTCTCTCATCCACTAATTCAAAAAACTGTCGTCAGAGCATCTTTTAAAGAATGTGGCTAGAAGGATTCTTTCTTCGGTTTTAAGTGATTGTACTTGGCTGGGAAGATGCTATTTTAATTTTTTTTTAAAAGTACATTTGGTTTGATTTATTCAGATCTAATTCACCATGTAACAATACACATCAGGCAAACACAAGTCAGTCACTGTAAGCCCCTATAGTCCTTAATAAACCTGCCCAACTGGAAATAAGAGAAGTTTCAGGGTAGAAACATCTCCCAACCAACCAAATGCTTGGTCAGAAAGTTTTGAGTGGAGGATATTAAACTGCAACACTAATTAATTCAACTGGCCTTTGTAACCCTGAGACAATTCATACTCCAGATTGTAAAATCTTTATTGATCTTGGGAATGCTTCAGTGGACTCCAAGCGCTTATCTTGCCATTACAAGCATCTCTTGTGACGAACCACAATTTAATTAGATGACAATCATGGTTAACAATGCACGGCTAACGCCACAAAATTTGCACATTAGTGTTGGCAGTGATAAATTTCAGGTTCCCAGCGTGGACAACTCATATCCTTCTGTTAACCCCTTCTCCAGAACACAGTCTTGTTTTACAACTTCATACTAAAGGACGGCACTTGATGTATGTCTGTATTCATTTCATTTCTGTGCTATAAATTAAAACATGACTCAAAACTGGCACAGGCATCCAAGTACAAATTCTCATTAAAAATGCTTCCAAAAATAAACTGTGAGGTTTGGGTAACATTACCAGACATTAAGTAAAGATTAAATCACTTTTGGCACATTCAGTGACCAGATTCACTGTACACAGAAATAACCACTAGAGGGCAGCATACAATTTAAACACCAATGACTAGTTTGTTTTTGATTCTTACACAAAGTAATGTTGAAAAAATAATGTTAAAGACAGAGTCTTAGTTTTTTGTGTTCTTTTTTTTTATAATATTTAGGTATTCATTATTATTAATGCATTAAATCCAGTTATGTTGGCTTCTTAACATTAATGGCACATTGGTGAGGAATTAAACTACGCTGTGTTAAGACACGCAAATAGAGCAAAGAAATATGTGTGTAATGTAGAGAATATTTGGAAAGTGATGAGCCGCTGTTAAAATAAACATTTATGGTATGTTTTCAACAGTAATATTAAAGCCTGTTTGTTGTCAAGCAGAGGGATTTATGGACTTGCGAAGTGAGAGCTGCATCAAAAGGGTCACCACAACAACAACAGGGCAACACCGTGTTTTCTGCAAGGGGCATATATAGAGGCCAGGGGCTAATAGCAATGAAGCATTTGCCAGTCATTCCTGTATTTAAAAATCCCTTGCTCTCCGTTTTCTGCTGTTTGTTTATATTAACCTCTGGTTGAACTGTCTTTAGTGGCAGCCTCTTTTGCCAGAAAGTTCAGTGAACATTCAGCATGAAAGCGGAGAGCATGTCATCTCGAATCTATTAGCCCACAGGGGAGACTGCAACGACCAGTGTATGTGTTTCTGTCTTTCTCTCGCCCACTCTCAAACACAGATATGTGAAAGCAAAGAGACCAGCAAACACACACACAATCACACACAGTAGGTGAGCTTCTAACCCACACATTTTCCATACTGATGATGCATGTAAGTGAGATTATTGCACACACTGCCCCGGTGATGACCTCGCCTTTTCACTCATGCCTAATAATCTCATCATAACATGCACTACATCACTCCACTGCAGACTGCCACTGAGCTAAGACACTAAATTCTGAGGGAAAGACAGTGTTAAGTTTATAGGTAATAACGTTTAAAAGGTCTTCTTAAACGTAAATAAAATCTATATTTTAAATTGTGATAAGGAATCCTATGAGATCCAAGTGAGTAACCCATCCTCACTCCACAGTCATCCCACAGTGATGCGTAGCCTGCTGCATCAGCTTTTGCAGCAAGGGGTTCCCCCGAAACGTAACTTTTGGGATGTAGGTTTTTATGAGCTGGTAAGGCAACAGTAGTGGGAACACTGTGTTGCCATGACAATGTGGTACATGCCTATAAAACTTTCTGAAATTATTGTATCTTGATGTTTTTTTAAACACCTTATCATCATGTTTTCTTAGGCTTAATTGTATTGCATAACCTGAACCCTCATTAAACAGTAAGGAGTGTGAACTTTTGAGAAGAAGCAAAGCAAAGTGAATTGAAGGCAGTTTTGAGTGAGAAAGTGATATTTGTTTGCAGAAAATGGGAATTAATGTTCACACTTCGGGCGATAGATGTACACCAGGATGAATTGTTATTTTAAGTTTCTGACAAGACTATAAAATGTAATTCCACTTAAGTGATAATGTCCCCACATTTCCAACAAACAAAGAAAAATAATTTGTTATTTTTTTACATGCACAAAACTTACACAAAGCAAGCACCACTTTACAGGACTGTATGACAGATTCTGCCCTTTTAAACTGGAAATGTTGTTGACAAAACTGTTTACAGTATGCAGGATTGCTTCTTAAATGTAAGTTATGACATGACTAATATCATGACTTTTGTCCATAACTGAAATTATTACACAACAACACCACAACTACAAAAATTGCAAACCTAAGAGGATGTTTATGCACTATATTTGGATCAATAAGGACACCACTCAATGGTGAAACATGGTGGGGGAAGCATCATGATTTGGGTTTGTGTCGCTGCCTTATGGCCAGGACCACTAATCATCGCCAAGAGAAAAATGAATTTACCACAGCATCCTACCGGATTATGTCAGAGAGGCTGGCCACCGCCTGAAGCAGGACACTGAACCTCAGCATAACCCGCCACTTAATGCCTTCAGAAAAAGAAAGTCTGCTTTTTGAGTGGCCTGGTCAGAGTTCAAACCTTAGCTGCACTGAGAGGCTGTGGAATGACCTCAAGAGAGTTGTACACAACAAACATGCTGCAAATGTGCCTGAGCTGAAACAGCGCTGGAGAGAGGAATGGCCAAAAATATCTTTAGAAATGTTCAGCAGGTCATATTCAGAGCATGTTGAGAAGCTTGCTTGAAGTAATTACTGCCAAACAGAGGTTCAACAACCTCTTCAGTTTAAAGGATTTGTACCACCCCCAGCCCCCAAGAAGACACAAGAAACTATTTTGGTGCGTTATCAGCTTCAGCACACTGCGTTTGTCTATTTTTATAACTTGCACAAACATTTAAAAAAAAATTATACATCAAATTAATGCAGAGAACCATTTAATTATGATGGGTTCACATACTTTGATGTATACTGTATAATTTGATTATATTTTATCCATATTTTTGTTGTTGTTGTTCTTTTTAGCTTAATCTTTTGTTTTTGTATCGTGGACTGAAACAATATTCAGTCATAATATAATCATATCAGTAAAAATGAGCATAAAGATATTCAAGTAGTCAACGGTTCCATAAAACTTGTCCTTCAGGCAAGAACGTGTGTGCTCATCACCTTTCATGAAGATATTAATGATTTAGATGACAGAACTATCTGTACTTTTAAACAGCGGTTATGGGGCCACTTCATAGGCACAGTGGTGTCATTTGTGTTGTTTTTTTGTTTTTTTTTTATATATTACTGGCTGTCTGAAAGACTGGTATTTTTGGAATAAAGCTCAGGTTGCATAAATTAGATTTTAGCTGTATTCCTCATTCAAGTATGCAAATGTCACTCACATATAATGTTATCGTTCTTTCTGATCCACGTTGGAGAATCCATATGGACATGGGACAATAGCATTAGTACGGTCTAGTCGCATGAAGCTCATCAGTGTGACAGAGTTGCTGCATGACCAGGGCACGTGTGATTCAATCACCTCCTAGTTAGCTCTGCAAATGACAGATTTGTATTGCATGTCCATTAGCAGATAACACGACACACTGAAAGTTGAGACAAGACACAGGTTACGGTGCTTATGCAGTGAGCTCGAAGCACCGTTAACGTGTTCCAAGATAGCATCACTCGTTGAAACGTCTGTGTGCATCTGCACTGCAGTGAGCAACATAGCCATTATGTGACCATGGTATTGTTTTCATGTCCAACCCATCAACTGAGAGGTCTAAAGCCGGTGTTCTCATTGTGTTGGCCCCAAACATAGCCAAATGTGGAGTGTTCAGTCGGGGAGGGTATCTGCTGTTAAACCTAAGTAAAATCACGGGCCCATCACCTGCAGGAGGGGCTGTATAAGGTTCAGTGTGGGATGGATTGAAGCAGAAGGCATGGACCTCAGTGTTATAACTCTCAGCCTCAGAAGATGACTTTTAGAGCAGAGAACATCAGTTCCCTGGTGCACTCTAAAAAATATAAAAAAAGGTTGAGAAAACCTAAAAAAGCAGCATGCAGCAGTGCTTTTTTTAAGTCTGTTGTGTGAACCTAAATCAAGAATGTCAGTCAAAGTGTAATCTTAAGTTTTTCAAACCTAAGATAACTGCTCAAGAACATAAGCTGTCTCAACTTCTTCAGAGCTCTTTTCAACTTGGTTCACAGGTTTATACCTTTTAGGTTCATAAATTGAAATGAGTTATGTCAGAAGCATTGATTAATAACTAATAATTATTATTATAAATAAATTCATTCATTTTCTATACCCACTTAATCCTATACTGAGTCGTCAGGTTCTGCTGGACCTTATCCCAGCTCCTTACAGGCGAAAGGGTTACATCCTGGATGTACATCCTGGATGATCCATACGATGTCCACATAGACAGTCAACCATACCCACCATACACACAGCCAAGTACATGAACAGAGTCGGGTGGATCCTAAAGAGCCAGCTGAATGGAGAGAACAAAGTCCAGGCCATCAACATGTATGCCCTGCCAGTAATAAGGTATCCCACTAGGATAGTAACCTGGCCACAGGAAGAGGCGAAAGGCACAGATATCAAGACAAGGAAGATCCTCACAATGCACAGTGGATTTCATCCCAAATCCAACACAAACCGGAAAGAGGAAGGTTCCAGATTAGTGAGTGTCAAAGCCACCATCCAGGATAAGGCAACAAAGATCCAGGAATACATTAAGAAGATGGCCCCTTGGGATAAGCTGCTAAGTGAATGTCTCAGACACCAGAAATCCAGTACAGAAGAAGTTGTGGAGGAGGAACCATCATGGACAGAGAAGCCATTAGACAGCATGCACCGTGGACAGATTGAAGAAGTTGCTGACATTGAGAAATCCTACCGGCAGCTGGAAAAGGCTGGGCGGAAGGACAGCACGGAGGCATTAATCATGGCAGCACAAGAACAGGCCTTGGGCACACAAGCAATAAAGACCAGGGTCACAGAGCTGACATTCCCTGCCCCAAAAGTCATCATCTGACTGTGCAAATATGCCCCAGAAACAATCCAGCACATAATAGTGGGATGTGTGCAGTGTGCAGAAATATCTGCTTTGAATATGGGTTGGAAGTCTCAAAGTCAAGCTGGGAGATACATCCATGGGTGGTGAAGAATGAAAGGGCAAAGATCCTGTGGGACCAGATCCAGACCAATAAACTGGTGATGGCTAACCAACCGGACATAGTGGCGGTCGACAAAATCCAGAAGACTGACGTGGCAATCCCCTAGTGACATCAATATCAAGAAGAAGGAATACAAGAAACTGGAAGGCGAAGGCAGCAGTGGTGCTGATAGCACTTAGAGCTGTGTCCTCCAAGCTGGGAGAGGAGCTCCAGCAGATCAAGGAACAACAGAGATCTTTGTCCAGAGGAGTTCAGTCCTGGGAAAAGCAAAATGAATGCACAGAACTCTCAAGGTCCCAGGCCTCTGGTAGAGGACCCAAGCTTGAAGGGGGCAACTGCCTACAAAGGAATGGGCAAGAGTGGAGTTTTTTGTTTGTTTGTTTTTTTGTTTTGTATATATATTGCACTGCTTATTTGCATATTTGCCATTTTGTGTTTGTGCAACTTAACTTGTTGCAACTCTTCTAATATCAACCAGATTCAAAAGTAAGACATATAAAGAGGACTTACTAATCTAATAGCAACACAGTTAGGTGTCCATCAGTCCTGCAGCTTTTTGTGTCTTCCAGTTAGTCCAGTGAGTGCAAGTTGGTCCAGTATTAACTTGTGTTATTACTGGACCTTTATTACTTTGTCTTTTCTTCACGTCCTTTCAACCCTTTATTGCTTACTGACATAGAGTTGTTTTGAAGAATGAAAAGTTACACAGCTTCATCTTGTAGTTTGCTTCTCCTGCAAGTAAACAGAGTGACGTATGCGAACCAGGTCGTCGCCTTTGTCGCCTTTTGAGAGTTACCCAGTCTTAAAATTAGGAGACGTAGACCCGCTCATGCGGAAGTGCTGTTCGTCCTGTTATAAGTTAATCTACCGCTAAGGTTTCCAAGTTCCGGGGTTTTACTTGAAGTCTGATTGGACCATGTTGCACACCTTCAGTCTTGAGTCCTCTAAAACACATTGTAGCCTTTAAAACACATTTTAATCATCTATAATCATACATTTTCGTGTTTCATTGAGTGGCTAATTTAAGTCCACAGGGACCTCGAGTCTCTCACATCACTGAAACTTGAACAGTTTAGTTGAAAGGTCAACCACTGAAGTCTGCTGAGGCCTTGGAGTTCGCCCTGTTTTAACATTAGCAGGCTTCTTCTGAAGGCTGGCATCCTCTGAAAAAGTACATAGAGAGTTCTCTCCATCGCTCTGCCCCACCCTCAAACTCTGTACTGTAGCACTTAGTCTTGCCAAATGGAAGATTGAGGTTTGAAGTTATCTCAGTCATCTCTTCCATGGTTCTTTTACAAATCGTCATAACATTATTAATGTTTTTCTTCATAGCTAAAGCAAAGAAGAAAAACACAAAAAGAGCCTGTGCCACCTTTTGAGGCACAGGTGTTTTCGGATCATCTCATATTTTTCATTAGTCAGTTATAAATAATGCAGCTTTGCAATCATTATGTTCTGATGGCTACTTCTGGATTTCCAAATGAATTTACAAGAATGCAGAATCTCTCTCCTTGCACTCTCTCTCCTGCCACTGGTTTTAGACCACACCTGTCAAACCATATCAAGTGCAAAATTTAAGACATGCTTTTAAGATACAATTGACAATAAATTATAATGCACAATGCTTGGCAATCAGCCTGCTTAATTCATTTGAATAATTCGCTCCCCACATTTTGTGCTCTGAAAGGGAATCAACCATAAATACATTCATAACAGATCCTGGCACACAAGTCAGTCCAATCAGTCCATTGCAGCCGGCTCTTCACCAAGCCTCAATGGAAAATACTAACAGTAACTTTTTTTTTTTTTTTAATCACCAATACAGGGTAAGTACCAGGAGCAACATGATAGTAAGTCTGAACCTTTGGGTGAAAAAAGTTTTAATATTTCTTACATCACTTTCTGGACCCTGCACCAACTTCCATTACACTCCCACAACATCCCGTGTAATGATTGCTCCAAGTTTATTATTAGGGTTTTGGGGTAAAACTCATAAAACGCAATCACATCCTTATGTTGGAAGTCTACTTCATCCCCATTAAATAAATTTCAGTTCTCCAAATTTACCCTGGTGGCCCATTTTTCACAAAAACATGCTGCTTAACCCGGTAACAGAAGACAACCTCCAGCATAACTGTACCGGATCATATTCAAACAGCCAGTTCTCCTTTGATTTCCAAATTAGTATCACTACTACACATCTACTGCTTAGAGTCGCGCTCGGGGACACGTGAGATTTAATAGAGCAACTTTGCAAAAAGCAACTTTAAGATTCATTTTGATGGAGCAGGTTTAACATACACTGACGTAGCATTTTCTGAGACTATACGTACCACCCAGAGCTACCAGTGCATTTAGGTAAAAGGATATCTGGGATCAATAGAAAATGGATGGATGGATATCTGTGATCATGCTCAAAGGTAAAGGTAACAGAATGACATTATAATATAATATACTGTTGGAAAACAACCCGTTAAGGGTGTCAAGATTATGCTGACGAAGGCAAAAACACAACAGATCATTGGTGTCCGGTAGAGACGTGCATGCCAAATAGACCCGTAAACCCTAAACTTGTGAACACGGGACGTATTTATTATTCAAATTCACTTTTGATCTATGAGACTGTTATCTATGGAAGCTAACAATTTTGCAAAAAAAAACAAAAAAAAAACTTTCGGGACTAGTTTTCATTGTTCACTGTTTCCCATCGCATTCATTCATACTTTGATCCAACATGACCTACAGGAGGGAAAAACAGAGAGACTCTCAGTTCAAAATCCTACCCAAGGACACTCTGGACAAACTGGGGATTAAACCGGTGGCTTTCCGAATGAGGAATGACCATCCCGTCTTCTGTGCTGCGGCTGCCCGAGAACCAGCGGCTTTTATGTATTTTCTCTGTTCTTGTGTGAGGGGTTAAGTGAAGGTAAAGGTTTATTTGTTTTTATATTGCTCGCCGTCATCACCAATAAGCAGTTACAATGTGTCTCAAAAGTCAGCTTATAAAAGTTTTATGGGATTCAGAGAGCTTAAGTGATCCTCCCCAGCACTTCAATAGCCTGCAGCATTCAGGATGTCTGCTTATATTAATTTCATGAAGTTTAAGAGGTCACCAAACTAATTTGGAGATTCCTGCTCATTTATGAACTCTACCACCCTTCTGTTCTGCACTGCTCTAAGCTTCTGGTCCCGATGTGCTTAAATTTACATGGAAAATGATATGGCAATGTGGCAAAAAGTACCGTGCACCTTTAGTCAAAGTACATAGCTGAATGAAGGATCTTTTTTTTAATGATATACATTTCTTCTCTTAAAAAGGTATGTGCACAGATTGTTGTTTTTTGTTTGTTTGTTTTTTTTATTTGACTTGTGTACAGGAAATTGGGCAGCTGGAGCAAAAGAGGCTGGATTTGGTATGAGGGCTTTGGGGAAATTAGTTTATCCAATATTCAGATGATTTCCAGCAGGACAATGAGCTTCTGAAAAAAGCAGCTTAGCTGCTGAAAGGGAAACCCTGAGAAGTGAAACTGAGTGATGGTCTTACCGCTTCAAGAAGGGACACTGTTATTTTAAGAGACATAAATGGGCATTCCTTTCAATTAAAAATTGGGTTCCGATAATAAACCATGGCTATAAAATGGAAGTAGTTAAGACTCGGATCAAAGGTTAATCTGATAGTTCTCTCTCAAACTGACCTCAGAGCGGCACCGGCTCCTGGTGAAGACAGCTCCGCAGAAGCCCCTTGACAAAGCCGGTTTGTGGCAGTCATGGGTCTGCAGCAGATCTCCCAGTGAGAATGTCTAAAACCAATGAGGCCTCACATCTGTGTAGGGGCTGAGCTTGGTCAGGGGGATAGTGGGTGATTAATTGATGGTCACATCTCGCTGACTGCTGCCCACACCACTTTGATGAAGAGGGATTAGGCTGTGCACCACAGGCTCTGCTGATAATAGGAGAACGAAGAGGAAATGCTCATGTCACGCTCCGTGGAGAGGGTTTCAATCAAAGACCATATCATTCGGAATGCCATGACTTCTTAAAACCAGCAAATCCCTGAGCTTCCTGCAGCCTTTCTTTTATTAACCAACCATGATGATTACAAGCCAACCTCCATCTAATTAACTGCATGATTTTGGAGGGAAGAAGTTGTATATTAAACACGTAAAAAATAAAAATGTATATGATATCTCTGTAAATTATGACTTCTCTTGTAACTCCGTAAGGTTTTGTCTTAAAGAATATTATTATTAACGTAGTCACGGTTGCAGTGGGATGGACCTATGTTCATTTTAATCAGACTCAGGGCACTAAATGACTTGAGGCTCGTTTCAAAAATCGTTTAAATTCCTCACTTTACAGCTGAAATTAAATTACTTACAGAAATATGCAATAAATATACTATACTACAGTATATTTATACTATGCTATATAAAAATACTTACAGTAAGAGGAGGGAAAGAAGGCTTTTGAATAGTTTTCACTCTTTGGAGGGATGCAGTGTAACCTGGAAGATAGGGGGAGGGGGGTTTTTACTCTTTTGCAAGAACGAAGAAACAAAAAAACAGACTACTAATCTTGACCATATCGTGCCAAGCAAACTTCACTTTATGTCAGCTAGTTGTAGGTTTTGGTTGTCTTATTTGTTTGGGGTTTTTTTTGTAGTTTTTTTTTTTTTTTTTTTAGCAGTTTTTGCTGTTTAGGATGCTATTATGGGTTGTGTGCAGTGATTTGACTGAGAATACATATTTACACTACCACTCAAAAGTCTGGACACACTTTCTCATCCACATTAATGGAAAAATATGTCGTCTGATAAACAAACTGACATGTACCGCTCTTATATTCACGAGTGTGCTGAACAAGACCTAAACTACAGGGAGCCCACGAGAGCAAAAAGAAAGAAACAAAAAATGAAGTTCAGCTTTAATCTACACTGAAGTGAGAAGATAACTATTTAAAATGATATGCGATCCTTTTAACAAAAGCATCGTACATATGATCAGCATGGATGTCCCAGACAACAGAGAAATACGATTGTTCTGAGGTGGTGAGGTGGACAGACACTTTCATCTATCTGTGCCTTTATTTAGCCCCCTATCCTGTCTCAGCACTCGCTGAACTGAGATCAGTCTGGAGTTTTCCCCGGAGAAAACACTAATGTCACATACCTACTTGGCACGCCAATATTTCACAACCGAACCAAACCTATTAAGGATGACTACTTACTTACCATAGACAAGATGTGTCCTTCACACCGGCAACCTTCACATTCAGAGTACTCTCAATCTTCACAGATCCGCATAGACACATGCATGTGAGAGCGCACATGCGTGCATACTACCACTGTGCATGTACGTGTCCACGGACAACACCATCATGCTACACTGTCAAGGGCGACGTGCGTCCCAAAACCTTTGTTTTTCTCAATTCTATGTTGCGTGGACTCGTTAACAGTGACTGGGAAGCTGTTTGCTGAAGTTTAACACTGTGTTATATTTTCATTACTTTATTTTATTTTATTTTCCAGTGCCACTTTTCAGGAGCTCCCTTGGGGAAGTTGTCAGCTTTCAGCTTCTTTAGTTGTTAGTGTGCGCTGCAAGACTGCATACAGTTGGGTTTATGTTTTATATTTTCTTCCAGAAAAGAAAAATCTACACACACACACAAAAAAAAATACTATTAGAGCACTTTGAATAAACTAAACATTACTGTTGCAATGAGTTAAAAAAAAAACATCAGTCAGGTAGTAATTCCCTGTGGGTAATATTGGTAATAGCTTCTTCACTGGTAATTTGCTTAATTTATTTATATTGATGAACCGGACTCGTGAGTGTTTTTTATGAACTGAGAGGCTCGACACAAATGTATATATCTCTTTCCTGTGGCAAAGCGCGGTGGGGTTGATTTATGTCCTCCCCTAATCTATTGAACTATACAAAAGAACTCTCCACCTTGACCGCTCTATTAAACTAAGAAGCCAAAGTTATCAATCGAGGTGCCGAAAGGAAGGAAAGTCTTCCCAAGCAGCCGAGCTTTCTCTGCCTAATGGATTACGCAACGCTGCTGAGAGCGAACGGGAGAGTGACTGAGACACAGGATGTTGCTTCTACTGTATGCTTTTGACTGATTATGCATTTTTTTTTTCTTAAGCTATTCATAGAAGATAGATTCATCATTCCAATTTGTCAAACTAGCAAAGATTTCAATTAATTATGTGCAGCGAACGACTGGTGTATTAGGCCTCTCTGTCAGCACTAGACTTGAGTCCCCATTTACAGGACTCAAAATAAAGAGGTATCAGAGAGGTGCTTGGATCCACCAGTAATTAATTTGATGAATGCCTTAGCGGCACAAATAGTGGCAGTCGTGCATCTTTTCATCAGACACAAGCGGCAGTCTCTGCACTCGGTGCTAATTTGAAGGGAGCAGCTCATCTGTATAGTGGATGTGCCGTGTCTGGGTCTATTCTTCAATCCATGCCTCCTGCTGTCCAGCCAGCGTTGTGGGGGCCTTATGTTTTCTGTCAAGTTCGTCCTTGTGCCAGGCAACTCCATCCACTTTGTGCCCAGTTTTTTGGCTCTGTGGCTTGAACTTGGTAATGGGAGACGTGCTGGATTAATGGAGAGGTCGGCTCCTGTGGTTTGGATGTTGTCTTGTGGGCATCATGTTGCAGGAAAGACGATGAAACCGCAAATCTAAAGACATACTGATAAATTACTAAACGGGCATTGCTGATTACACGTTTAAAAAAAAAAAAAAAGAAAAATGCACACCTTCACAGCAGAATATAAAGCAGATTACTTGGAGGGAGCCGTGATTGGGCCAGTCTAAAATAAGGGATCATATTATTGTTATTGGGTGAATAGCTGCAACGGCACCTATTTGTGATGCACACTGTCAATGTGCATCTCAACAGAGTTTCAGCTGAACAAAGAGATAATTGGACTGGTGCCACATAATTTGGGATCATATTTTCACAAGTGGGGGGGACCTCATTATAAATCAGGTCAGCCATACAACTGATACAAGACCATAAATCAAAAAAGGACATGGTTCGAGCTATTAGATAATTATGAAACCGCCGTGTCACCGCTGCTGAGATGTTTTGGTTTGGTTGGAAAAAGTAATAAACAGCGCAGAGAACCCACAATTGACACAATTTTTTACCATTAAAAGAAGAAAAAAAAAGGCAGAGGAGGAGAAATAAAGTTTGAAAACAAAGAAGATATAAACAAAGAGGATGAACTGTTGGCAGTTTTCAAAACGGTGGTGTGAAAATTGACATATCCTAGTAACGTCCGCACGAAAAATAATAACAGGTCAAGAAATAAATGACGAGAGAATTGTGTTGTATAAATTCGTGATATGCCACTTTCGGTCAGACACATGACATTCTAGCTTCTGATGAAACCCAAAAGCGATTTTATACATTTTGGAAAGGGTCTCTTCACTCCATGATTGCATGGACTGTCACTGACCCCTAGTGTTACTCAAATGCTCAGAACTACGCTGATACTCTAATTATATCTATGGCTCTTGATTACCCCTAGGCAGGAAAGCAGCCTTAAATCCAGAGGCAAGGGTCCAATTGACCTCAATTGAAAGTGTCATTGCACAGGATTGCCAAGTTGGAAATACTTGTGCAGCCCAGGATGAGCGGAAATTAATTCAATGTTCCTCCTCAGCTTCATTGTTTGAGATCTGAGCGGCTCCTCCACTACCTCCTTCTCTACTCGGCCGGGCGGGTGTAGCACTGTCCGACCTGCTCTTGTGTCAAGCCAGAGTGCAAGGAAGCTCCAACAGCAGCGAAAAATTGAGGTCAGAGCACAAGAGGGAACCAACTGGAACAGATTGTTGTGGAACCTCCAGGCTTTTGCAGACACGTGTTGATCCCAGAACAGCATGGCCTCGCTTTTACCTTCCTACCCTGCTCTGCAGATCCCCTGACAGAAGCTTATGGATGGAGAAAATGTCCTAGCCTCTCAGTTTACTACAGCTTTTGTCCATCATTGCATCCATATCCATTTATATAATTAGTTAGGTGAATATGTTTTTATTTCATGGAATAACATTCTAATCTATAATTGGTTGTTACTTATTTTTAAATTCATAGAGCTGTCTTCTTTTTTTTTGCTTTGTTTTTTTTTTTTAAAGGAGGGAGAAGGATTTTTTTCTGTGTAAATTGTATTTTTAATATACCAACTGCATTTCGGAGTTTGCGCGTTTATTATTTATTGACCGGAGCCTTTAACAGAATCAGAAGCATTATTTTCAGCAACAGCACATAGTACAATGAATAATGATCATGTTCATCAGAGCAAATTCTTTTAGATACCAACTTGTGCTTATATCTGCAGCAGTAAATGTAAGGATCTTTATGCTCACACTGTCAGATATTAGTTAATTTGGTCTGAGCTTTGCGAAGCCAGCTAAATAAAATGTAAATGTCTCATTCGATCATCATCCCTAAAGTGCTTTAAATAGATATTAAAGCCGCTCTGCATAAGCCCTTTTCGCTCTACTACATTTCCCGTTGGAGAAGAGGCACTGTTTCAAGGCACAATTGATCCTTTAATAATGTCATGACCACTGCATGACCCATAGCAGGGGGTATGTTTGTCAGGGAGTGATGGCAGGGGCTTAAGTCCTCAGGCACATATACACACCCACTAACACTCACATCATGTTAAGAAAAGCAAAAAAGACTGTGTTATACTCTGGTTATTTATGACGGGAGGGAGACAGGTACAATATCTCTGTTTAAGAACATTGAGATTCCAAGTGTCGTCTTGTGTTAACTGACTACAGCTGGTAACGTTTCTGACATTCTGTCATTATTGTCACTTTACATGAAAGCTGCGACGGCAAAGAGGGAGCACTGACAGCAGATTGACCCCAGATGTTGTTCATTTGATTGATATCTCTATAGACAATGATCTTTTTTCTGCACTGCAGTGGTGGTTACACAGGGAGGCGTTGGGTGGGGGCAAATACAGGAGAAATGTCACACTAGGGAAGTCAGCGAGGCATAAAGCGCAGCCTGACGAGTGCAGGGTCAGTGGCTCCTCTCTGCCCCCTCTGTGCTCCGGGTAAAATGATCTAAGTGATTCTGAACCTCTGCCACTGATCTGCTTGAGTGCAGGAGTCAACTGCGTAGGCATGGCGGAGTGAAGATTGGCAAATGATTTACTGGTAGATCTGCATGCAGTGTGCTAATGTCTGCAGAATAAATTCAATCCTTTTATTTTTGCTTGTTTGTTTTATAACTGCAGCATATACTAATAAGTTACATATTACCTATTTACATGCCTATGTCAGTGTGTATAAATCAAAGTATAGTGGAATCCCCTAATGATGTTGCGTCACACCACACATACACATATATTCAGAGTTAGAATTGATCTGAGTTCATCGTTCTGATTAATTGCTTACTGATTGATTAATAGCTGCAGCAGAGAAGCCACATAAGTGGATAAATCCTTAAAGATAGCAGCACGGTATGTGCACAGTCATGTGTCCAAACACTGCAGTCATTAAATGTGTAAATGTGTATACTCCAGATTTGTAGCAGTTGATTCCAAGAGTCGGATGGAGAGCAACAAACCCCACCCAAACACCATCGATTGCCCATATTTCTTCCTATTTCATCAGCGTTAATATTCCAGTTATTTTACGGCTTCGGTGAACATGTCCTGTCACAGTTTATGCTGCATTTAAACTTTTCTTGTCATCCATCGGTAGAAGCTGAGGTTTGTTTATAAATCACAAAACACCGTTTCCGATTCATACGAAACTGGAAGACATTCCACAAACATCCAAAAAGGTTTTAAGGGTGTTAGCAAACAGCGATTAAAGCAGCCAGATCTAGATGTGTTTGTGCGTTAAAAAGTCAGAGGGTGCAAGTTTTGTGGCGAGCTCTTCACTGTGCAGGGTAATAAGGTCAATGCAAAAACTATCCCCCGAGCACTTTTTCCAGCAAACGTGCAGAAACACAAGTACACACACGCATGCACGCACACACACACACACACACACACACACACACACACACACACACACACACACACACACACACACACACACACACACACACCACTCTACTGTCCCGGCCTTATGTTGCAGAATCCAAACCAATCGAGTCAATTGCCAGAAAACATGGCATGACCTTTCAGATTCACTGAGCATCAACCATGAGTGGGACTGGCTTGCTTTCCGTTTCAGCGCACCCTCTGCCCCTCCCACCCACCCCGCCACCCCCAGGGCCCTAAACCCTCCACAAATAATTACTCTCTGTAGAATTTGTTCTCCACAAGACATAGTCCAAAAAAAAAAAAAAAAAAAAAAAAAAAAAAAAAAAAAAAAAACCCACACACACTTCTGGTCTTGACCCGTACTTAAGGTACTCTCACTATTAAATCATCCCTCACAGGGTTTTTATTGTTTGAACAGTTCAGGCATAATAAACTGAAGAGCTTCATCTTTAGACATATTAGGATCAAAATATATGCTATGGACTAGAGATTTTTCACAAGATTAAAAAAAAAAATGTTATGTTTAAAGAAAGAGTTCTCTTGTGTATTTTAGGGAAAATTAGTTGCAGTTCAAAGAGGTCCGAGCATTCGAACAGGTACAAAAAAAGGAGGTGCTCACCACGGTATGACAGTATTAAATCAGAAGATGGGGGGATAATAAAAGACGCATCATTTACAATAGTATCTTTTGAATGAAAACAAGCACTTTATAACTGATGTTATATGACTACCACCTACTGGTTGAGAGACTCTGCAAACCATCCAGCCATCTTCCAAGACGAGTATTTTTAAACGTGAAACACAGTCGTACACAGTTTTACGTCTTTAAAGATAAAAAGAGAATCCTAAATGCTTCCAGGGGGATAACACTGTAATGGAGAATCATGTAATTATTGAATGTTAATCAGTAGATGAGTAATGACGCATTGGTTTATTTGGCAGCTACGGGACTTTGTCACCTTGTATCTTAAGACCGTCTTATGCCTTGTTATGTAATGTTTTCAGGACATTAAGGAGTCGCACACCCTTTTCACATGCAATATATGTTTAAAGTATATGTGACAGCTTACAGCTTACATGTCTAAAGTCGCCTTTAAAATCCAATTATGGGCTTATTACACTGGCGGTTAAAAGAGAAAGCAAATCTAAGTTGTATTTATCTATTTATCTATGTATCTGTTTGTTTGTTTGTTTGTTTTAAGTCTGGCAGATAACGTAAGAATGTCAGGGGTCAGATTATCAGGTTAAAGAAGTGGACGAGGTCCTGGCATGTACATCATTCTGCATGGCAGCACCTGGCGGAGTCACGGATCACTGAGGATTACAACAAATGACAGTCAGCAGTGAATTTAAGGGTACAACGTCCTTTAGAAGAAAGAAAAATGAGGACACAGTAAACTATGAAGATGAAAAACAAAATACAGTGAATTTCAACTTTAAATTTATATTAAATTTAAAAATGACAAGACAATGACCTATTAATTACTGAAACTATTTTTTAAATACATAAAACCATTTGCTTTCCTTGTCTTTCCTTATTATTTACCTGCTTTAGACGTTGGGGCACCTTTGATGTATTTTCTACTTCATAAGACACACTATGACTGCGGGGAGGCCAGTTTAACACCCACTTTATTTTACAGCACTGTGTCATTATTGTCATATATGACAAATTTGGATTATATTATTATGAGTTTACATGGACAATAACCCTCCAATATTAATCAAATTACAGCCCATAGTATAATTTAGAAACATACATATAAACAGCAACCTTAATCTATATAAGGTCATAATCAAATTAAGACCTTTGCTGATTATCACAATATCACATAAACAACTTACAAGGCACAAGGTCCTCTTTGAGTTTTCACATTTCATATATTGCAGTTAGAAATGAGGTGGAAAGACCTGACGTTGAGTGTGACATTTATGTGGGTTTATTTTACATGCTGACGCTTAAATTTCTTATTGAAGTGAGAATTTTTATAACCAACTCAATCAATTATGTCAACTTATCAGTGCAGCGTCATACACATTTTACGCTCCAGTCTCATCCTTTTTTTAGACAGTGGTGTGTAACGCCTCTGCACGAACAGAACATCAATATAAAATGTTTTATTATGATAGTTTCCTACCAGTGTACAAAGAGTGTGCAGGTGAACATATTAGGCTTAGTACCTGAATCCATGCAGCTTCCTCAGAGCAGCCTGTCATATCGAGATAAGAATTCAGATTACTGTGCCTGCGGGTGCTCAGATTGGCATTTTATATAATGACGGTTTATTGGGGCAACAATAACATAGCAATTATTATCAACGTGAGAAAAATTAGAGTTTGTAAATTACCTAACGTCTGTATAAAATACAAACTGCACAAATTGTGGTTTTATTCACCACTGTCCAGTTACTGTATTAGACGTCAATACCTCCCAAAACCCGACTCGGCATAGAACACAACAGAGAACACTGGACACTTTTTTTTTGTTGTTATTTTATTTAGATTGAAACATAGATGAGTGTCATAACCTTCAAGGATAAAAGAGGAACGGAATTTTAAGAAATATTAATAATTGGGTATTTTAAAATACATTTTTTTAATACTATGGCAAATGCTGAAGAGATTTAATGACTGTATTTTATAACATTTCACTTGTGTTATATAAAGCTTTTTGTTCAGTTTATGATTGTATGCAGCAAAGAATCAACAAACGCCCACTGCATGTCAATCAAAGTCAGCTTTGCTCCCAGCGCCTTCATCCGAACCCGGCCGTAACATCTGCAGAGCTGCTGTGAGACGTTTTCAGCGGGAAATGTGACTCGACAGTAAAATCAAAAACGACTATACATTTTAGCAGACACTGGGTTAATACAAACGGGTGGTTACTTCGCGATGGCGATTACATATGAGGAAGTGATAACGGCCAGCGATTGGCTGAGCTAACTGCCAATCAATCATATAAGAAATAAATGTAATGCTGTATAGAAACTCTCCTAGTGTGGTACAATAAAATTCACCCTCTTCAGAGTTGTCATGGGTGTGAAATCAAACGATCAAGACCAAAATGCTTTTTGAACCAGGCTGTAAATATGTTTATTTCTCCTCTAAAGTTGTACATTTTAACAAGGGAGTCAATGGAGGTTGACTCACTTTTGCAGCCAGCCTCTGTCGGTCAGTCGACAAAATGCAACCAATCTTAGTTCCGCATGAGGGTCAGTGTGGAAGTGAGATGGTTGGCGCTTGGTCTCCACTGCACACTGACGCAACTTATTTAAATTTTTCTTTACCTGCATTTACCTGATAGCATAGGGCCCACATGTTCTCAACACTACCCACTCCAGCCAGAGTTGAATTTAATCCAATTGGAATTTACCTAAGAACCCCAATCTGAGAGGCAACAACTATAACCTCAACCCCCATCCCTACATTCTGTGCGTTACAACATACAAAGAAGTGACTGACGCCTTCAGCGTCTGCTGTTGAAGATGATTAACTGTACTGTTGTCGAGACTGCATTCTTTTACGCCTCTGGAGTCAGAATGTGCATCCTGCTGATTCACAAGTCTTTCAGATATAACATGGATGACAGATCCAGGTTGAAATATAAGACCCGTGTCCACGGATCTACCTTGAGTCCACAGACTCACCCACGTCCACGAAACACAGGTCTCAGTGATGCATTGGATGACAAACGTGCAGGGTCAGAATTGTTACTCTACAAGCCTCTCTTTGTTTCTTGTAACTGCGCTTTTGCGTGCTCCTTCAACACTGTCATATACTTGACCCTGGGTCCCAGAGGGCACGGCAGCGCCGTGGTCCAGCTGCGCCACACCAGCCATTGAGAATCGCAGCCACTTTAGTCAATGAGAGTGGCTCTACCAGAAGCACTGCAGTGTGTTCAAAAAGGCATCCCATGAGTAACTCGCCCTCTCTGCTCCACTGAAGATATACGTCTAGTCTATTTTGGAGTTCATCCGTCAATTCATATACACCAGATCGAGCTTAAACGAGAGCGGCATGAAGAGTCTCGTTGATTTTCATAGTGAAACACCAGGAGCAGGCCCTAACCTGTACGTCAGCATCACATTAATCTTTGGAGGCTACGGGTAAACATGATAGAGGCTCTGAAATGAGATTTAAAACATCAAAAAATTTCAAAAAGTACATTTTATGCACTTTGACACCAAATTGCAGAAAAAGGAAACTTTATTTGATACATCTGAATGTCTGTGGTTTGACCCTCAGGAGCTCGTTCAGGTGGACCGTCTCAACTTTTCCTTCACAACTCTGAATGGTTTCTCCATCTTGTTCATAAACCTAATTTATGCTTCTCCTTTGAATCGACAGGGGGCCTCCGAGTCTATGCAAAACCCGCCTCTGCAGAGCTCTGCGTCGCCCAACATGCACCTCCACAGATTTCTGACTATGCATCAAAAAGGACTGCAAGAAACATGATTGGTAGATGTCGGGTAAAACGATCACTGATGCTCAACATTTTTCAGCTCCAACTCAAATGAAACATACTTTATTTGCTCCATTGTCATGTCTGAACTACAAACAGGGAGTAAACTAAAAGAAACTCAGCACTGCAGTGCTGCAGAAAAGAACTTACGCTGCCACCTAGTGGTTGGTGGTGTATTTACAGAGCGACGCAACAACAACACATAAGCACCACCGACAGCATAGCGGCTGTCCATGCCCTACGTGTGTCAATGCTATGCAGAAGCATAAATTGTCGCTCTAAGATATCTCACTTATCTCAGATATCTCACTTAATAATGTTTGGCTATGTTTGTATATGTATACGACACTATTAAATGGCACCGTTCGAGAGCACCGTTGAGCTCCTGCTTCACTAGCAGCATTTCTATGTTTGTTAACAGAGAGTCGAGGGATCCAAAGGACTTGGCAGATCCAAGTCTGAATAGTGACTGATCCAAAGAGACAGAAAGAAGTCGTATTGGTGTAAAGTTCGATGATAGGGCCAGTCTTTTGCAAACGCCAGAGCTGCCTTTTGATCCCAGTCGGTCATAGACTAGCAGCTCGGCAGTCACACCTCTACGGGCTGAGCGTGCACCTCAGTCACTGACCTTAATAAACCCTCACCAACATGTGCCCTGCATCAGAAAACACAGTAACCTTCTCTCCTCGCTCTCTCACCTGTCTGTATCCATCAGTCAGGTGAAAGGCAGCTGGAGAAGCCGAACCAGAGCAAGGCTGTGGGTCAAGATGGTGTCCGCCCGGTTACCTGAATGCTGCGAGCCACTGGAACCCTGCTGTCTGATATGTGGTAGTCCACGGCACCTCTTCAACTTCAGCATATCTCAGTTAAAGGGCTTAACATCCTGAACACTGCAAGTCGGTGCTAAGATACCTGGCCTAGATAATTGGAAAGTTCAATGGAAAATTCATTAAGTCGATGGAAGACACTGAGGAACGAAAGAGTTGCCTTTCCTCTAAGTATAGCTAAAATACTCGACGAGAACAAATAGCAAGTACGTAAAAGTCAAATGTCGGAACGTTTGTCTCTAGTTTCTGTTTTGCAGTGGAGTGTGGCTGCCTGCTTGATTATACTCTCTCCATATCAAGATGCAAAGCTGCTACAATGCTAGGTCAAGTACGTTTAACCCTTAACATTTAGCTTATTCCGCTGTCACATCTGCATCATCAAATTAATGTCAAGCTACAACACTTTTTTTTCTTTTTTTCTTTTTTGCCTCTGAGAGGGAGAACCTTTGTGAAACGCAGCAGGGAAGATCCAAGTAGTCTCTTTTCATTTACCTCAAAATGAGGAGGGCAAAATGATCCGGGGCCATAAGCTTTAATACAACAATCTTATTTCATGGAGGATAATGCCCTTTGCCCCTTTTGTGCCTCTGAAATTTTTTCGAAGTCATGGTTTGTCCTTTTGATATGATGTTGGGTCAGACCAATTTACCACTTGGTGGGGTGAGAGAAGTAGGGAGGTACACTTTTTAATTGTCAGGTCACTCGGTGCAGGGACAGAAGATCCTTTGGGCACGTCGCGTGTCTTTGTGAGAAGGACCAGTCACCGGAAATCCCCCACCTCATTATGAAGAAGGAAAGATTAATTGACCAGTTCACTGACTGACAGCCTCGAGACTAGATCAACTTTGCAGGGGGACTTACCAATTAAGACTAGACTACAGCACCTTTTCTCATACCGAGGGTAATCCTTTTTATTGTCATTATTCTCAGTAGTCCTGCGAGGAAGATCAAGGATATGTTGCCCTTGGTCAAAGGAAAAATTTAAAAAAAGACTCTGGGGTTTGACAGTTAGACATGTCATAGAAATAATTTGACTAATGTCAGTAAAATTACACGACACATGCATTTGCATTGATTTGTCACTTAAGTTCATAAAAGTAACGGAAATGAAATCATGAGATCTGTGAGTTGAAGTCTGTTGTTGTCATGTTGTTGCATTTACATGTTCAGACATACAGCGCAATGTGATCGATCAAGAAGATAAAGGATCAAAATATTCCTTTGACCAGATAGGATTCACAAGGTTCTTGACAAACAAAAAAAAAAACAAAAAACTTATCCATTATTTTTTAGAAAATGCCAGAAATCCTAACCAAAATTAAGGAATCATAATAATTGGCATCCTTGTTGATTTAATTTTAATTTTTCTTAATTTGCAAAAGCATGGTGGCAAAATACTACGCATTTTGACCCAGAGCTTGTCTTTTTTTTATATGTATTGCTTGTTCGTATCGCTCTAGCAAACTATAGAGTTTGTAAATAAAGTGTGACCGATGCTGGAAGTCATTTCTACATGACTGCTCACATTATTTTCTTTTTATTAATGCGGTTCTTCACAGCCCACAATGCACTAATTAGCTGTCCACAGAAACTGTTTTAGCTCAAACGTGTGGACTGAACCCGGTTGTTGTGTCAAACTGGGATCGCTGAGCTTTTACACCACGAACAGACCACATTTGAGTTTGCCAGCAGTGCTGGATTATGCTGTCTAACGGATTGGCAAAAGATATATAAAGTGCAAATGCAGGAAATAACCTGCGTGACAGCTGAATGAGAAATAGCTGTGAGTAAGTTTCCCTTGTCACGGACAGCGTTGAAACTTTATTTTCCTTGTCAAAAGATTTAAATTTGAGTCAGGGATGTCTTGATGCTTTTTTAAAAGCACATTTTTGCTTTTATGTACATTGTATCTATAAGCCCTAAAAGAGAGCAGTAGCTGTCAAATGATGTTACAATTAAACTGACTGGAGGGGGTGTGAATGTCATGACAACAGATGTACAAGGTATTTGCTGGTAACACCTGTCAGATGGATGGACACTCTCTGTCTTTCCCTCTTTATTTGTCTTTTGTGTAAAAAGGTTTTGGGTGGTATGGGATTGCAGTGTTAAAAAGATGTCATCATCACTCTCCAAGAGGTTATTACAGAAAGGAAGCTAATACATCGGGCAGATATTCTGACATCGTTTTTCACCAAGGGCTGTATATCCCTCATGGATGATTGGTAAAATTGGTTGACATTTTCCTGGCTCCAATTAACCTTCGATTTGATTCTCAGTTTTGTCTGTCTACTTTTATTGTTCTCTTAAAAAAAGCGGCAGAGGCATAGTGCAGTGGGAAACAAAAGTGTTGTTTCAACCCAATGTTGACCATCTCCTTTTTTTGGCCTAATTGTTGTCTTTCCCAGTGGATGACAACCAAATAGAGGCAAGATGTTCTACAGCAGAAGGTCACGGTATTCTCTACAGAATGTTAATACAGTGTTATTATGTTATTGGAAGAAATGTGGTGTGATTTTTTTTAACATCATCAAGGGTAACCATATATATATATATATATATATATATATATATATATATATATATATATATATATATATATATATATATATATATATATATATATATATATATATATATTTATATTTATATAGTATTCAGTTCTATCTGAATCAATTAACAGGACTAAAATTTAGCTTTGGAAAAAAACACATTTAGTTGTGATACAACGGGATAATGATTGTTGGACTCACAGTAACTAAAGAAAGCATTTTGTTCATTTTGTGATACTTGCTGATGCTGCATCTGGCATCATCATAGCTCTTGCCAAGACATGTCAGTTGGCCCACTGGCACTTCAGCTCAATTCAGTTTGTTTTAATTCAGTTTAATTTGTGTAGTGCCCATTCGTAACTAAGGTCATCTAAAGTCACTTTACGCACAAAGTAAACAAGATCAGTACACTCCTTTTAAATAGTCTCATTCAGTGCAATTATATTCCCAATTAAGTTCAATTCTTTGCAATCCATGTATAATTGAATCCATGCTGCAATAGCAGGCTGCAAAAGCTGAATTTGAAAGAACATTTCTGTAAATTTAAACTGTCATAAATGAGGGGAAAAGAGCCATGAAGGGGCATTGGGCTGAGTCAAGTCATTAAAGAAAGAAATGATTGAAGAAAATCTTCTCTTTTTTTTTTTTTTCTTATCTGTGTCTGTAGATCAGACTTCCGCTCCATAGCCGAACTGACAGCATGAGATGCTATTGCATGCAGCAAAACATCTGGTTGATGGTTCAGAATCAGCTTTTACCTGTCATCTGTCATAGCCGTACGATGCAGATGGATAAACGCGTCATACGTTATAAGGGTATGTCACGCTTAAATTATACACACACACAAAGTAACTGGAGTATAAGAATTTCTACAAGCCCTGTTTACTTTGATGGAAGACAGCCTGGATAGACACCAGCAGACCACGGTGACTGAGTAGGAAGAACAGGAAGAAGCCTGCAATAGATGGATGGACCTCCATTTTTTGAAAAATCTGTTTGTTTGTTTTGTTACTACAAAACCCTAAATCAGCAGTGTGTGCACCAGATATTTAAATATAAACTATTACATTTCCATCTAGTTTCTCTTTAGAGTCCACATTCTGAACATACTGCATCACCCAGCTCTACTGCTGCTGCGCCATGTGACGTTTTACGTTGTTTCCAGGCTGTTAAAACACTCAACTGCAACCATGGCCAGCACAGTAGATTTTAACACTGCTCGTCTCACTCTCTAGCAGTTTGTCCACTGCTCAGCCAGAGAAAATAAAATATTGGGTTTATTCTGTTTTACCCCTTGCAAGGCGGAAAGGGATAGGCAAGCCCTCTGAGGAACCTGCGCTCTGGCTTGGGTCATTTTGACCCGAGCCTTAGTGCCTACAGTCCCAGAGCTGTGGCGGACGTGGCGCATTGTCTCAGTAACGACACAACATCTCATCGCTGACATCAACAACTATGAACCAGTTGACCTAACTTGTCACGTCATGAAAGCCCTGCAGAGAGTATTTAGTGTTCTTCAGTAAGCGAGTATGTGGTGTACTTTAGGAAGCACCTTTTAGGACCCGCAGCTGATTGCTCACAGTCCTGAGGTTGGAGTTAAAGGTAATTCACAATTTGGGAGACTACATTTTGTGACATGGTGTAAGAATTCCCTCAGGATGCTACCACTTTTATAGTCTATATATTATTCTGTAAAATGTAGTGTTTTTACTTTTTTCCAATGAGTGTGTTGATGTGGGTGGAGGAATTACCCTCCAACCGGAAGTTTGCCGACTCAATCCCTTGCCTGGTCAGGTCCCTGATATTTTAAATATATATTTTAAAAGTAAGTAAATCAATAACAGAACAATAGTATTACTGCATATTTTTTTTTACATTTTACATCACCATTGTTCAGTTATGTAGTTTTACTGAATTTGTAAAAATAAAGTTTAAAATATTAACATGTACATGCATTTGCAGGATGCTATAAAATGATGAGCTTAGTAATTAATTTATTAATTTTGAAACCTTTCAAATTAAGGTCAGTACAGCAAATTTGATTCAAATTAGATTCTTCCAGTTACAGTATATATATCATATGACTATTTTTTTCTACGATACACTTTAAACAAAGCTGTCTCTAATAGATTATTGTGAATAGTAATAGACAGAGAAAAACAAAAAGACTGAGACAACATTTTGACATGAACTCATATTTACGCGGGGTTAAAAAAGCATGTGCCCTTGTTTAACAGAGGTAGTAGCCACAAACACAGATGACATCTGGAGCCAGAACTTTGCCTCAGATGTCCTAGCCCCTGTACCGTCTAGGGCGAGGTTATACAGAGCCTCAGATCTCATAGGACTGGAGCGCTGGATCAACGTCAATCACAGTAATGTAAGCTGACGAACTGGTGAGGGTGGTGACAAGGCAAGGTTATGTGTCACTGTACGCTCATGGCCTGCGTGTAGACCGGAGCTGCCAGAGCTCTGCTTCATGTGAAGGGTCACCCTTAGGGTCTGTGATCCAAATTAATATACCCCACTTTAGCTGCGTTGCACCTCACAGCAGATTTGTCCCTCAGCCCCCTGGACGAAGCCTTCTGTTTCCCGAAACAAATGTCAGCACACAATCACTGACACTTTCATGTTTAACTAGAGTGGTTGTATGGATTTTTACTTTATATTATGTCGTCAGTGCTTGGCGAACATGCAAACTTCACGCATATATTTTTGGTAAATGGAGGACTTCCTTGATAGTAAATGAACCCACCAGTCCGCCAGGTAGCAGGTAATGGCCTAATAAAGTTTGCCCAGCAGCTGGTTAAATCCATAAATCCATGCTTGTCTTGTTCACTGTAAAATCTATTCAGAGTAGAAAGTCCAAAGTTATGATATTGTTTGCAACATAAACAGGGAAAGTTTTCATGTACTAGCATCAGAGGAACTAAAGGTTCCTCTCATGCTCTCTGCTGCTAAAAATACTTAACGGGCCAATTGTTAATGGAGTTACTGCATGAGAACTAAACATGCTGTCATGGCATGTTAGTTTGAATGTTCCTTTACTAGTGATGCATTGTTGAATTTGGTCCCTCTGAGTTGTTGAATCATGTTCACCTGTGCAGCTGACATTTAATCAATAAGCATCTGCACTGTGCCATGACCCTTAGCCAAAGAGATTCAATTTGGTTTTTCCCACACCGACTCCTGCAGGAACCCCATGGATATCCATGACAAACACCCAGTTTGTTGTGGTTCACCTCAACATACACCAAGTACATAAAAGCAAAAATCTTATGCTCTACTTTTTACAAGACAAATAATCAATGTTGCCTATGTTTTTCACAGTGCAAATGAAGTGGGTGTAATCAGGCCTGTGTCAACACTTTAATAATGATGAAAACAACTTTCAAGAACTGCTGCAATTTTTACGGGTTCTGTTTATTTTGGTTTAGTAATTTGAATAAAGCGTTTGTGCTTCCTTAAGGCAGTCCAGTCTTACAACAGAACAGGCAATAGTCACATTGGTCCACAAGTCCAAGCCAGAGGTGTCGGAAACATTTGTAACATGTGCGTGTGTGGGGGCAGGTACATTTTTTGAATGATGAAGATGCCATTTCCTGCATTTTGGGGCATTTTTATCAGGTTGTTACACACCTACTTTTATATGTAAGTAAACAGCCTTCAACACTCAGAACTCTCTCCACTGTCCCAGCATCCTGACCTGCCTCTGACTAACTCTTAGCATCAACCTCCTTCGAGGGACGGAGATGGATTAACCATTGTTTTCTTTATTGACAAGTGAAATAAGTGAGCTTTAAAAAAAGTCATGAAATGAGCATGAAAAAACATCAATAAACGACAAATTATCATCCGACTTTTAGTTGTTGGACAATGATTAAAGAACTGTTTAATGCAGAAAATATTTAAAGACTAAAAATACTAAACTCCCAATGAAATGCTTGGATGTCAGGTTTTAAAGCAACAGGCAGACACAAGCGCAGACGTGAATAAGGTAGGGTTTAATAACAAAACACTGTGCGTAAAGATGTACGCAGAGACACAGGTAAGTTGTGTCCCAAGTAACATGGACCAAACAATACTACACGACGAGCTGGGTCTGTGCAGGGTACTAGTAGGCAGGATAACAGCTGAAACGGTGAGGGTGATGCTGAGGGCACAGGTGCAGTCCATGATGCGGAGAACTGAGAAATGCTGGGAGTTATAGTGCCAGGACTGGTGATCAATAGGCTGGCGATGCTGACCGTGGTAGCGTGGGAGGAGCAGGCATGACATTGGATGTGATTATTTACACTTGCTGATAAAAATATGAATCTTATGAAATAAGATAAAAAATATGAATCATATCTAAATATGAATTTTATTCTTGGTGATAATAAGGATACTTGCAAATGGCACTCTACGTACTAGGAGTAGCTGACTAGTAAATTACAGAAGTATTTAGGTCACTTGGTTGCAACATGCATTTTCAGATCTCAACAGGCAATCAATAAACTACCTTTATGCTTGCTTGTGGTGAAATGTGGCAGATAACCAGGAAAACCTGGAGTCAACTTTCAATCGGATGAATATTGTCTATCAGGTGGATCTTTGGCACAAAAGGGCTGAGTGGACTAATATGTTTACCTGGTAAATGTGAGGGGGACCAAACCAATCATTTTTAAATGTGTGTGTATGTGGTGTGTGTTGGGGTGGGGGGTGTCCTACTTACTTATAATGGTTGCGACTTATGGCCCAACCCCTAGAACTAACAAAATGTTTTTCATCTATCTATCCATACATTCCTGTATAGATACATGAAAAGATTCCAGTGTTCACAGGCAAGACAAGAGACATAAGCTCTTTAGCGAGTCCTGGGCCGGCCCAGCAGCAGAGTCCCAGTGGGACATCCCTAAAACATCTAAAATTAGCACAAAAAGTAGAGAAACTTGTGTTTGGTACATTATTTCTTTGTTGCAACAACGCTTCTTGGTAATAAATCCTGTTTATTTTCTTTTTAAATGGTGCCACATTTGTAAGAAATATTTGTGGGTTGTGTCCATGAAAAAAATCACCAAATCTTCTCTGTTAATGTCAAACAACTTCAACTCTTGTTTGGTGGATTGGATGATTGAGGTTTAAAGAAACAATACATATCGGCAATTTAACAATTAAATCATTTAACAAACAGGAGCCTTAGTAGCATGTGGAAGAACCTTACACAGCCACAACAGCCTGGAATCTCCTCCTCATGCTGGTCACCACAATGGTCACACATGCTCTGGGATGGCATCCCATTCTTCAACCAGCATTTGTCACAAGTCAGCCAACGTGGTTGTGTCAGTCACTCTGGCACGAGCAGCACTCCCAAGTTGATCCCACAAGTGTTTAAGGTCAAGGGGTTAAGGTCAAGACTGCCGGCAGGTCATTCCATCCTCTCCACTCCTAAATTCTGGAAGTGATATCTCATAAACCCCGCTCTGTGGGGGCGAACGTTGTCATCTTGGTGGAAAGAGTTTGGTCCCAGATTGTGGAGATACTGGTTGCAGAATCCCATCTCGATATCTCTCTGTATTGAGATTGTCTCCAATGATGATGAGTCACAATTTTCCAGCGAGGGAGATGCCGCCCCAAACCATCACACTGCCTCCACCAACAGATGTTACTCTATCAGTGCACCAGTCAGCATAGCAGTCCCTGCATCTTATAAGGAACTTGGCCTTCAGTTTGGAGATGGTACTTGTTCTCCCTCCAAACAATGCTGCAACTTGGTTTTGCAGAACAGCAGCTTGAAGTTGCCCTATGGGACGGTGCCATGATGATTCTTGGAGCAGATCACTGATCACTGTAACAGGGCCCAACATCAGAGGTGCTGCCAACCAGGTCCCTGATTAGCACTTGATTGGCAGCAGCTGGGGGTACCAGAAGCTCAAAACAAGTCAATAGCAGTAGCAAAATAAGTTGATTCCTCCTGTTTCCTCTTCTCCCACTGCTGACTCAGATGCTTAAGCTCTTCCCATTGAGTCAAAAATTAAATCCCAACCCTGAGTGTAAAATTCATTCTTTTCTGGCAGAGAACCATTTTTAACATGGAGGTAATAAGTCTATTCCCAGCTACTTCACGCTAGAGGTAAGATCGGGCCTAAAAAAATCCAGCCCGACCCGACCCAGGCCCGCGGGTTTTAAAGCCCGACCCAGCCCGAGTCCGACCAATTAACTTGATTTGCAGGCCCGAGCCCGAAGCAAACCCGAAATTTCATATTTTATTTGTTGGGTTTCGGGAGGAGGAGGTGATTTATGCTAACAAATTAAAGCCTTTTGTAATGAAATCTAAGTTTAACAAGACTGGATAAACATTTACATCTTCTATATTTCTGTGTCTGCAGAGGTTACATTAACCGACAATTTGCCATCATTGATGGATTTTTTTTAAGAGTTGACGGGGAAAAATGTAATGTTTAAATGCCTGCTCAGCGTCGAGGTGCCGGACTTCTTGCTCTCGTATGAAAGCAAAGCGCCACATTGACGACATTCAGCGAAGCCAAAGCAAGTTTCTGGAGCATTTTCAATTATCAAGTTGAAGCTTTTCCATACCTCACTCTTCCCGGTGTGTGTTTGCCTTTTAAGTTCCCCTGTCTTTAGTTTATCCTTGACTTCTTGCTGCTCCATAATCAGGGATACCAAGTCAAAATAGATGCGGACTTGTGGAGGGGAAGATTATTAAGAGGGCGGCGTTCACGTGCGCAGAGCACGCTCTGGCTCTGCGCTCGTATAGTAGTTAAATAGCAATTACCTTACAGCGCCTTCTCTGTTTTATCCAAATTATTTATTTTATAACATGTATTCCTTAGTTTAGTATCCACATTCCACACATCGTTTTAGTGTACATTTTTATAAACATATATTTATTAAAAAAAAGTCAGCGAGATAGAAGCCCGGCTCGACCCGACCCGAACGTAATGAATGACATTTTAGGCCCGACCCGGCCTGAAATTCGGGTCAGGGTCGGGTCGGGCTCGGGCTTGGGCTTAAGATCTTACCTCTACTTCACGCTCGGCTGTGAACCGTTCCAGGGCATTCTGGAGTTTTCACCAACCGAACTACATCATCTGCAAAAATCAAAACTGAACTCCTTTGTAAACTGGCCTAAACATGTTCTGCCCATTTACTGCACCTACAAATTCTGTAATCAACAGACTCTGTGACAGAGTGCAGCCCTGGAGTCCCCGCAGGAATGAGTGTAACGTGTTCCTCTAAAACAAGAACTCATTCTGTTCTTGTGAAAATTAGAATGGTAGCAAAGGGTCCAGTGCACTTTTTCCAAGCACTCCCCACACTAAAAAGCACCTGACTAGGGTTAGAATCCACAATCACAGTTAAAGCCTGGTTTATGTTCCTGTATCAACTCAAGGTAAAGGAAACGCAGTTG
Organism: Xenentodon cancila; assembly: GCA_014839995.1. Classification (NCBI taxonomy): domain Eukaryota; kingdom Metazoa; phylum Chordata; class Actinopteri; order Beloniformes; family Belonidae; genus Xenentodon; species Xenentodon cancila. The sequence goes on from CM026199.1 coordinate 21,014,842, forward strand.
CTTCAGCGTCATCTCTTACTTTTCAAAGTTCTGCATTGAGGTGGAAGTGCCTCCACGCATTTCACTGCCAAAGGACCAAGTGGTGTCAAGTTTCAAGAGGATCTTTTGAGAAATCACATGAACCTCGAGTGTTGGTTGGTTTTGTTTTTCTATGAGATAGGGTGATGTTGGAGTTCGAGCTGAGTAATTTAAAGCAGCAGATGCTTTTATTCCAAATGCTGCATCATAATTGAAAAAGAAGTTGTGTGTGTCCTTTCAACGGCTCATTTGTTGGCATTTACAAGAAGAAATCTGTGTTCCCTAATATCAGCTTACATAGAAATAGTATGAAGAGATGGGCATTTGATTGGTTCCAAGTTGCACTTCATGCATCTAAAACGTCACAAAGTCCTACATGTTTGTAGACTTTTTTCACTCTCACCCAACCTGGTCGCTATTTTGGTTGCAAGCAAGCTATGGAGCAAACAAGGACTTTACAAAACCACTTAACTGATTCTCCAGCCTGTGGAAACACTCAGAAAATACTTTCTAACACAGACCACATGATTGCTTATTTTGTCCTGATCCATACTATAAAAGAGGGTAAACTCTCGAGTTCATCTGACGTTATATTTTCTATTTTTAGTCTTTTTTTCTTTATAAATATTCATACCTTTTTTTTTTTTTAATCAAAAACTGATTAAATGATGAAATATTGATCTTTTAACTCAAGACACTG